>CM043714.1:1156121-1236121 GCA_023969325.1 Oryzias curvinotus | reverse complement strand
GCGGGACACGCCTGCTGCTGCTGCTAGCGGGACACGCCTGCTGCTGCTAGCGGGACACGCCTGCTGCTGTTAGCGGGACACGCCTGCTGCTGCTAGCGGGACACGCCTGCTGCTGCTGCTAGCGGGACACGCCTGCTGCTGCTAGCGGGACACGCCTGCTGCTGCTGCTAGCGGGACACGCCTGCTGCTGCTAGCGGGACACGCCTACTGCTGCTAGCAGGACACGCCTGCTGCTGCTAGCGGGACACGCCTGCTGCTGCTAGCGGGACACGCCTGCTGTTGCTAGCGGGACACGCCTGCTGCTGCTAGCGGGACACGCCTGCTGCTGCTAGCGGGACACGCCTGCTGCTGCTAGCGGGACACGCCTGCTGCTGCTAGCGGGACACGCCTGCTGCTGCTAGCAGGACATGCCTGCTGCTGCTAGCAGGACACGCCTGCTGCTGTTAGCGGGACACGCCTGCTGCTGCTAGCGGGACACGCCTGCTGCTGCTAGCGGGACACGCCTGCTGCTGCTAGCAGGACACGCCTGCTGCTGCTAGAGGGACACGCCTGCTGCTGCTAGCGGGACACGCCTGCTGCTGCTAGCGGGACACGCCTGCTGCTGCTAGCAGGACACGCCTGCTGCTGCTAGCGGGACACGCCTGCTGCTGTTAGCGGGACACGCCTGCTGCTGCTAGCGGGACACGCCTGCTGCTGCTAGCGGGACACGCCTGCTGCTGCTAGCAGGACACGCCTGCTGCTGCTAGCGGGACATGCCTGCTGCTGTTAGCGGGACACGCCTGCTGCTGCTAGCGGGACACGCCTGCTGCTGCTAGCGGGACACGCCTGCTGCTGCTAGCGGGACACGCCTGCTGCTGCTAGCGGGACACGCCTGCTGCTGTTAGCGGGACACGCCTGCTGCTGCTAGCGGGACACGCCTGCTGCTGCTGCTAGCGGGACACGCCTGCTGCTGCTAGCGGGACACGCCTGCTGCTGCTGCTAGCGGGACACGCCTGCTGCTGCTAGCGGGACACGCCTACTGCTGCTAGCAGGACACGCCTGCTGCTGCTAGCGGGACACGCCTGCTGCTGCTAGCGGGACACGCCTGCTGTTGCTAGCGGGACACGCCTGCTGCTGCTGCTAGTGGGACACGCCTGCTGCTGTTACTGCTGCTGCTAGCAGGACACGCCTGCTGCTGCTAGCGGGACACGCCTGCTGCTGCTAGCGGGACACGCCTGCTGCTGCTAGCGGGACACGCCTGCTGCTGTTACTGCTGCTGCTAGCAGGACACGCCTGCTGCTGCTAGCGGGACACGCCTGCTGCTGTTAGCGGGACACTCCTGCTGCTGCTAGCAGGACACGCCTGCTGCTGTAGCTCATGGAATCTGTTGTCTTCGTGGAATCTGCTTTCCTAACACATGCACAGATCAATGCAGAGCGAACATTTCTGAGTCACTCTGTACTTATTTTGATGCATCTGGACTGACCTCCTTGGGTGGAGCTGGTTTGATTGCTGCTGCCGCCGGCGCCGGCCTGGGCGACTTTGATGATCTGCAGTCGGATCAGCTCGATCTTGGTGCGGCTATCCTGCAGCATCTGCTGGGCTGTGGACAACATCTGATCCTGGATAACAACATCACATCGAAGCCTCACTTACGCACTGACAGATGAGTGAGGACTGAAGAATGTGTACACAACACAACACAGCACAACACAACACAGCACAACACAACACAACACAACACAGCACATTCATTCATGCTTGAAGTGGACAACAGCCAGCAGGAACACAGAAAAGGAAGTGAGAACAACATGTTTGTGTCCAGCAGGAAGGCTATGACTTTGCACTTTACCAACCTGATGGCGATGCTCGACTCCCTGCTGAAGAAGGACTAATCTGTCATCCTGAGTGGGAGTGGAGGGAGGGCTCCTCAAGTTTGCTCTCTTCACCTTCACTCTGTTTGGGTCCCGGTGAGTCCCCGGTGTCACGGTGCCTTCACAGACACACTTTGATGACGGCTCCTCTGGTGAGGCTCTTTGACATCCTGAGTCACGCGGCGCGTCCCGGTTGTGTCTGCATCTCTGCTACATCCAGACCCACACCCTCCTGTCTCTGTCCTGTCTCTTTTAGAGGGGTTGTTTCTGCTGGGGGACGGAAGAATTCCTGCTCAGAGGCAGCGCTGCTGCTGCTGCTGCTGCTGCTGCTCTGCTGCTGCTGCTCTGCCAGCTCTCATCGTCTGCTCTGGGCTTGGCATTGGCCGCCGCGTGACCACATGTTCCTGTCCTGCCACCAACCGAAGGACACAGAGCTGCTGCTGCTCTTGCCGGGACAAAGCAGAGATCAGTCTGCTGGGATGCAGATTTGACCGTCAGGACGTCAGCCACATCCAGACGGCGGTCATCCAAAGGCTGAACACGTTCAGGCAGACGCTTCTGCAGGGCGCAAAGCCTTCAACGATTCTAAATCTAAATGTGACGACGAGGACGCAGCTCTAAGGCTCCTGCTGTTCTGCTGTTGCTGCTCCTGTCCGGTCACTGAAGCGAGAGAGGAGACGCTTTTCTGACGAGGCTAAAGATGAAGATGAAGATGAAGCACCTACTGACCCGGTTTGCATAAAAGTCTGCTTCAGAGCTGCTCTCTGTGCATTTAAATGGACACATTAGGACAGATTTTCCAAACATGCTGTCATGTGGATGGATTTTCACAATAAATAAATCATTGCTGCAAAGCAGGTTAAAGAGCAGTGTTTTTGAAACGTCTTCTTCGTATTTTTAAAAGGCTTTATTTGAGTTATATTTTTAAAACCACTGTTATAATAATTGTACTGGTTATCTAACAATTAAACATATTTAAGAAAGAAATACAAATGAGAAATGTTTATCAAATATGATCTATAAATACAAAGGTTTGCAAGAATTGTGCTTTAAAAATGCAATTACTAAGATTACCATTGAATAACTTTATGTTTACAAGGAAATTGAAACCATGTGACATTTATTAACATACAAATATTTTGGGAATGACTGGTGGAAAGATATTTTTCCATAACTGCCAACATTTTCATCCGTCTAAACATAATTCTTTGCCTCGCTAAGTTTAACATACACAGAAAATGGAGAATATTTAAAAACAAACTGAAACTGTACACAAAAATCCAAACAATCTATAATAGATTAAGAGCTTTCCTTTTGTTTCTGCGGGTGTATAAGAATGTTTTTTGTTGTTTGCTTCACTTTGTCCAGATTCATCTTTATTATGGTATTATATTAGCTTTGTTCCTGCATTTGCTACACTGTGGAATCATTCAAAGACTTTGTTTATGATGTCAACCCATGTCTTGTAATGTTTCATCTAGTTGTAATGTTCTGTAATGGTGTGATTTCTCAGTAAAAACAAAAACACCCAATTATTAAACTGCTACATTTTGTCATTTTGAGTGAAGCAAAAACTGAAGAGATGCTTTTGCACTGGAGACAAAAAGAGATCAGAAACTGGAATAATATGGTTAAAATGGGTCAAGTATTGTTGATAAGGAGGATCAAAGAAGAACTAAAAGTGGCATAAATATAAACTTCTATGAACAAATGATGAGATCTGAGACATGGCGTTCACTCATCCTGGTGCCGGTCTCCCACACTGGGTACTTTCTGACACAGTCGCCTCCATTGGCGCTGTGCAGAAGCGCGAGCCTTCTTTCTAAGTGCGCGAGTGCGAGGCGGTCCGCCCGAACATTTGGCTGCAGCTAATGTGTTTTTTTCAACGCCGTTCATTTCATCCCTTTAATTTTAATTTGGTAAAATGTGGGATATTATTAAAGTTTTTTTTATTTATTTTGCGTGAGGTTTTCATAGAGAAGACGCCACCAAATCAATAAACAGCAGTCAAGCAGTGAGACCTACTTTGAGAGGCGGAGCTCGTGTCTGCTCGATTCGGCGAGGCGCGTTCGTAATGAAAGGAGCGCGTGAGCAGAGCTCGCGGTGACTTCCTCGCGCATCGGCAGCTACATTGTGTGTGAGGCGGCACGTTGTTGTCTTCTCCACGCTGAACCACGCAGCGAACTCAGCTTCTTCGCGGACAGTGAAAGACGCGGGCTGCTTCCCAGACGCCTCTACGTTCCTCCGGCCTGCAGAAACATGTCTGCCTCGGCGGCGAAAGCCAGTAAAAAGGAGCTGAACTCGAACCATGACGGAGCGGACGAGACCTCCGGTGAGGGGAATGGCGGCCTGCCGTTCAGCGCCATTTTCACTTTCTTCTTTAACACTGCTCTTGTCTTCACGTTTGACCTTTTGGTTGCGCTGGGGTTTATTTTGTGGCGTGTTTTGCGTTTCTGCGTGTTTTTGGCGGGTTTCCTTTGCAGCAGCCGCGGTGCTTTTGATGTTCTCGGCCACTGGCGCGGCGGCTAACGCGCCTGCTAGCATGCCGCTGTTCAGTGCAGAGGCCATGCTAGCTGCTGGGTTTAGCAGCGGCAGCGTGGCCGGGACCGCCGATGGCTGTGGGCCCCGTGGACCCACATGCGTTAAGAACGCGTAGCTTTTCTGTTTGAATGCGTGTGATGGTCCCATAACGAAAAGCCCCCCCGGCATTAGGGCTTAATAATAGCCGTCGCTGGTAGTTAGCATGCTGCTGTTGTTGTTACCTAACGTTAGCTGACGCCGTGTTTTGTTGGTGCATTTAAAGGCAAAAGCTCTCAATAAGCGCGTGAGTGAGTCACCAGCAGCCAGTGTGGGATCAGGACTCAATGCTGGGGCGGGGAGGGAAGGTCGGTGCCTCCCGGCGGGCGCCGTTCTCCGCTCTCCGGTGACCGAGCCTGCCTGAGCATCGCTGCTCCACATTTAAACCACGCGGCCTTGCAGGTCGCCGCCGGCAGGAAACGGCGAGGGTCTGAGCGCGAGCGCTGCAGCCATTGGCCGCTGACGGAGTTTCACCCCGACGAGGCTCACGCGGCGCGATGCTACCGAAAGTGAACTGTGGATAACAGAGCTCTGTAGAATATGATCTACGGGTTTTGTCTTTGTGCTTCTAACCTTTCATGCTGAAACGTGTGTTGTGTCTCACAGAGAAAGAGCAGCAGGAAGCTATTGAACACATCGACGAAGTTCAAAATGAAATTGACAGGTAATGAAAGAATCATTTTTAGAGGTCTGAATGACCTTCTGTATTTCATTTGCATGTAAATGTTGTGAGCATGGTAGCTGTTGTCTCTACACACCATGAAAGGAATATGTTGAGATTTGTCCACAATGAGCCTGGAGTAAACAGGAAAGCCAAGTGTTTTTGGGAAAATATGGATCTAATGTCTAATTTTTTCTATCTCACATATTGTTTTTAATCCTCCATCAAAGAAATGAACTCATCTTTATCCATAGCAGCTAAGTTGTGGATCTGGTGCTCATTTATGGTGTACATCTAACAGTTATGCCTCCCTTTAGGTTGAATGAGCAGGCCAGTGAAGAGATTCTGAAAGTAGAACAGAAGTACAACAAACTCCGTCAGCCATTCTTTCAGAAAAGGTCAGAACTGATCGCCAAAATCCCAAACTTCTGGGTCACCACATTTGTCAACCATCCACAAGGTAAGCAACCATTCGTCTCAGAACAGTTTCATATGAAAGCATGGAAAGCATCTGCTTGAGCTCCGGGCTGTGACTCTTCCTCGTTAGTATCTGCCCTGCTGGGGGAGGAAGATGAAGAAGCGCTTCATTACCTGAGCAGAGTGGAGGTGACAGAGTTTGAAGACATCAAGTCCGGCTACAGAATAGATTTTGTACGTCTCCTTTATGTATTTTTTTTATTTCTGTGTGCGTGATGTGTGTCTTACTACAATGTACTTTTGTTTTTGTAGTATTTTGATGAAAACCCATACTTTGAAAACAAAGTCCTTTCCAAAGAATTTCATCTGAATGAGAGCGGAGACCCGTCTTCAAAGTCGACAGAAATCAAATGGAAGTCAGGAAAGGTAACGGGCTGAACGTTCAGAGCAGCACGGAGCCGCGTGAGCCGCCAGTCACCTTTGACCTTCCTCTGCCAGGACCTGACCAAGCGTTCCAGTCAGACACAGAACAAAGCCGGCAGGAAGCGGCAACACGAAGAACCCGAGAGCTTCTTCACCTGGTTCACCGATCACGCGGACGCTGGCGCCGACGAGCTCGGGGAGGTCATCAAGGACGACATCTGGCCGAACCCTCTGCAGTACTACTTGGTACGTTCCGTCTGGGTTTTATCGCAGCGTCTCTGGGAGCTTTCATTTGGGTCGAACGGTCCTGAGAGTGTGGGTTTTGTTCCTAAGGTTCCTGATATGGATGATGAAGAGGGTGAAGGGGAGGAAGAAGAGGAGGATGAGGAAGGTCTGGAGGACATAGATGAAGAAGGAGATGAAGACGGAGAGGAGGATGAAGAGGATGATGGAGAAGACGGGGAGGTAGAGTGACCAGTCTCTGCAGAAACGCGTCGGTCGGCACGTTTTGGTGCTCATTCCGTGTTTTTATCCTCCAGGATGATGAAGGGGAAGACGACTGAGAAGCTCCACCTGTCAAGACCCTCTTTTTTCCCCAGTTGTACTCGGGAGCAAGTTTTTTTTTTTTTTTTTTTAAATTTTATTTTATATTCGTTGGTGCTTCACTTTCCACTCTGAAGCGTCATCAATAATTGGTGCCATGTTATGTTTTCCTTTTACTCATCGAAGGCCTGTGGCACAATGCCCTGAATTGTGAGTACAATACCCGACTTGATCTAAAACAAAAATAAAGTCTAAAAAAGAATGGGTTCAGCATCCTGAGTAGAGTTTGAGACGATTCCGTCTCGGTCTTGTCTGGTAAATCAACTCGAGCCATGGTGTAGTGATCTAGCACTAGCAGACCTCTATTCCTTTCTGTTTCTTAAGTGGGACGCGGTGTCCTCGTATTTCTCCCTGTGTGGTTTGACAGTACCAGCTCATTCCTTTTATTTGTCATGTTCAGGGGGTGGGATCAGTTGGGGAGGGGCAAGAGTAATTGGGGAGAGTGGTTATTTTGACACCATTTCTATGGGATTTTTTTTTCTTCTTCATTGTATTGTTTTACAGATATCCACCAGATTTGAAATGACATTTTTAATAAAGAACAAAACTGAACAAAAGGCTCGTACATGTGGCCCCTGCTGTCGTGTCTCTTGTGAGGTGGGCTGGCCGTGTCCCACTTCCCACATGTTCAGTGGTCACAGCTGAGTCGGGTTTGGACTCAGCTCACAAAGGACTTGGGTGTCCTGAGGAGACTTGCAGCGAACTCCTCAGTCAGGATCTGCTGTGCGATCAAAGCCACAAAGGTGCTGGACTCCTCACACTGTGGGTCTGTGCTCTCCGCGGGCTGGAAGGCCCAGCCTGGAAAGACAAGGTGGAAATCAGGGGAGTCCTAGAGTGACCCAGAGAGGTCAGAGGTCACCTACCCACCTACATGAGACCTACACCTGGGGCACGTGGCTACAGTCCACGAGAACCCGGGAAACCAGGAGAAGCGCTCGTCCGCCGGCCCGTGTTTGGTGACGTCTGCCTTTCTGAACGTCACCACCTCGAACCGGACCCCGTGGGGGTTCTCGAACAGCTGCACGCTGACCCGCCGCCCGTTCACCAGCGTGTCGTTGCGCGTGGACAGGGCCAGGCGGCTGGGGACGAAGCGGATGTCGGCCCCGGAGGCCAGCTCCTGCCCGCAGGCCCTGCAGAGCACGGACGCGTCCGAGCTGCTCCTCTGCTCGCACGGGCGCGCGAGCTGGCAGCGCAGGAGCCAAAGCAGCTGCACTCTGAGCGCGTGGACAAAGAGGGTCCTCGCGCGTGCCATTGTTGACTCGCGTGAGGCCAAGCTAGGTTAGCTTAGCCCCTTTGTTTTTAGCAGCAGTGGCGCGCGCGGCGGGAAAACCACCGTCTGTTCGCTGTTGAGCGGGATTTCTAAAAAACCTGAAAAAGACGTTCAAATAATTGGCACAAAGCCCAACTTCTAATATAAAAATGCTGTGATTTGTTTGTGAATTTTAGACTAAAGTCTCGATAATGTGATGCTAACTGTGCCCGGAAACGCATTTCTGGAACAGGAAGTAGACGTTCGTTTCCTGTTCCAGGGACTCGCGGCTCACACACGTTCAGTGTTTCACAGACAGAATCACGGTGACGGTTTCCTCCACAAAGGGACGTGGTCCAGATTCCAGAACAGAGGCTGCAGCTTCAGAGCTGCTGCTGTCCTCATGGCCAATGCACATGTTTGAATATCTAGTGATGTCATGATGTAGCTGATGACGCCATCAGGTCTGGTGGTAAACTTAAAAAAGCTGCTCAGACTTATGCAAAAAAAAAAAAAATCAGCTTTAGCTACATTTTCCCCATCTGCTTCTGATTCACAACAGTTCAATTAAACTGAAACTGAAAACACTGTTTTCATAAAAGTGGGTCATTCCAATGACAATAGTATTTTTGTTTTGAACTTGTGGCATTTTGCTCGTGATGCAGAACACAAAGAAAACTAGGACTAATAGTTCGTTTCTGAGTATTCAATTATTCATTCAATCATTGTCTTCCGTTTTTCCCTTTCGGGGTCACGGGGGTGCTGGAGCCTATCCCGGCCTTTTGTGGCCAAAAGCAGGGGACGCCCTGGACAGGTCGCCAGTCTGTTGCAGGATAGAGTGTCCACAATCACACACCCGTGCACTCTCACACCAAGGGACAAATTAGATTAACCAATGAACCATGTTTTTGGACGGTGGGAGGAACCCGAAGAAAACCCACGCATGCACAGGAGAACATGCTAACACCACACAGAAAGGCCCCCCCATTGATATTCTGTGTCAGATCCCCGAGCCTGGACTTGAACCAGGGCCTTCTTGCTGTGAGGCAAGAGCGCTAACCACTGCGCCACCGTGCAGCTGTTTCTGAGTGGTCATTCAAGCAAATTGTTGTGAATAAGAAGCAGATGAAAATAATGCAGTTAAAGGATTGTAGTTTTAAGTGCAAACTCCTACAATCAGAGGTCTACAGTCTTCCTGCTCTGCTCCTTTCTGATCCATTTACTTGCAGACAAATACATCCATGAACGTCTTTGTTTTCCTCGTCTGAGTTGGTTTTCAGATCTCAACTAGACGGCTGGATAGCTCTGATATTTCTCGCTGTTTTTATTACCCTGCTAACGTTATTCTGAGTCTGTGAGGGGCTGTAAGCTAGTGGGACAGAGTGTCAACAAAGGGATGATGGGAAATGAGCAGACGCTTACTGCGCGCCAACAGCCCCGCCCACAACTCAGAGGTGAATTTGTGATGAACTCCTGCCGCTCTGCAGAAACTGAGTCCCAGAAACCCACACAGGTTTGGGATTATGCTCAAAAATGGCGTCATCATCATTGAAAGACGAGTGGGAATGCTTTGACAACAGACCAGAAGATGATTGGAGTGGAACTTTCTACACACGTGTTTGATTGGTGTACAGACGAAAAGCTGTTATTTAACAGAACATGTCTGCAGGATGGTAGCTGCGAGGGATGAGAACAATCCATCTGCTTCCTGAAGAAGCAGATGGATTGTTCTCAACTCATTGGTTTTCAATTGGACCAGATTGATGTAAATACGTTTTTTCTGCAGACATGCAAACATTTGAGGAGTTTTCCATCATTTGGCCTCCATGCGTTGTTGCTAATATTGATGTGTCTTGACGTTTAGCTGCTGCCTTGCTGCTCGTGTGAGGAAGCGGCTTTGGAGCCGTCACACATCAGCCACCGCTCTCCGGTTCACAAGAACCTCTTTGTTTTTATTTGCATACTGGGCACATTCAAAACTCAGCTAGAGGGCAAAAAACTAATCAATATTATGTAACTGGCTTTAAAAAAAATAGATTTTTGAAGGTATTTTGAGCTTTTATTATTCGAAATGGATTCAGAGTTTAGTAAATAAATAAAAGATATATAAAATAATCGTCATATAATATATAATAATCATACATTATTTTATAATCAATGAAGTATGGGACATTTATCGTCTTTCTTAATAACCAAACGTAGTGAGTCTGAAACAAACCTTTGGGAGAGACTCTTATGGAGAAATGAGCAGAAGTGTCTTAGTCCAGAATTATGGAGTGATGGTTTCAGAGAGGTTGTAATGGAAAGAACTGAGGGTGTAAATTATTATTTTTAAATTTAGGTGAGGAAAGATTTCCTCTGACGGGGGGAGGATTTGCAGCTGAACATAGATTTATATCTGTGTGCAATTTATTGACAGCTGTCTTCATGTATTTGAAGACTGAAGGAGCATTACTGCACCTGAATTTGGTCTGTCTTTTCATTTTAGGGTCAATTAATCTGGATTAGGACTTTTGAATTCACTGGGTGTTTACTTATGTGAATGTTTACGTGTGTCTTTGATTGATGACCAGCGGTTTTCCATCGCCTTCCACACACTTCTATCCCACATTAGTTGTAGAGGAGATTAGTGGGAGAAATTCAGATTGACTGAAGGAGCATTAATACCGCTCCAGTGTTTTTGCAGATGATATTTCTGTTGTTCCAAACGTGCATCTGCTGACACAGTGGGACCTGCTGCCCTCTAGTGGCAGCAGACAGGAACTGCTGGCAGACTCTTGGTGGCCTCAGGAATCACGAAACACAACTTTTGTTCATCCAAAATTAAAGTGCAAAGTTAAAAAAGAATAAAGGAAAGAATCGGAGAACTGCAAGAATATATTTTTCTTTGCCTCTTCCATAAATCTCATTAGTATTAAATGAAGAGGCTCAGCGTGAAGCACTGATTAGAAATGTACTTGCAGTAGCTTTTCTGAGCTCACGTGTTAACATGAGTGTTCCTCTCTAACAATAATGAGGTTACGTCTGAGCAGATCAACAGAAATTCTGTTTTTTGGTCTAAAATTCAAAACAACAGAGTGAATCGACTGAAAGAAGAAGGTCCTACATAGATTTGTTTTCATTTTTTTAAACTTTGACATGTATGCTACAGTTTTCTTTTAACTGTCCCTTTTTTGGTCTTCTTTTCATTTCATAAACACTCAAGTGAAGTGACACATGGATGTTCATTGGATTTTATTCTGCACAAATGCTGCAGCCTTTAGAGCAAATATGATGGTTTTTTTCTATTCCAGACATCCAAACATATTAAATTCTTCCATCATCTCCTCCAAGCCCACACACGTAAGTCTGTGTTCATCCAACTGACACTCCTCCACTGTTGGCCAGTACTCAATCCAGGTGTGCTCTCCAAGGCTGTATTGATATCTGAAAGCAGAGAGGAAGAGCTGAACAAAGAACTCTCAGAAGCACCAGGACACATGTGGGAAGGGTTTGGGATTCGTTCAGACGCTTCACAGATCAGACTTACGTTTCCTGTCCGTCACCATGGTTGATGTCACTGGATGAACCCATAACCAGGTACGTGCTGCCGTTCTGCAGACTCAGAGCTTTTCTGCAGTGGGGGTAGCTGATGAAATTCCGCCGTTTTCCTGTGGGTCGGACATCCTTACTGCCTGTGATGACCAAAGTGACAGTCAAGTAAGGCTCACGTCTGATGATGTGTAAAGATGGTCACAAACTTCCATGTGTGTGTCCAACATGTCTGTGTGGAGTGAAACTTTAAAGGTCATTTAGGCTACAATCCTGAGACCTGAAGGTCGTGTCCCACAGTCACTTTGTACATGTTGTGTATTTTCCATGTATGCAATGTCAGTCTTTTATACGTATTCTACTGTTCTGCGTGGATCGATGTGCTCAGATGTCTGTTGAGGGTTTCGGCTGACGGGTTTTTACGTGAATTCGTAAAGCTCACGTCTGATGCTGTTATGGATGTCCACAAACACTAATCCATGTGTGTGTCCAAAATGTCGGGTTGAGTGAAACTTCATGGTCCCAGTTTATGGCGTATGTCAACAACAGTGTTGTCAACAGCAGAGCTGTTTTACATTATTACATTTATTTTCACAAAGGACAGCACAATTACAATCTACTCACTTTAAGAAGGCAATGGAGCCGGGATCCTCTGGACCCACTGTAGTGGAATGGGGATGTGTATGTGCTGGGCCCGCGTGCACGTGTGTGTGTGTGTAAGAGAGAGGAGAGAGCACGTGCAGCGCAGGAGGGAGTGGGGGGGGCAGTGTGGGGCATTCATGCTGTGTGTTATGGAGGAAGGAGAACGGTAATAAAAGAAGGCTCCCCCCAGAATAAATGCTAGTGACTCTTTATGAACCCGCTCTGGAGAATCTGAGGGTCTGAACGGGGAAGTTAACCCTGAAGGAGGATCCGCCTTCTGCCCCCGCCCTTCTGACCACGGTCAGAAAGGGAAAAAGTCATTGCTGGAAAGGTTCAACACCACACTTGGCCATTTGGCTGGAACTTTTTTCAAAAACCGTCCGGTTGTGATGAGAGTCCTGGAGTTTGTCCTGAATAGAGCGATCAGCCAAATATGAACCAATGGGTGACCTGCTTCCCTTCCACTGTCTGGTCTCAGCAGCATCCTCCACCATGGTTGATGTTTATGTTCTCGTTCCCGCCCACTTCAATGCAGAATGATGAGGTTTGAAGCGTATCGATGACGTACGGGTCGGATACATGCGGCCTGGACGTTCAGACGGAGGTCACATTTCAAAAGATCGGATACGTATCGGATTCAGGACCACATACCCAAGTGGCCATTTAAAAAGATCAGATCTGTGTCGTTCAGACTGTCATGAAAAGATCAGATACAGGTCACATAGGGGCAAAGAAATCGGAATTGGGTCGTTTCAACCTACAGTGTGAACGTAGCCATAGGCACTTTAACATTGGGAGTGGGGTCATCTAGACCCACTAGACAGAGCTCTGAACCTTTGTTCTTCAATGATTTGTGATCTTCACTGGTGTCCATGGATTACATGAAATCCTCTCCACCTTTATCCACCTTTGTCATGGTAGGAGAACACCTCAATGGAAGGGGGGGGGGGTCATCTGTTGATAGTGTACCAATCGGTTGATAGCACAACGGAAACAAAGGTAGCCATAAGAAGGGGGGGAAAGGAGGTAATTCATTTCACTTGTGTTACTGTAACTGAGTAGCTTTTTTCACGTTTACCTTTTCACAACAAGTTTTCAAAATCTTTGACAGAAAGATGCAGATTTTCTCTCATAAAGAGACTGAATTCTGTTGTTAATAAAAAAACACAAAATAAAGCATGGGTAGACCACTGCACTAAAAAAAATCACTTATTAGTTGAAAACAATAAAATTATGGAAAGTGTTTCCACCCAAAATCAAATGTGTTACTATAGTATTAAACTTTTTACATTGGGACATCTGAATGAAAATGTGTTGCTGCAGACAAATGCAATCTGGTCACCTTCTGCACGTGTGCACTCGTCACATGTGCACGTGGTACTTTGATCCATTCATGCATTTCTAAGTATTCCTCTAAAAACCTGCTCTCTGAGCACCAGCCCCTTCAGATCCGCAAAAACGAATGGGATCTCACATTGTGACATCACAAAGTGAAGACCCGCCCCTCACAGGAAGAGTCAGCGCTGCCAGCCCCGCCTCCAGGCTAACAGACACGCCCACTTTCTCTGTGGAGCAAGCGGAGATCAGCTAAATGCTTTCCTTTTCTATGCACAATATGATCATCCATGTTCATCCACGAACATCCAGATGTTGGGCTGAACGGGATAAGAAATGCATATCAGTACCAACCGTCTCTGATGGTGTTCTTCACCCGCATGGCATACATGTCTTGAGATTGTTGATAGACAACATCCTCCACCAGAACTTTATACGCTGTAAGGAGATGAGTGCAAATGTCAGCCTCTGCATGATGTCATGACTCTCAAACATGTAGGAAAGCAGGACATCTCGTACCATACATGACGTTGCCGTCTGTCTTCTCACAGAGCTTTGTTCTGCGCTCACTGTCGCTGATTTTTCTCTTCTTCTGCAAGCTGCATGCTGCAATCAAAACAGTAATGGTGAACGTTGGTGCTTTTATTTTCCTTTTCAATCCCAGCACATGTCTAGTTTTCATTGGCCTTCGCACTGTGGGTGTCGTGCCTTTCTCCATGTAGACCTGCTCCTAGGAGAAAGGACAAAAGGCCACAAAAAGAAACGGACCAAAGAGGTTTTAGACAGAGGATGTTACCGACTGTTACCCGACCAAGATGGAAACCACTCTGTTTTCCTGAATCAGAGTTTTGACTATTGGCTGAATTGTCTTCTCAAGTGCTCCAGAACAGACTTTCCCATGGAGGAGTGTGATTGTCCTGTAGTGGCAATGAACCCAACTGCCACGTGAATGTGCAGAGATGCTTCAGTTCAGAAGATCCCACAGCATCCAGGGAATTCATGTATTTGACCTAGTTCACTACTGGTACCTTGCCACCCAGGTGCTCATAGACTCCCTCAGTGATTTTGGCCCAGGTGATGAACAGCCCCACCCCTGATTCTCTGGGCCTCTGCTTCTTAACTGTTGTGGAGATCCTCAAAGCATTTCCTTCCACTGCTCATCAATCTTCCCGTCAATGTCAACACATCCTCACCTGCACTGAAAATGGCACTGGCAGAAAGCTGTTTCCCCCTCCCTACAGGTGCTGGGTGGTTTGCTTGAATCTCTTTGAGCTGACCAATAGTCCGTCTGCAGGGCCTCACTGATTTCCTATCAGGAACGAGTTCTTGATACCACAAAATTGCCAGGTCAACATTATAAATGACACACTGTTTTCAACTGATCCTCCTGGTAAAACAAAGGTAAAGTAAAACAATTTCAGGTTGCAGCTCGCTTAGACCAATGGTACTTGTCAGCTGCCGCATGTCTTCACAAGTCAGGCTCAGTAAAACATTGTCCATTCTTTACTTTCGGGGTCCACCACCAGATTCCAGAATTTCCAACACAGCAGTCATCAGAGACGTTGTGACCACAGCTCTGAACAGAAGCAGTGACAGCAGAGGTGGAAAACATAGTCCACTCGCCCCCAGCCTCCCTCGGTACCTGTTTAAAGTTCTCCTGGATGTAGGAGTTAAAGACCTCCTCAGTGGAGAGCTTGGCCCGATGTTCCCACCAAACTTTGACAGTATTTTTGCCGCCAGCAAATCCAACTCACCACCAGGTTGTAATCAGTAGAAAACTCTGTCTCTCTCTTTACTAAGTGTTCTAGACACATGGCTGAAGGTCGCTCGAAACAACCACAAAGTTAGGGTTTCCTGGTGTCACATGCACTGATGGACATCATTGTGTTCAAAAGCAGTGTTTGTTATGGACAAACTGGGATGGGCACAGAAGTCCAACAACAGAACACCACTTAGGTTCAGATCAGAAAGCTATTTCTTCCAACCACCCCAGACAGCTTAGCTCCTAGGATCGCTCAAGCTCTCAAACCCCTTCACCACGTAAAGGTGGCGGTTTGTGTTTGGAGCCCATGGGTTTGTCTCCTTTTTGGCTGAAGTCAGCAGCAGAAGTTGTGTGACAGACAAATGAAATCTGGTTACCTATACAGAGCTGTAGTAGCTGTCCTTCTGCCCCCTGTGGATGGTAAAACTTCATACATGGTGTGTCTGAAATGAGACAAACGTTTTTTTATTTTTACTGGTCTTTGCGCTCTGAAGATGCCATCGATACACACAGTACAGCAACTACTTACCCTCATGATATTCATAGACTGACACTGCTGCTGGCTGAAGAATGCTCTCCTGGTAGATCTGATGGAGCCTGAAGCTGATTATCTTTGGTTGAGTGTGAGAGACCTGAGGACATACGAGAAACAAAGCTCAAACGAGATGAAACAAGAAGCAAACAGAGAGAAGAAGTGGCTCAGACAAACCCTTTCCAGGTAGATAATCAGAGAGCCTCGATCCGACAGAGCTGTGTTCATGTCAAACCTGTCAATAATAGTGTCCTGACCTGTAGATATCTGCAGACACAAATACATGTCAGAGATCTTTTTTTTTTAACTAATTCAACCTTGTCTTGAAATGATTCAAAATCTTACAGCTCTCAGGTCGTCTGTGTTGACAACAAACCCCCTTAGCAAACTGATGTCTAAGATGGACTTTGTAGCATCACGATTGCTGTCCTTGTACCTGCAAAGAGCATCGTGAAGAACCAGAAAGGGAAAAGTAGACCAAAGCATCAAGGGACTGCTGCACTTACAAAACTTCTATCTGAAGCTTGTAAACGGCCTCATTTGAACTTGTTCTCTGGAAGAAGAAAAAATGTTCACAATCGGATTATTTAACCAACAAAATGAAACATTAAAAGTCCAGAAACAATGAGTTACCTGGAAGCAATGTCACAGACAGTTGAAACTTCTGACAGTCCCTTTTTGTTTCTTGAGACGGAGCATAATAAAAGGATGTCATCTGTACAACATGAGAGGTACATTAGGTCAAACAGGACAGATCACATTTATTATTGAACCGCCTGCATTCAGCAAGAGGTGACAGAATAGAACAACACCTCCCAAAACAGGTCTTCCCAATTCATCAGCATAGCTTGAAAACAGAAGGTCAAATTTACAGACAGTGCCATTACTGTCTAAATACTCTTGAGGTGGATGTCTTTACATGAGGGAAACATTGAGGGCATTACTCAGAGTAATGGAAGGGAATGCCTCTTTAACCAAGCTCTTTCTTGGCTCTCTTAAGCTTTGTGGAATCACCAAAGCTGTTCATAAGTGACAAAGATGTTTTCTAGAAACTTCAAAAATGCATTAGATGTGAGGTGACTTTGTGAAACAGTCTCTGTCTTGATCATTATGTATCACACACTGTAGTCACATGTCATTCATGCCATTATTAACATTTGAACAAGAAATCAGTGGAATAAGTCTGAAACCGAAACACGGTCCTCACTTTGATGGTGGCCTCTCCTGACCCTGAGGCCCTCACTGTCACGTTTTTGTTTGTTTTGCTCTGTGGGGACAGACGTAGTCATGAACAAACAAACAAACAAACAAACACTGAACCCGAATGTATCAGTGATCTGATCTCACTTCAAAGGTCCTGGTAAAATAGATGTTTTTGTGGTTGATGTGATACTTTTCGGGCTTGAATTTGTCTGGCAAAAAGACATCCAAAGATAGACCAGTCTGTTCTGGAATGTTGGTCCAATACTCCCCCAAAGCCTGGTACATCATCATAGAAGCCTAGAAAAGAGGGACATGGACCAGAACAAACGGCTCAAATAATGTAAAACCATTCAAATGTTACAGAAAATACATAAGAGAAAGACGTCTCATAACCTGAGTGTATTCACGGCCTGAACCACCCAGACGCTGATGGGTAAACCATCTCACAACAGGTCTGGCATCGTCAAAGGCCTGTAAAGGCAGAACAGTTATCACAGACAATCACTATCTTGTGGTGGGGATGGATACTCTGTAATATAAGAGTAAGAGTAATAGAAGAGGAAAGACGGAAGGGATGTTGGAAACAGGGGGTAAGGGCACAGAAGAAAGGGAGATCGGGGAGTTAAGGAAATCTGGAGGGTGATTATAGAAGGTGTTGTGGGGGGGGGGTACAATCATAAAGCAACAAGATGCTGCTACATATCACTGCATATTATTTGCACATTTCCTTTGTACATATTGGCATGTTTTATATAATACTTTGTTAGATTTCTTTTTGCACCATTGTTCTGCTGAGGTGGATGATGGAATGCCAAAAAGTGGGAGAGTGAACCAAGACCCCGCTGAAGCAGCAGCAGTAGCCAGGGCCCCCCGACACCGGCATGGTATAGCAGAAAGAGCAAATCCACCTGCCAGGCAATCCAGCCAGACACCCAGAACAAGGCTAGCAGGACCGCCTCAGTGGCCCCCAACACCATGGAGCAGGGAGGCACAGGAGCACAGAGAGTGCAGGTCCCAGCCCAGTCAGGAGGATAGGCCTCCGCCCCGCCAGGGGTTCCAGCACGGGACTCCACCCACAGAAAACTCCCACCAGCCCCAGACAAGCAGCCCACCACCACCCAGGAGTTCTACGCATCCCCCCTCCTCAACACCAGGCATGAGCCAGAGCCCCTCCAAGGGAGACTCACCCCATGCTCCAGGCAGCCACCCTTCCACCTGGAGGGAGGTTGGCTGGGGGCCGCCCCACCATGAGGAGGAACACCCCCAATTGATTTGGAGGGTCCCTGAGGAGCCTATAACAAAAAATGTCAAGCTCACACACACAGTTTTAAAAGTGTTTGGGAGAGGGCCAACGGTCAATGTGGCAATACCCAAACATACAGGCACCACCAGGGGCATAGGAACCCCCCAAGCTACAAATTTATTGTGATCCCTGGGCTTATGGTTCCTACTACCAAGAGGAAAACTCAGGGATCCCTAATCCCCCTGTGTTGGAGGGGGTTAACAACAGAATCACGAAAGCCGCACCAGGGACTAGGCCCCCCTTGTCGAGGGCCTGGTTCCCCCCACCAGGGACGGGTTAGGGGACAGATGGTCTGAGGTCCCACCTTCCTTGTGTAAGATATGTGATGTTTGCTTGTGTGTGTGTGGGTTGGAGTGTACATTGTCGAGGCGTATGGGTTGTGTGTAATAAAGGGTGACAGTTCAAATTGGCGGTTAGGGCACTGAGAGGACATCTCCTGATTGCTCACAGTGATGTCCAAACACCCCCCCACCACCACCAAGGGTTCTACATGTCTATGGTGCAATTTAAACCAAGTGGGGAGGGGCCCAATTCAATGTGGCAATCATGGGAGGGGGCCACTGCCAAGTCACTCCCCCCTGAAATGCATTGCAGGCTGACCCCCACATCGCCCTAGTAAGTGGTTGTAAGAGGAAGGAGGGTAGGTCTGGGACAGCTGGCAGACTGATCCCCGATTGGTGAGGCCACTGTCCCCCAGTCCTCCAGCCAAGTCCACCACCATCTGTCCTTCTGCATTCCTGTCCTGAACACCAAACTTCTCCATCACTCCTCAATCATCATTCTCTCATGGTGATACTCTGGATCTCCTCATCCATCTCCTTCTCTCCTTTCACACATCCTACCTGAGGGGAATAACCACTGACAACATCCCCCATCACACCTTCATCTTCTGTATTCATACTCAACACCTATCTGACCTTCTCTTCACCTCCAGAACAGACGTCTCCTTCAGGATCTCTCCTCGTCTGATCTCCTTTTCATCCACTCCATGATAAAATAGCTTAAAGCTGCTCCCAATCTATGAGCTTTCCTCTCTCTTCATCTGGTTTCTTGAGCCCACGGGAGACCTGTCTTCTTTCTATCATTTAGACCAACTCCCTAGTTTTCCTGTCAGTCTCTAAATTCAAAGTTTCCACTCCAAGTCCTTTCCTTTTTTCTTTTCAAACCATTTCTCTGTCCAATTTCCACCAACCCCCTGTAGGTCTACAGCACCAGGGGCAGTCACTGTTAAGATGGGTCATGCCTGATCTGGTGTAAAAGCTCTGTTCATGATTGATTTGGCTTTGGTTTTACATGAGATGCTCTTCCTGACTAAACACTTTGTATCTACCCAAACTTGAGACTGGCACACCAATGCATTGGATTGTTCCCCTCTTGAATGCAATACCCACCCACAACAAACATCTTTAACTGTTTCCTGTCCACACATTCACCAAGCTTTTATTTTGATGAGAAAAGGTGTTGTCTTAAGTCAACAGAGAGGATTTTCTGTCATTTACAGTTTGTGACCTAATCTGTGATTCAACAGAAACTGGATTCTCTGTCTGGATGCCAGACAAGCTCACCTTGGCCTGGACCAGAGCTAGAAGTGCATATGCAGTGGCTTCAAGCGTAAACAAGGAATTTCCAGGAACGGGCCAGTGGGACAACTCTGTAAGACATGGACAAATCCCTTGTAGTAAATCTTCTCAAAATGCTTTTATTCTTCAAAACAGTCTAACATTATGAATAATCTTTAAGGTTCTAAATCTCTCCAGAAAGTACACTTTATTATGTGCTTGTGGTCATTTCAATAGAGCAGTTGTGGGTGTTTCCATGTTATGACCGTGATGTCTGTTTGTCAATACCTGGAGAAGCGACGTTGTAGAGGACCTGGCGGTTCAGCTTCCCCTCATTGGCCAGGGCGTATGATGTCATTGCAACAGCAGAAGGGCTTGTGAGGCCAGGCAGCTGATTCTCCAGGTAGAAGACTGCTTTATTGATGCTGCTTGGGAGCCTCTGAACAAAACAGATCCAAGCTGTGGGTCACCTATGTGCCCCATACAAATGCATGTGCCTGCAGACAGCCCGTATACACCCACAAGGCCTGTCATGACGAAGGCATTAGAAAATAAACTAATATTTATTAGCATGTTTGTTTTAAAGTCTCTGCAGGGGTTTGTGCTCTTACATTCATTTAAGGTCACTGCCATGGTGCAGAGGTAGACTGATCGACCTCTGATGCAAGTTTGGTTCCCGCTCTGGGTGCCATTGTGTCCTTGGGCAAGACGCAGAACCCCACATTGCTCCTGGTTTATGTAGGTTGGTGCCAGTGTTGGTCAGTGGAGCTGCCATCAGTGAGTGAATGTGTGCATGCGTGAATGGGACTATAAAGCACTTGGGGCTTCTTCGCCATTTATTATTTGTGTGTTTCTTTGAATTTGTGGTTAATAGTCTATAATTTGCTATGCTTTTCTACTTTGATGAAGGCCTAAAACACCTTCCAGTCACATGAACACATTTTCATACACCACCAAGAGCAATGTGGGGTTCAATGTCTTGTTAAAGTACACATAGACAGTTTGGCAGGGAATATAGAAACCAAACCTGCGGTCTTTTAATCAAAGGCTGACCACGATATTGCTGCACCACAGCCACCCTGAATTTGTTTCAAAATAGAAATCTTGTTAATTTAACTTTATTAGTTATTTCTTTGGTCTTTTGGACTAGAGAAGAAATTATTTTTTATTCTGACTTTGTTTTGTCCTGTGCCTTAAACAATTATGACTAATGGAGCTTTAGACAGATATCTTTCTGGATTTTTAGGATTTGTATTTTAATACCCCTGGTATATTAGAACCTGTAAGGATTCAGTGGTATAGTTTTCTTGGTCATGTTTTGGTTTTCTTCTTGTCAGTCACACCAGTTTCAGGTTCATGATCCACAGCTGTCTTCAGTTCAGTTAATTGCCCTTTTTAAGTGTCTTGGTTTCTGTTCATCTTTGTCAGGTCATCTGCTCTGCTGTCACAGTGTTGTTTCTCCCCATAGTTTTGTAATGTTTCAGTTTGTTAATTAAATGTTTTATTTCCTGTCACCAAGCTTGGTCTCCTGCATTTTGGGTCCTCCACCACCAGTTCCTGACTGAACCACTGTTCTCGATCAGGGTAGAATAAATCATGTTTTTGTTTATGTACGCCGCTACAATAAACAGTAACTTCATATTGTGTGAAAAGAAAGTAAAGACATAAAATATTGTGTAAAAATATCGTAATAAAAAAGATACTCACATGGATAGTATCAGAGCAGAGGGGGCGCGACTCCTGCATAGCGAATGAGGCAGAACGCCGTCAAGGAGTCTGAGTGAGCAACAATCCCCTACACGTGCACACAAACAGAACAAGGGAGTTAGACAGAAACGTGCACCGTTAGGCAGGTGATTTGACTGTCATTATGAAGTAATATTTGTACAATGAGATCAAAAAAACACAGTTTTGAAATCACAATTCACCAAATTAGAAATAAAACAACTGATTATTGCCCTATTGCCCAATTTTAACTGCACCTTAGACATTTAGTGGGGTGTTTGGACATATCTGTGAGTATTTAGGAGATGTCCTATCAGTGCCCTACCTGCCAATTTTAACTTCACCCTTTAGTACACACACACCCCAAAAATATGCACACACTTATATGCACACACAAATACAGCAGCAATGGCGGCCGTGTCCCCTGGGTGCTGGCTTCCTGGGGCTGGCGGTCCTCTATCCACACAGGGAGAGGGATGCCTGAGTTCTCTGGCAAGACCAAGAGCTGGGATCACATCACATCTGAGCCTGGGGGTGGCCGAGTCCCTGTGGTGTGGGTTCTGGTCCTCCCCCTCAGGCACTGGTCTTCTCCAGATTCCATCTATGGGTGAGCCTGGTCGGGCTATGGTAACAACACTCCTTGTGGATCTCCCATCACTCAGGGGCGTCTTCCTCTTGGGCAGGGGTGGTTGGCTCCTGTCTCGTTCTCTCCTGGACCAACCGTGGGCTGGGTGGGTGGCTGCATTGAGCATAGGGCGGGTCTCCCTTGGCGGGCCCTAGCCCGTTCCTGGGGTCGGGATGAGGGGATGCTCAGAACTCCTGGGTGGTGGTGGGTTGCTTGTCTGGAGCTGGGGTTGTTCTCCGGGGGATGGGTCGGACGTTGGGCCTTCCTGGTTGGGCTGGAGCTTGCACTCTCTGTCCCCCCATGCCTCCGTGCTCTCTGGCTTTGGGGACCCCTGTGGCGGTTCGGCATCTTGCCCAAGGACACTTTGACATATGGGCAAGGCGGGAATCGAACCTGCAGTATTCCAATCAGGGGTCGAGTGCCCTGGCACTGCAAAGTGAAGTGGTTTCAGATTTTGCCTCTTTTTCCAGTGTCCCTCATTTTCACACCAATCAATCATTACACCAATCGGTCAGTTGTCTGACTGAAAAAGTATCACATTGAGCCCCGTCTCGGTCTGCACACTGCAGCCAGGGGTAGTTGAGTTTGGTTGCACTTGTCTAAAGCAAAGCTCAGAGTTGAAGATAGAATAAGCGAGGGTCGAGACAACATACCTAAAAATAGTTGTGTCAAAAATGCAAAAACATATTTTGAAGCCAAAAAAAAGGTGATGAAAGAGAAATTTAATATTTTCATTTACAGCCTTTTAAAAATACATTTTGTTTGCAATTTAGGAAATTTTTATTTCAAAACTGACTTTTGCTCTGTTGTTGTGGCCCAAAATTTGCTTCATATGTAATCATCAGGTATGAAAAAGAACAGGTAAAGTATGATGAAAGGCATCACTCACCATCATTTCTCTGTTGTAGACGTTTCCAATTTCTTTAAATGAGCCATCAGGCAGCTGAGCATTGAGGATTAGAAAGTTTACAGCATCACATATGTGCTCCTTTCTGATGGCCACCAGCTCATTGGCCATGAGAAGTACCTTAACAATATAAGCTGTTAACCTTTTGGGAGACAGAAGAGGAAGCAGAAATTACATTTCATACCAAAGTCGGCATGTCCTGTGCACAAAACTATGTTAGACATTGACATTTTGTCAAGCAGCCTCTAAGACATTTGTGTTAGGCTTTTTGGCAACACCACAAAAAGCATCAGTTTAAGTGCAGCCTCCCCAACTGGAAAGCATCAGACTTCTAAGCTAGGCTGTTTTAGAAGAAGCATTGCCGGCTGCATCAACCTCCCAGGCCAGCTGCACTGATGACATGCAGATAAAGAAGCCAGATTTGGACTTTTTAAACTGGTCTAAAACCTTAAGTCAATCCAAAAGCAAGTTAACACCAGCACAGATACACAGCCTCTGGTTGAGGACGCAGGTCTGTCAGTGGTTTGGTCTGCAATAAAATCATATTCAGAGAAAGAAGCCAGTTGTTAGATCTTAGTAGGACCTGTATCAGCATAACTGTCAGCACTGGAGGTAAAAAAAAAACTCACATTCGAGTCTTTAAAGCAAATTGTAAAAACAAAATACACAGATTCCTCTATTAAAATGGATGTAAATGCAGAGAGCTGAAGGTGTAGGAAGATCAGAAACTGAAAAAGGTCAAAACAGCATCTAAAATCCTAATCAATAGGAAGGATGAATGGATGAATGGATGGATGGATGGATGGATGGATGGATGGATGGATGGATGGATGGAAGGAATGAGGAATAGAAGGAAGGCACAATGGAAGGAAGGAAGACAATAAGACAGGAAGGGAAAACTGAATGCAAAACCTGAATGCTTGGTATGTCATCAACAGGTCGCAGTGCTCAGAGAATATAATATTCAGCACCACTATGAGACTCACCACAAAGAAAAGTTTCACCATTTGGAGTTAAGAAAAGAGAAGATTTACCAACTATTATCTGGACTGAAAAAACAACCATCTGCATTTACTGCAGCCGTGACGTCAGTCATGGAGCAGTGACACCTTATTGCAGAGAAGTTAATGCAAACATCCAAACCATTTTCAGATGGTGAATTTATTTAAAAAAATGTACCCCAAAAAGCATTTGACCTTTGCCAACATAAGATCCGTCAAATATTACAATTGCAGATACAACATCTCTGAGGAGACTTGGGTGCCAATTGAAGGAATCCAGTCATTTATTGCATTTTCAGTAACTATTGATGAAAGCACCGACATCACAGATCTATACAGCTTTGCATATTTATTAGAGATGTTAAAGAGACCTTCACAGCGGAGTTTCTTCAATTGTCACCAACAACAGCTGATGACATAGTCAGCTCTCCAGTTACTGCCCTGGACAATGTTAGAGTGAACTGGTCACGTGATATTATACTGGTAACTGATGTCAGTCTGGTCATTAATGGCGCCCATCAAAGGTCAGGAAGAAGGCAGGTGTTGCCACAAAATTCAGGCAGCAACCAGGAAACCAGGAACCTTGGACATTTCATTGTGTTTTGCATACTTGAATGACAGTAAATATGTTTCTGCACAGGATCTGAAATCTGATATACAGTACAGACCAAAGGTTTGGACACACCTTCCCATTCAATTTAATAGGAAGTTGTGTCCAAACGTTTCCTGCTGGCCCTGGCCTGGGTGTCAGATGTGAATGCCCGGCGGGCGGTTATTCTCTGTCTACTACCGTGTGGGCGTTGGGGGGGTCCTGGTTGCTGCCACTGTGGTGGGGTCTTGGTATAGGGATGGCTTGACACTCTCCCCCCTTGTTTTACATTCCATCATCCACTTTAGAAGAACATAAACACTCGAGCACAGGTGTTAGCTCACCTCTGAAATAATGGTTTGCATGGCTGAATGAAACATTTTCGCATGGGTTGGTCTAAATGCATAAGTATACGTGTGTGAACATTACTTCAGTCATGTACATGTTGACATATTTTCATTCATTTTCTATTCCGTTTTTCCCTTTCCGGGTCACGGGGCTGCTGGAGCCTATCCCAGCCACTTGTGGGTGAAGGCAGCGGGACAACCTGGACAGGTCGCTAGTCTGTCGCAGGGTAGAATGTCCTCAATCACACACCCATTCACTCTCACAGTCATACCTATGGACAATTTAGAGTTGCCGATTAACCTATGAAGCATGTTTTTGGACGGTGGGAGGAATCCGGAGACTCTGGAGAGAACCCACGCATACATGGGGAGAACATGCAAACTCCACACAGAAAGGTCCCCCGTTGATGTTGTTTTTCATGTCCCCCAGCCGGGACTTGAACCAGGGGCCTTCTTGCTGTGAGGCAAGAGCGCTAACCACTGCACCGCCGTGCATATTTTCAATCTGAATATTTTTTTGGACCCAACAGGTATGCTTTTAACATCCGAGTGTGTGTGTGTGGACAGGCCCCGCCCCTTTTAGATTAGTACTACTCATAAACCTGACTGTAATGATTATAAACATCCAGCAATGTTTTGCTTTGCTCTGCTCCACGATTCTACCACCCCCTTCTTCATTCATTTTCCTGACCCCCCGTCATCCCATCCCTTCCCTACTTTTCTTTTCCGTCTGGTTCAACAAAAAGTGTTTTCAAATATAAGTGACATAAATAAAGTTTAGCCCAAATTACAAAAGGGGTTTATTCAAATGTACACCTAGTGTGTTAAAAGACTCACATCCCCTGTTGTAACAGCAAAATATGTCCAACACAAGAGGCTTTCAGCCCCAGACTACAGACCAGGTCAGAAGGTTTGGCTTTCCACATGTGACATTCCCCTGCAGTGCGAGTCCAGGAAGTTGTTTCCGAGGTTCAATGGCACTTTCGAGATCGACCAGGTCTGTCTGAAGTTGCCTGCCTCCCTGCGCATCCACCCGTCCTTCCATGTGTCTCTCCTGAAGCCTGTCTCCTGCAGTGCCCCCCCAATCCCCGAACATACAGGCCTTGCATTTCGTCCAATTAACCATGAAAGAAGTTGCAACCTATACGATGTTCAGTGGCCAAACTGTACAGCAGCCCAGAAATAGGACAGCCTTGCCATATACCACGGGACATTGGAAAGGGTCTACTTTTTTTTTCTTCTTTCTACACATTGTATGCAGTGTTTAGATACAACTTTTTTTTTGTCACCAACGACCCCCCCCACCCCCCACCCACTGTGGACCATTTGCACGCTAACCAAGGTTTGCGCCTACGTCACGGCATGAGCCAACGTCAATGAAGCAATACAAACCTCAGTCAACTTCGAAATGTGTGTGTATCCTTGTTGTTGTATGTCTGCTCCTGTTCGAGTTGTACTGGAAACCTAATTTCCCTCGGGATTAATAAAGTATTCATCTATCTATCTATCTATCATCTAACACCACCACCAACATTCGCCAAGCTCTCAGCACCAGTGAAGAGCAATTTCACCCAAGAAATAAAAATTCCACCAAACCCAAAAGCACTCAAGGTTGAAAACAAGTAAGTGTGGTCCACTCTGTCAAATGTTTTTTCTTGGTCCAAAGAAATTATTCCAAAATAAAAATCAGCTTTAGTGCTCAAGTCAAATGCATTTCTTATAAGAAAAAGATTGTCCATAATGTGTCTGTCAGGGACACAATACGTCTGGTCTGTATGCACTACCGAAGACATGCAATCTTTCAGTCTGTTAGCGAGAAACTTCGATACTAGTTTATAGTCCGTACATAGAAGAACCACAGGTCTCCAGTTCTTTAACAGAGCCAGATCTGCTTTCTTGGACAGGTGTGATTCAAAGATTTAAAGCGGTTTATTATCATATGCACAGTAAAAAAACGGGTTTCCCTGTACAATGAAATTCTTTCTTTGCTGCCTGCTCCGAATGCCAAAAGGAGAGGAAACTGAAACAATTCACACACAACATACACACAAAACACAAGATGTCGAGTGGCAATTCTAAAGTGCAAAAGTGACAATAACAGTAGTGGACAGTGAGGATGAGCAAAGATGCAGTTTGTTGTTTCAGACTCCTGTCAGCTGTTAAGGAGTCTGATGGCAGAGGGGCAGAAAGAGTTTTTGAGTCTGGTGGTCCTACACTTCACACTCCTGTACCTCCGTCCTGAGGGGAGGAGAGTGAACAGTCCTCGTTGCGGGTGGGTGGGGTCCTTGACGATGGAGGCAGCTCTCCTGCGTTTGTATATGCTTTGCAGCGAGGGCAGAGGAGTCCTGGTGATCTTGGACGCAGTCTTCACTACTCTCTGCAGGCGTTTGTGGTCCATGGCGGTAGAGCTGCCGTACCACACTGTGATGCACCTGGTCAGGATGGACTCAACCATGCAGCTGTAGAAGTTACTGAGGATCTTTGGGGACATGCCGAACCTCCTCAGCCTCCTCAGAGAGTACAGCCGCTGATGAGCTTTCTTCACCAGCTGTGATGTGTTTAGTGTCCAGGTGAGGTCCTGGCTGAGGTGGACCCCCAGATATTTTAAGCTGCTCACCCTCTCCACTTCCAGACCCTGGATAAGAAGCGGCTGATGAGGGTTCCTTCTCTCTTTCCTCATGTCCACTATCATCTCCTTTGTCTTGTCTGTGTTGAGGTTGAGGTTGTTGTCCTCACACCATGTCACCAGACTGGCCACCTCCCTCCTGTAGGCTGCTTCGTCCTCGCCAGTGATGTGTCCTATCACAGCCGTGTCATCAGCGAACTTCAGGATGATGTTGTCCTTATGAGAGGCCGCACAGTCAGAACAGCTCTAAGACAAGATCAGGCATCATGCCCACAGCAAAACAACTCAAGACCACTTTGTGGAAATCAGGTCCAAGTAAATCCCAAAAATGTTTGTAGAATTCCCCGGTTATTCTGTCCAACCCAGGGGCTCATCCGAGGGCCACACCCGGCAGAGCAGTGATTCTTAATCATTGGGCTGTGGCCCAATCTTGGGCATGAGCGCGAAGTAGTGGGCCGTGATAGAAAAATATGCTCTGAATCTTTGGACGCAAGGGCCGCTGGATCTGAATGCAGCCTCCCACGCTTGGTGGCAGTGATGGGTCTGTCAGGTGTTGTAGCATGCACCAATATGCAGTGTAGCTGAGTCACTAAAACAATTGACGCAACACTACAAATACAGAGCAGAGACACAACCGGAGGAACTCTGAGCTTCTATTTTGGAACACTCAATGTTGTACATTAGAAATGCCTCATCATCCTCTCTCCTTCCCACACTCATGGTGCAAAAAAAAAAGTAAACACAACAGGAAGAAATAACTAAGGGTGGGGGCGTGGTTTTAGCAACGACATATGAAGATGTTTAGTCTTGCGGCTCCGCAGAAATACCCGATTTTTCAGTTAAATATTAAACATCTAACGTCCTGAACCGATCCACCATCTCCGGAAACGCTCATTCAGACCGAACTGAAGAAGATTTTTCATGATGTCTGGATCAAGAAGTGCCAACAGGTCAGAGACTGCCAAAGCTACCGAGAGCAGCCTCGGGTCATCGGATATGGCTAAGCTAATGGATGCTATCACAAACTCAGAGAAAACATTATTGGCTAAGATTGCTACACTGGATACAAAAATTGAATCAAATTGCCAAATGCTAAACGATAATATGGAGTCGCTCCGACGGGATTTAAAAGATCAACTTGAAGGTCTGAGAAGCGAATTTAATGCAAAGCTAAGTCCACTGGATGCTTGCACTGCTGACAATTGGGCCCAGAAATGTGCTGCTTAAAAGCTACTGTGACAGCCCTGACGGAGAAGACAGAGAACCTGGAGGGAAGGCAACGCAACTGCAATATTCACATTCTCGGTGTAAAGGAGCAGTTTAAAGTTGGCACGCGGCCTGTTGATTCGGTGGCTAAGCGACTTCAGGATGTTCTGGGCATGGATTCGGCCCCCACGCTGGATAGAATGCACCGCGGCCTGCAGTCGGCCCCGGCCAAAGGAAAGCATCCCCGGCCACTGATAGTGAAGTTTCACAACCATCAAGAAAAGCTGGATGTGCTTCGCAGGGCAGCTAGGAAAGAGTCTCCGGAGTATGATGGCGACAAGATTCTCATTTTTCCTGATCTACCAGCCACAGTGGCAAAGACAAGAGGAGCCTTTAAAGAGGTTAAAGAGCTGCTGCGAGGATGCCAGGGCGTGAAATATGGGATGCTGTACCCGGCGAGGCTGAGAATTTCTTCAAGCTTGGGTGAGAAAATATTCCTGGATCCCGCTGCAGCCAAAGACTACACCCAGAAACATCTGGTGCACAACAACCAGCAGGAAGACTGAGACAAATGAAGGAGAGTGTTCTGGAGAGGGAGGTTTGTTATATTTTAGTTTAGATTCTGTCAGATGGGAATATTTTGTATCCTAGGTATTTTCTGTTATGAGCATTGTGGTTGGTGAGTATAGTGGTTGGACAGGTTTACATGGTACACCAGCTCATTGGGGGGGGAGATTCGGGTTTAAAGTGTTTAATGTGTGTTAATTTTTTGGTTTGTAGGTTTTGTTTTTGTTGCAGCTCCAAATGTATATACCTCATCCCTGTGTGGGTGTGCACCTTTATGAGAAGATGAAACCTAAGTAGACATGGCTGCCCGTACTAATCTAAGACAAACAGTGGGGCCCAACTCAGTGACATTTATTAGATGGAACGAAAAGGGGCTTAATAATCTGGTCAAACGGAGGAGAGTCTTTACACATTTGCTGAACTTCAAACCAGATATAGTCTTTCTCCAGGAAACGCATCTGCACTCCGCTGATGCTCATAAGTTACCAAACAGCTCTTTTTCACAGACATACCACTCTACTTTTGACACAAAGGCAAGAGGGGTTGCCATACTTATGAGAAAAAGCTTTCCCTTTGTCAGTACAAATGTGATTCATGATGCTAATGGTCGTTTTGTTATTGTGGCTGGTAAATTGTATAACACCCCAGTTCTTTGGTTAATGTCTATGCCCCCAATTGGGACAACCCACAATTTTTCATAAGCCTTATTGCTAAGTTAACGGGTTTAGACACTCATCACCTCATCATGGGTGGGGATCTAAACTTAGTTCTTGATCCGATTTTTGACAGATCAAGCACATGTCAGTCAGCAGCGACACCTAAATCAGTTTCTGTTCTCAACACATTCATTCAAAATTATGGTGTCTCTGACCTGCTGCATATTACTGACCAATCAGCAACACATTACTCTCTTTTTTCCGGTACATCATTCATACTCAAGGATTGATTACTTTTTGGTGGATAATATTTTTACTTCTCAGATCACTAATTGTAAAGACCATGCTATTGTTATTTCGGACCATGCTCCTGTGCAATTAGACATTTCATTTCCCACGGCTCATGCCCCGCAACAACGGGTGTGGAGATTGGACTCAACCTTGTTGTCAGATGAAGAATTTTGTAAATATCTTTCCTCACATTGATCTTTTTTTGGAAATAAACGACACACCTGATGTTTCTAAAACTCTAATATGGGAGTCTCTTAAAGCATATTTACATGGGCAAATAATCTCTTTTACAGTTCAAAAGAACAAAATGTGTGGTGTGAGACTTAAGGAATTAACCGAGCTCATAGCAAATCTAGACGTGCAGTATGACAGCGACCCAACACCTGATTTATACTAACAAAATGCTTTTGCTGCAATCTGACTTTGAAACATTATCAATCAAAGCAACAGAGAAGTTACTGCTCAGAACAAGGCAAAAGGTATACGAGCATGGGGAAAAAGCAAGCAGATTGCTCTCCCACCAGTTGCGACAATCATTTCTAATCACTCAATAGCAGAGATCAGAACGGACTCAACTCAAGTAGTGACAGACCCCAAACAAATCAATCCAGCTTTCAAGAACTACTATCAAAGTCTCTATGTCTAGTCAAAGTACATGTTATTCCGCTGAAATAGAAGCTTTTTTGGAAAAAATAAATATACCTTTGATGGACTCAGATCAGCAACAGACACTAGAGAGACATATTTCTGTGGCAGAAATATTGATGGCATTTGGTTCATTACAGAATGGCAAAGCTCCAGGTCCTGATGGATTTCCATCAGACTTTTACAAGGTGTTTGCTAACACTTGCCTCTCTACTCTGCCTCAAATATTATCCCAAGCCATGATTTCAATAATCTTAAAAAAAGGCAGGGACCCCAAGAAGTGCGAATCATATCGACCAATTAGTCTACTTAATGTGGACTACAAAATTTTAACTAAAGTCCTAGTGCTTTGCCTTGAAAAAATAGCCTCCAGTTGACCAGACAGGCTTTATTGCTGGCCGCCAGTCATATTTTAACACCAGGCGTTTGTTTAATATTTTATATTCCGATCACTCAGTTGACTCTCCAGAGTTAATTGTCTCACTCGATGCTGAGAAGGCCTTCAATTGTGTGGAGTGGGGATATCTGCTGGCTGTACTGCGCAAATTTGGTTTTGGCTCAGGGTTCATATCCTGGATTAAAACTTTGTACTCAATGCCCCTCTCATCTGTTCGCACCAATAGTACCGTCTCTGAGTATTTTGCTTTGCATAGAGGCACCTGTCAGGGATGCCCGTTGAGCCCACTACTTTTTGATTTAGCAAGAGAGGCAATGGCCCTACAAAGAGACAAAGGAATTAATGAGATCAGTCGGGGTGGAGAGGTACACAAAACTTAATTGTATGCTGAAGACTTACTTTTATACATCACAAACCCAGAGGAGTCTATTCCGAGAATGTTAGAATTACTTAGCTCCTTCGGATCTTTATCAGGGTACAAATTGAATTTAGGAAAAAGTATCCTTTTTCCTATCAACCATCTGGCAAGGAACTTGGATTATTCAAAATGTCCACTTACAGTAGAAATAGAAATCATTGGTTTATCTTGGAATTCAAATTACTAATAACTATAATACTCTTTTTAGATACAACTTTTCTTCACTTTTGGAGAAAACAAAGGCAGATCTGGCCAGATGGTCAGCTCTACCCGTCTCTCTAGCTGAGGCGTATTAACGCAATCAAAATGGCAGTTCCTGCCTAAATGTATGTATTTTTTTCCAGATGATTCCCCTTTTTCTCCCTAAGGTATTCTTTAAAAAGTTAGATGGACTCATATCTTCATTTATATGGAATAAAAAATGCCCAAGAATACATAGGTCCAAATTGCACCGTTCTAAGTCTGAAGGTGGTTTTGGCTTGCCAAATTTGATATATTATTACTGGTCAGCAAATATTATTAAACTTTCAATTTGGCTCCGCACTTTTAAAGAAAACAGAGGACCTCTTTGGTCCACTATGGAACTCACCTCTGATCTCCCCGCATCACCAGTGTCAATTATGTGTGCCTTATTGCCAATAACTGACAAAATTAGCTTCAGAAACCCAGTGATTATAAACACCCTTAAGATCTGGTTCCAATGTCGTCGCCACTTTGGGTTTCAGCGGACTCTCATTTACTCACCAATCTCTTCCAATCCATTTTTCCAACCTGCCCTAAATGATTTTGGTTTTAAAACATGGCGGAGAAAAGGAATAGTTCTTTTTACTGATTTATTTGTTGATGGTTCATTTATGTCTTTTGAAAGCATCTGTAAAAATTTTGATATTCCCAAGTCCCATTTTTTTTTATACTTGCAGGTCCGCAGTTTTGCAGGGAAACACTTCACCACTTATCCAATACAACCGCTCCCCGGTCCTCTCGAAAATTTCCTGCAGTCTCAATCCACCACCAGAGGTCAGATCTCACAAATAAATAACCAACTACATCACATTGATCCTGCATCACTAAGTCAGTTGAAAAACTCCTGGGAGCAAGACCTTAATTTGGAGATTCCAGAGGAAATCTGGAACAAAAGTATTACCCTCATACATTCAACATCTATCTGAATTAGACACAGTTTGACACAATTCAGTTTTTCATCGCTCATACTTAACGAAGGCTAAACTGGCAAGGATATACAACAGCAGTGACGATCGATGTCCAAGATGTAACCATTCTCCTGCTACGATGAGTCACATGTTCTGGTCATGTACTGCCTTAGATAAGTTCTGGGACTCTATTTTTAAATCATTTTCACATCTGTGTGGGCGGAAAATAGATCCCAATCCATTCACAACAGTGTTTGGAGCTCTCCCGAACACAGAGGGACTAAACTCATGTCAAACGAACGCAATAGCTTTTCTATCTCTCCTGGCACGTAGACTAATTCTAGTGAAGTGGAAGGATGAACAACCCCCTTCCTTTGTCCAATAGGTGAGAGAAGCCATGATGTGTTTACAAATGGAATACCTCAGGTATAATATACAGGGCTCAACGGGCAAATATTATAAAATGTGGGCACCTTTCATAGCATATAGTAAGGGTTTGCCATTTACATGAGGTAAGGGGTTTTAAAGAATATATCAGCGATTTTAGGAGGGAGCTGCAGTGTGTGTGTATTTAAATGTGCTTTTGTTTTTTTTGCTGTTTATTTTCCCTATAAGAGTATGTGTATGTGTATTTATATATATATGGTTCATTTCTGATCTAAATATATTGTAACATTCATGTTATTTTAGGTCTATTTTAACTGACTCTTATTTGGGTTTTTGTTGTTGTTGTCTGTTTTATAAAAATGTATCTAGGGGAATTTATAAGCAAGCTGTGTTTCACATGCCACTGGTTGGCAGGGTTTATGTTACTGTCATTTGTATAGGCCTGTATATGTACATAGATATGTATATACTTGTTTTTTTTTATTTTACCTTCTACGACTGTACAGTTTTAAAGCTGTTTTTATATCTATGTGTGTTTATATAAAAAATTGAAAATCTTTAAATGTAAGTGTTAAAAAAAGAGAAATACCTAAGGGTGAAACAACAAAACTGCCAGATGAAAGGACACGCAGGCAAAAGAAACGCCGTGCTCAACCCTATTTTGACCAGAGCAGGCAAAGTGGATTGTATCCCATAATTCCCTGTGCAACCTGTCGGAGCTGGTAGCACATCTCCACCTTTATCCACATGGGTCATGGTAGGAATGACACGTCAACGGTCATCTTGAACCCATAGGATAGCACAAGGGTTAAGAGGTGAACATGGGATTTGTAGCATGTTAAAAAACAACAACAGACTATTGTGTCTGTTGTTGTAATTTTTTAGAGATTTGGAGAGTAAACATCTAGTACTAAAATTAAGATTGCTAATTTGTCAAGTTCATCAGCAGGTTATAAGGTAATATTTTAATTGGCACTTTATTTAAATATCATTTACAGTTTATTTAATTTGAAACTTTTATTCTAACTGTGCTTGTTTTACTACCACAACATTTTACTGATCAAAATGCCTTATAAATATTTTTGGAGTTCTTATTTGTGTTAAGCATGATAACAACCCTGCTTTAACTGTTCCGTGTGAAAATAAATGTCTTTGAGAAGATCACGATTGTATCATATTTTTCCCCACAAGGTTCCCTTGATAAACTCCAACATGACTTTTTGTAATTATTAAATACAAGTCAAGCTATCCACCCAGAGTCTGCCATCTCTCGGTGGGTGGAGTGTCCCTTGCCCCAGGTGGAGGAGTTTAAATAGTCTTGGGGTCTTGTTCATGAGTTAGGGAAGACCAGAGCGTGAGATTGACAGGCGGACTGGAGCGGCGTCCGTAGTTATGCGGTCGCTCTATCGGTCCGTCGTGGTGAAGAGAGAGCTGAGCCAGAAAGCAAAGCTCTCAATTTACCGGTCGATCTACGTTCCAATACTCACCTATGGTCATGAGCTATGGGTCATGACCAAAAGAACGAGGTCCTGAATACAAGCGGCTGAAATGAGCTTCCTCCGTGGGGGGGCTGGGCGCTCCCTTAGAGATAGGGTGAGAAGCTCGGTCACCCGCGGAGAGCTCGGAGTAGAACCACTTCTCCTCCACATCGAAAGGAGCCAGTTGAGGTGGCTCGGGCATCTAGTCCGGATGCCTCCTGGACGCCTCCCTGAAGAGGTGTTCCGGGCATGTCCCACTGGACGGAGGCCCCAGGGAAGACCCAGGGCACGCTGGAGAGACTACGTCTCTCGGCTGGCCTGGGAACGCCTCGGGGTCCCCCCAGAGGAGCTGGAGGAAGTGGCTGGGGTGAGGGAAGTCTGGGCATCTCTGCTTAGACTGCTGCCCCCACGACCCGGTCCTGGATAAGCGGAGGAGGATGGATGGATGGATGGAATACAAATCAAATAAGACATAAATAAATTTAAATTAACACGTTAATATTTGAATGGGCCTCGAATCACTTTGCACTGGGAAAAATGGGCCCCAGTGTCAAAAAGGTTACGAACCTCTGCTGTAGCATCTGAGAGCTCATCCAGTGTAACAGGCCTGTCAGCAGTCACTTGATCTACAGTACTGAGTTGAGGAGGCTGCTCAGAAGGTCAGCAGTGCTCTCCGGGCAGCAGTCCTCAGCAGAAAATAATGTCATGTAAAAATCCAAGGCACAGTTCTGCATGTTCCAAGTCAAAAAAAAAGAACTGGGCGTATCCATATGCTATCGGCTCCTAATGAGGGCCCCCTCAGCTTCTTCTTCCATAAGATGAGAGAATTCAAGCTGTTTCACGTGAAGATCCTCGGCCGCTGAGGCATCACGGCCAACAAACATAGAGCGCTCAATAGTGTTAATTCCATCTTGAAGAGCTTGAACAGAGGACATCAATCTTGCTGTAGAAAGCGACGTATACTGCTGGCAAAAAACACAAATCTGTGTCTTCCCCATCTTTCACCATTTATCCAGTGAAGCAAAATCCGCCTTCTCCAAACACCACTGTTTCCAAAAAATGTTAAAATCCGGCAGAAATAACTGTCTTGCAGGAGCTTATTGTTAAAGTGCCTAAAAGACCAATTTTCAATCCCTGAAGATGAAAGCACACTAATGCAGACAAGGTGGTGATCGCTAAAAGTTTTTGTTTTTGTGACGCTAAAAACATTAGGAGCATAAACGTTAACTAAAACTACAACAGCATTGTTGACCTCCAGCTTAACTACCAGCAGCCTCCCTAATACTACTTCCTCACAACATAAGATGTTTGTCCTCATTCTCTTAGATATGAGAATGGCATCTTCACGGCTAAGATTTGTTCTGTGGCTCAGAAAAACACGACCCCCCCCACCACCAGCTGATACAGTGTGAGTCTCCTGAAGAAAAACAATATCCGAATGTTGCTGTTTGACATAATCCCTTTTGTCTTGTTCCGTCCCCCGTTGATGTTAAGAGAGCAGACACTCAGAGTATGGAAAGAATAGGAAGGGAGAGACAGACAAAGAAGACCAGTTTGAAAGGATGGACACCATTAAAGCATGATCAAGATTTCAGCGCTCTGAGTTTCTTAACAGATAAATGTCTTGGCAGTGAGAAAACAAAAAGGTTTTTTCAAAAATGTGATAGCTAAAATATGATTCAGCTTCTGAAATGACCTGCAATAGATAAACAGAAAGAAGGATGGATGGATCAGTGGATGGATGGATGGATAGATGGATGGATGGATAGATGGATAGATGGTTGGATGGATGGATGGATAGATAGATGGATGTGTGTATTGATGGATGGATGAATGGATGGATGAAAGGATGAATGAATGGATGGATGGATGGATGGTTGAATGGATGGATGAATGGATAGATGGATGTGTGTATTGATGGATGGATGAATGGATGGATGCATGGATGGATGAAAGGATGAATGGATGGAGGATGGATGGATGGATGGAGGAATGGATGGATGGATGGATAGATGGATAGATGGATGAATGGATAGATGGATGTGTGTATTGATGGATGGATGAATGGATGGATGCATGGATGGATGAAAGGATGAATGGATGGAGGATGGATGGATGGATGGAGGAATGGATTGATGGATGGAGGATGGATGGATGGATGGATGGATGGATAGATAGAGGGATGGATGGATGGATGGATGGATAGATGGATGGATGAAAGGAAGGAAGGATGTGTGTATGAATGGATGGATGGATGGATGAATGGATTGATGGAAGGATGGATGGAGGAATGGATGGATGGATAGATGGATGGATGGATAGATGAATGGATGGATGGATGGATGGATGAAAGGAAGGAAGGATGTGTGTATGAATGGATGGATGGATGGATGAATGGATTGATGGAAGGATGGATGGATGGATAGATGGATGGATGGATAGATGAATGGATGGATGGATGGATAGATGGATGGATGAAAGGAAGGAAGGATGTGTGTATGAATGGATGGATGGATGTAAGGATGGATGGATGGAGGAATGGATGGATGGATGGATGGATGTAAGGATGGATGGATGGAGGAATGGATGGATGGATGTAAGGAAGGAAGGATGGATGAATGGATTGATGGATGGATGGATGGATGGATGAATGGATGGATGGATGGATGGATGTAAGGAAGGAAGGATGGAGGAATGGATGGATGGATGGAGGAATGGATGGAGGAATGGATGGATGGATGGATGGATGGATGGAGGAATGGATGATGGATGGATGGAGGAATGGATGGATGGATGGGTGGATGGATAGATGGATGGATGGATGGATGTAAGGAAGGAAGGATGGATGGATGAATGGATGGATGGATGGATGGAGGAATGGATGATGGATGGATGGATGGATGGAGGAATGGATGATGGATGGATGGAGGAATGGATGGATGGATGGGTGGATGGATAGATGGATGGATGGATGGATGGATGTAAGGAAGGAAGGATGGATGGATGTAAGGAAGGAAGGATGGATGGAGGAATGGATGGATGGATGGATGGAGGAATGGATGGATGGATGGATGGATGGAGGAATGGATGGATGGACCTCACCAGGTGCTGCCAGCATTGTTGGATGCAGTAAAGGAGCCATCGTTTTTAAGGTGGACAAGCACATTTTTGTAGCCTGAACCAGAACCAAAAGTGGAGATTACACTTCAGCTCTGAATTACATGAACGTCTAAGTCCTGCAATGTCATCATACCAGTTTTGATATTTTGGAGAGCCTTAGCCCGTTTCTGAGGGCCAACTGCTCCCCACTGGTTGGTTTTGTCCAAATATGTAGCTCCGATGACGGGTGGAGTCATGTGGATCATGACCATTTCAGCAGACTCATGGGGAGGGAGAGTCCATGGATTCAGAAAAGCCATGGGTATCTCACTGATGATGTTCTCCTTTGGGAATTTGCCTATTTACACAAAGACAAAGCAAAGTCAACAATGCAGAGATCCAACAAGAACAGCAGTAAAACTCTGTTTGAGTCTGAAAAGGAGGAGCTGACCTGACACGAAGAAATACGTTTTTGAAGGAGAGTTTGGAACCAAATTGCTTCCAGAAATGTTGCTGTTCAAAACTACCTCTTGTACACCATCTACGAAGAAAGAGGTTAATGCAGTCAGAGATTACTGGGGTTCACTGAGCCTTTGACTATTTCAGGTGTTATTAAGTTCAAGTAAAGTTGATAGAAAACACTCACTCTCCCCCTCATCAGACGGATTTACAGTCACCGTTTTAACAGACTTCAGCAGAACTCTTGGAGGCTGGGAAAAAACGTTTGGACAATCATTAAACATGTGAATTATCATTGAGGCTCTGCAAGAATAGGAGAGGGAAAGTCTGTTAGTGTCAGTGCTGATGTTTTTGAAAATACTTCAGATTCTTTGTCAAACTTGGTTTGTGTCACAACATTTATTAAAGTCTTATTAACAATACTGGGCAGAGAATAGCTTTTCTAATTATGTACAGTCAGAACAGCGTTAGCTCACCACCCAACCATATCTTATTAGGCGGTGAGTTAACTAATAATGTGAGTAAGTGACATGAGTTGACAAAATGTTGCCTTGCTAACACCTGTGTGGATAACAAAGCTGCATCCTAACAGCACAGAGAAAGTGGATGTGTTCGACTTACAAACACCCACATGTCCTTCCTCACTCCGTCACTCAGGTACCCGTCTTTGACAGCCGCTTTCACCTCCAATGTAACAAGGCCCTCCTTCATGGGCATGATGACGAAGGGCACTGATCGCGTGGTCATGGGCTCAACTCTGACCTCTTGTCGATATTTCCCATGTTTAGAAGCTGCACTGCACACATCCTTTTCCTCCATCAGATCAATGCGAACCTTGAAGTCAAGAACATTCAAAGAACAAAGTTAATTTACCTATCAAATGAACCCGTGACGCTGAGAGGAGTTTAGATTACAGTCACAAAACCCAAAATGCCACCGCACAGCAACCTGAATGAAAGTTTTTAAGCTAAATCAGCAGGTGTCTTTGTTTTGGTAATGGTAATTGGGAGGTGGCAGTCGCATTTTTACACGCTGTGCGGTGAACGCCGAGGTTTTAGGAACAAGTATATTTCAAACAGTGACCAGATGATTTTTTTGAAATTGGTCAGTGGCCGCTCGGGCACATTTGGAGTTCATGTGGAGGCAGTCCAGTGACAGGCAGGGGGCAGGAAGACAGCAGCACCATAATTGACTGATGGGAGGGTCTCCAAGGTCCCAAAATCGTCTGATGATTGGCTCATTTCATAATGACACCACCCCCTGACCCTGTGCCGCCGTCCCACTGCCACCAAAGTCGTACAGTAGCAGCTTCAGGACACTAGACAAGGGTTGTTGACACAGGCCGGGGGCCCAGAGATGACCGAATGTCAATGACGATCCCGCCCACTGTGGGTCCAAACTGGAAGACGGCATTGATGCTGAATAAAAAAATCATGGTGGCTTTGAAAATACCACAGCATTCATTTGTAAATTGACAAGATTCTAATGTGTGCTCAAAATTTGACCTTTGAATGACCAGTGGTGCAGAAAGGCCAGGAGTTTATTTACCTCCTGGGTACCAGGAGGCTTTTAGCATGTGATATGGACAGCAGCCGTCTGGAGACATTTTCACAGTGTCCAACCAGAGCTGCTGCCAGCTGGCAATCCGGCTGACACCGCCCTGTGGCCACCCGATCTCATAATGACGCCATTCTGCCTGACTGACTGGCATCTGCATTCATGGCCACACCAATGGTTTTTTTTTTTTAAAATTGGGCAGCAGCAGCTAATCTTGAAGATTCTGTCGATGCCTCCCTATCGCTCAATGGCAGTTGTATATGTGACCGTAGCATAAGTGGGCTCAGAAGATGGATGAAATTATTAAAAGAAGACTAATAAACACTAGAATGAAGTGTCCTTTACAGTCTGCACTAACATTAACACTCATTGTTACAACACTTTAGTCCAGATAAACAGGCCTGGATGCATTGGTTCCAGTGTAGTAAAATCAAATACTGTAGTGTATTTAAAAAATAACTGTAAGTATAGGAACAGTCTCATGGAGTTGCTCATTTAGAGAGCTAAGTGTTTCTTCACCTAAGAGTGGTAAGTACATTTGTGGCATCCTAATTCTAGTTGTTATTGTCTTCCTCTTCTTCCAGCCTGATCAACTCTCTCGGATAATCTTCTTCTTTAGTGCACTAGGGGTTCTAGCTTCTCATTGCAAACCACTACAAATACTAATAAATGGCATTTTCTGCATTTGGGTTTTCCAAACCACTTTGTTTAAATAAATTTCTGGCCACTCTGGAGCATGGAGGTGATGCTTTTCTGCCCCAGCAGCATGTTTGCGATTCTTTGAGCTCACAGTTAAATCCTCTGGACGGTAGTTGTGCAGAATGACTTTGACTTCCAGCTGCTCTCTGAGGACGGCGGAGAATGGCAGCCTGAGGTCGATGAAGAAATCTTTACGGACATTAACCTCTAGTGGCTTCCCCACACAAATGCCTATAAGGAAAACCAAAGACAGAAAAAAATCACTGGAACAGCGATAGTGGGGAAGACAGGGGTCCACCTGAATAAACAGTAGCATTCAGGAACATCTCACTTACCGCTAGTAGTTGACAAACTGATGCCAATGATCTGCCAAGTGGTAATGAAGTCTGGTAAAACAACATTTCTTACAGACGATGTGGAGTCACTAAAGCAAAGGAGTGTGGAGGCACATTCTGAAATTGCCACAAAAGTAGGGTAATGTGGTAGTGGTGGTCGGGGGGTGTGACTCACCAGCTGGGTGACTGTGCAGGACAAGCTGGAAGGATGACGTCTGTCCACAACCAACTTTTGGGAAAATTACTGCGAGATAGTATCTCGTCGCTGTCCATGTAGCTGTCATCATTTTCATCTGGAATGCAAGAGCAGAGACTGTAGAGTTTGTTTCCTCTGAAAAATGAGGATAGTAAATCTCAGGACCTAAATGGAGATGGTGTTTTTTCTTCTACACCACCAAGAAATAAAATGGATTCAAACTGGACTTTCTTGAGGTTTCAGGAGATCGTTTCTCACCTGAAGTGTCCGTTGAGGATCGTCTCCTCCTGAACGGTAAAGAACACTTTTGCTCTGAAAAAGATCAGAACAGAAACAGACAGATGTGAATGAACTTGAAAAGTCTTCATCAGTGGTAGACACAATGTAGTGGATATGAAATAGCAGATATCTAACACACTTCAGAAAATAAAAGCTGCATAATCATATTTAAAAGACCACTAAGTCCTAGAGCCCTGTGCGGGACTGTTTTCTTCATCCCGCTCCTGCTCGCCCGCGCCCGCCCAATTTCTGACCATTACCGCCCGCTCCCGCAACGTATGCGTTACACTCTCCCCTGCTGCAGCAAAACTCTGAGGATGTATTCTCCCGCAATAATAGAGATGCATTGATTTTGTGTCTTCTCCCGTCCCGCAGGAAAAAAGCACGTATTTGTATTGATATTATTAAAGAGATTCATGGGGTTGTTTGTTTCATTTCCCTGGCCTGCATGTTTAAAAAAACTAAAGAAAAAACACTGAGAAACTTCTCCAAATGTCAGACTTTCCTTGCTTAGCTTTATTGCGGCACGGACCGGTTTGATGTCTGTCAAAATTCTCACGGACCGGTATATGTATGTTATATGTGGTGGACACACGCTGCAGCAATGCTACACTAGAGGCAGAGACACGTGATAAGACGTACGCTAAGCTTTTATTTTGACACGCTAAGCATTGTACATCGCACAGGTGTCATCATCCTCTCCCCTTCCCACACTCATGGTGCTAAAAGAAGTAAACACAACAGGAAGAAATAACTAAAGGGTAAAACAACAGAACTGCCAGATGAAAGGACCCGTAGGCAGACAGAAACACTCGTGATCAACCCTATTTGAGCGGAGTTCCTCAGCCTGTGGAACTCCGACAGCAGACCAAACGTGCATGTGACCGACACTACAATACAGCAAAATGATATAACTTGCATGAAAACTGTGGTATTTTCTAAACATAACAATAAACACGAATTATGACATGAGCAACGTCCTCTCTGGCCGCAACACTCCCTGGTCGCTATTCTTATAACATTTAAACATGCCTTCAAAATAAGAGCATGGAAATCCAACTCACCACAATGCTGAATGGTTGGAGGGAATCTCCTGTTGGGATAAATCTGTATTTTAAGTAAATGTAGCTGTCTTATATGGAAGTGGAAGGCTCCTCTTCTGTCTCCTGGCTGGGCCTTTTCCACTTGGCAAAGAAACTTTCTAGACGTTTGTTTTTTATTCACTTTGCTAGTTCCTGTGTTTTATTTTAGCGGTATCCTATCACGCGACAGAGATGAGCGAATTGGCCTGCGTCAAGAGTGACATAGATGGATGTAACAGAGAATCGGGTAATTTTTCAAAATAAAACATCTTTCAAAATTCCGAAATAAATATAACGGAAGTCATTAAGTCATCAAGTTATTTTATTTTTTCTGTGCAACCCGGTACCAAATGACCCACGGACCGGTACCAGTCCGTGGCCCGGGGGTTGGACCACTGCTGTAAATACCTCATTTGAGGTTCTTTTCTACATCATCTATTGACATCTTCTCCATCATGTCGCAAGGCAACCTCCCTATATCCCGCTGTTTTTTTTAGCCACCCGCTCCTGCCCGCAGCAACATTCAAACCGTCCGCACCCACGAGATTTGGGTCTCACCGTTTCCCGCGGGACCCAATACCAATGCAGCCCTCTACTAGGAACGATTTAACAATAGATAAAAATATTGTTAGAGTAGGACTTAAAGCTTCTGAAAACTTGTGTTTCTCTCGAAGACTTGAGCTTTTTCTTCACATTCCACTTTTGGCCCTTCTTAGAACACACTGCACTGATGAGCCTTTCTGGTTTCACATCAGTTCAGTCAAACCCTCAGAGATGATCTGCAGCATACCATCTTTTAACCCTGTTGGATAAAGTCTTCCACTGTGTTGGGTTTCTACCTACTCTGTGACTCTGTGGCTCCTTGAAACAACGTGTTTTTATTAAATGTTTTTTCTCAAGAACAGTGAACATGCCTCAGCATCTCCGGCATCTGGTCAAACATTGAAGTTGTTACAGGAACCATGAAACTACTGACTCAGTGGAAATGTACTCACCATGACTGTCTGTTCCTGATACATCGTTTGATTCAAATAATAGTCCAGCATCAAAGAACACACTCAAGCCATCTTTTCCTCCTCCAGGTGAGCAGCTTGTGTCAAACTTCTCCACTTTGTCCCACACCTGATGTGCAAAAATGTGGACAGCTAAAGGTTATGCCCTGCAAAGGCGCCAGACAATCTGAATATGGATTGGGATCATTGTCTTGTCAATCTTCTGACAAGAGATCAACAAGAAGCGTACTTTTTTTTGCGTGAGGCGGTGCTTGTTGCTTTGGATATAGGTATCTCTGTCCACAGCTACCAGACCCACGACGCTGCCCGGATCTCCGGTAACCCTCATACTAACAACTGGCGGGGGCTCAAAGGAGTTGGCTGGTCTCCCCGGCTCCAGTCTTAACTGCAGTCCGTTTCACACAAGTCCATGAAGGCATAAAGAAAATATGATAGGCATAAAGTTTCATGTTGGCATACAGCCAGTAGAATGAACAGTTGCATCAATGCATCTCACCGAGCCCCTGCAAGAGTCTTTTACATCCACCCTCACAGAGTCGGACACCACTTCGTTATCATCAGTGTGATAGAAGGCAATGATACGGAAAGATGGAAGCACCTCCTGGGAAATGGGAACTAAGAAAGCAGTCAGTGTTTGACCTCTGGTTTGGTGACGTCCAAATTTAACAAGTTGTCCCTTGCTGGTAATCTGGGGGGACAAAGTCACAGTATTCAGTAAACATGTAGTCAGGGGAGCATATTTATAACATGTGGTCCCCAGGAGCTGAAAGTTTTACCAGGTAAGTGATGTCTTGACTTGTCTGCTTGTTGAGGATTAAGGCTGACCCTCAAGTTGTCTCCTAACTTCACTTCAGCTGTGTCCACACCTGAAAGTTAGTGAGACTAGTATAAACCATGTACCAAACCAGGAACTGTTTAACTTATAGCACCTGCTCGGTCACAGATACCCATGGATTTTATTTACCAATATGAATGTAACTTGCACTGTTGGTTGAGTATGGCTCTGCCACCATAGAAGCTGATGCTTGTCTATCAGGTAAAATCTTTGGGTCATCAGTTTTTGCCTGTGAAACAAAAAGATAGATAGTTCAACTGTAGTACTGTTGCAGGAACTCCCTCAAAACATCCTTCATGAAGCTAAAAGGACAAAATCATTAGCAAAAATCCCCCAAATACCCCCTCCAACCTGCTGGCTGTACCTAAAAGATTCTGCTGACAATTATTAATGTTCCCCTGATCCCATACTTACAGAGCATCTTCTACGGGATACGACATATGTTTAATGGAGATCAAATGGCTTCTGTAAATGGTAAATATTAAATGGCATGCATTTGTTTAGTGCTTTTGGTCTTTTGATTTCCTAATTCTTTAAGTCCTGAAGCGAAGTAACAGTTTCATTCACTTGTGCAAACACACACATTCACACACTGACTGTGGCAAAGCTGCCATGCAATGCAGTAACTAGACCACCAGGAGCAATGTGGGGTCTAGACACTTTTACACATCAGTAGTTTTTCCTTACTGCGAAGGGGGGTCTAAGGGCAGGGATGCCAGTATAGCTTAGTCAGTTTGTTAGTTCATTTTAGTATTTTCCTATTGAACTCTTTGTATTCATGATCCTTTTGAGTTCATGTTTCACTTCGAAGCCCATCGAGACGACTGTTGTTGTGATTTTGGGCTATACAAATAAAATTGAATTGAATTGAATTGAAATGAATTGAATAGGCAAGTTCAGGAACCAAACCTGGAACCCTCCAATCAGGGGTCATCTGCTCTACCTCTGCACCACAAAACAAATACATACAGACTGGATCAGCAAGCTCCTGTGTAAATCCTATAGGACCTCATGGAGAGTATGAAGGTGATCCTCTGTTTCATAATCACTGTTGTTCCCATATCTGAGGTTTGACTACCTGCTCAATGCTCTTCTCTGGTTCTCTGGAATAGACTTTACTGGGCAAGCTGAGGAGTGTGTTTCTCTAGTTGTTGGAACACACTCTCCGGTCCACTGTCTTAAGCACCACCAGCCCAGTTTGCCAACCCAGTTATACTGTACCTGACTGCTACATGACACTGTAAGGATGTTTCCTGGTAAGGACTTCATTCACCAAGGACCCCTTTGATTCCCTTGGAGACTTTCGCTCAGGTGATGGGCAGCCTGACCATGGAGTCCCCAGTCCCGGATTCTTCAACAGGATTCCCACTAGTCAGCCGGGCTTCGTAGGACTGCCTGAGCTTGATAGCATCGCTTACGTCCCGCGTGTCCGCCAAATGTTTGAAGTTTTCTTGGGTGAGGGAGGGCTGAATCAGAGGTTTAACCCAGATCAAGAAACTTTACAGCACATTTGGTGTGCCAAGTCTTTACGGCCTTCTCCCCTGTGTAGTCGTGTTTTACATGTTGTTAAAGCAGGGTAAACCAGGTTCACTGGCTGAGCCGGTGTTGTGAGTTTGCACCTTTGCCCCTTGTTTGGACAGTCGGGACTTAGCTGGCATCCCACCCAGGACTCTTGTGGAGGTGGAACTCTGTCTTTTCTTATTTTTATAATGACGTGTGTCCAGCCCCTCACCAGAACTGGGTTGCAGGAGGATGTGTCATCCTGATGATGTAGATCCCCCCCCCCCCTTTTAACTGTCTGAGTCTGGCGTGGTGAGTGGGGTGTTTATTGTTTTAGGTTTCCCTCCACACCTTTTAACTTGGTCCACAATTTTTATGGCTATTTTATGATTGTTTTACTTTTATGATCGTAAAAGCCCCGGCACCCAACCCAAGCAACCCAGAGATCACCGCACACCCACAGCTCCACCCCCCACCCCCGACTACTCTACCCTCTACAACCCTCCTCACCCGCCATGTTCTCTGACCCCTCCTCCCATAGCCCCCCTAGTGACCTCCCCACTCTGCGATGGGGAGGGAGAGCCCCAGAGGATCCCGGTGAGCCAGCCCCCAGGTCCGTCCCACCCATGCACTCTCGTACACACACTCACAATCTTCTGGTTGCCCCTCCCTGTCGCTAGGCAGTAACCCCTTCTGGCCGATCGACATCCCAGCTACAGCACCACTACAGCCGACAGGATACCCACAAGCCCGACCGCCCTGAGAGGACCAGGCGGGAGAAGACCGGCCCCACCCCCCCCATGTGTGGTGGTGTGGGTGTGCTGTGTGTGGTGCAGGTAAAATAGAAGGTCTCCAGTGTGGGGGGCCCCACCGCTGCCAAGCAGTAGAGCCCCCCCACCCCGGGGTCCCTCTGTGTGGTGTGTATTTGCTGTGTGTCCTGTTAACATACAGTGTGTGTGTCTAAAGTGGAAGTTAAAATTGTGGGGGGGACCAGTGAAAGATGAGCATGCATGTTTCGCCGTGCCCCCCTAACCAGACCTTCCCCACATGGCCCTAATTGAATCAGGGTGTCTAATATGCAAGTAAAACCGGGATGGAGGGTGGGCACCGACGCGACCCCAGAGAGAGACACCCCCAGTGAGCCCCCCCAGCATGACCCACCCATCCAGTTCCCAGAGCCCTATGTGCCTGTGTGTAGCATTTGTTTGGGTGGGAGCGAGGAGGAGCAGGCGGATGGGCACAACCGGGGGAAGAAGGCTCCCCCGAGCGACCGGCCCCCCAGCCGGCTGCAGTAGATGCCCCCCACCTCCCAGGGCGGCCAGACAGCCAGGAGGCAGCAAGCCAGCCGCAGATAGAGGCCAGAGCCCCACCAGCGCTGAGAGACAATCAGCAAGGAAGGGGCCTGGTGCCAAAATGGAGGGGCATGAGGTCCAGCCCCACCATCCATGCCCTGACTTATCTCTAAGCTAATATGCTCTAACATGAGGTTTCTGTAGTGATTGATGCTGAGATTATTCTTAGATTTCCAGTTTAGGAGGATAGTTTCCTTGCGATACATACAGCGGTGAGAACCATATAAGCCTTGTTAGATTCTATGTTGATGTTATTCAGGTCACCTAGTACAGTGTTTTTGGGAAAATTGCCCTCATTAACTGATGTAAAAACATTTCCCATCTCCAGGAAATCCGCTCTGTGTTCATCCAAACAGGCCCTAAAACACTGAGGAGTTAGGAATATGAAAGATTGTTAAATACTTTTTCTTTGCGTTTATTTTATTTTATTAAAGACATTTTGATCAGAATGACGGTACCGCGATTCAGCTACAGCTTCAGCTGTTTTTGGAAAAGTCCCGCCCCTTTAACTGTCTCCACCAATCATTCTTGGAGGCTTAATCACATGTCATCAGTCTGACCAATCAGAAGTGGTTAAAGTCTTCACTTAGCTTATAGTGCTTATAGCTGATTTAGGTTGCTGATAGTCTAGAAATGTGTTTTTAGTAATCCCATATTGAGGATAACGTTGGGAGGGACATAAATGTTCTATTCTGAATTATATGCTGAAACTGGTGGATTCCTTTGTTCTTCCATGAAGCAAAATGAATCGTGTTTTTATTAATTAAAATGTCAGGGTTATTCCAAATGGGGCTGAGTCTGCATGGAAATAATGTGAGGTTGTTTTTTCAAGAAAATCCCACCAGGCCGTTAGAGATGAGCTAATGTTTAAACTTCTGATGTTTAAACTTCTGTATAAGAAACCTACAAACTGTGCCTGTGTGACCCAGCCTAAAATACACTGAACAAAAATATTGATGCAGAACTTTAGTTTTTACTAGTCTGCTCGATCCCCCCATTTGTGTTGGATGTCCCACACAGCTCCCCTAGTTTGAATCGTTAGTTAATAGACATCTTTTTCGACTGCTACACAACAACCACATATATGTATTTTGTAAGTTGTAGCTTTTAAAATGACTTAAATAATCAAAAATGCAGCAAACATATTCTTATCGAGCCAAATTAATAGATATTTAAAAGAATTGACGTGACAGATGCTGCCCAGTGTCCAGAGAAACATCTGACTGACCCCTCCATCCAAGAAAAATGTCTTATTACAGAACAAAATGCATTAATTAAACATAATTGCAATATTTCAGGTTTTCCCTGCATATATCTAAAAACAATCATGGTTACTTTTCTACTGAATTTAACAATTACTTGTTTTTTTTTTTGCAGAGGTTAAGACTCACAGAGATTTGCAGGTTTTGGTCCCCAGGTGGTGCATTGATGGGTAGCCTCACCATGCCATTTACAGTGATGGCCCTGATAGCTCCAGGATTCACAACCACTGGGATGTCCTGTGCTGGACTTTTGTCAGGATTTAAAACTTCCACCTGCCGGTCAACAACAGATCATTCAAACCTTTATGTGAGGTCAGCTGTGCTCTGCTATTTTACTGGCAGTCCTTCAAAGGACTCAGCGTCAAACAGTGCAAATGTAGCTTGGTACTTTACCGTCACGTCAAAGACCATTCCCGGTTTGAAATATTTTGGAGTTCTTCTAAAAGTGATGGAATAGGGTGATGTGACAATTTGGATGTCCTTGAGCTTCGCCTCCACCATCTCACTTCCTGCAGAAGAACACAAACGTGTGTGTGCACTGAAGAGCTTCAAAACCTAATTAGAACCGTCATGACTGACACAAGGTTGTAGTGTCTGTCTTACCACCAACTGTCAGCACGCTAACAGAAACAAAGATGGACATGCCCACAAGCTGGCGAATGTCATGAAAAGCTATTGAAATGTGGTCCCTCTTCAGCTCTGCTTTTCCTGTTCCGTGTTCTATCTAAGGAGAGAAAGACATGCTGCTCTCACTACATGAAGCTTTGCAGGATGATACCAATGACGGCGCTGGAAAAATTGTAAGCTCTGTTTTTACCGGCACTCGAGAGAGAGAGTGATTGAGGCTTTTCTGCTGACCGTTATCCATGACTCCAAACACCACGTAGGCCATGCCATCCACTTCCTGTCCAAACACATACCTGCAAACCAAACATAGTTTATCATGGAATCTATAGCACGAATTCCTATAGACAAAATTCACCCACGTGGCTTTGATGTCAATCTCCAAAGATTCGCTGTCCACATAGAAGAAGGGAGACGGAGAGGAGAGCTTCACCTCAAAGCTAGAGGACACTTTCAAAAAATTTTAGCAGATGTTGTTTTGGTTCTTTTTTAAGGAAATAAAAGCCAGTTTACTTATAATGTGAAACAATTTTACCATATTCCTTGACCTCAAAGTTTGCTGAGAATTCCTCCTCCGGGTTGTTCATGAAACTGGCAACAATTTTCCAAAGTCCAGGACTACACAAACACACAAGAGAGTTCAGGAAGATAAAATCTGTCAACTCTGGAAAGTTTGTCCTCAAACAAACATGACTGGAGCAGGCAAAGGTGTTGCAACAGTACTGGAAAAGAGACATGCAGCTGATGGAACTTCAGCAAACAGCTGGAGGAAGAGGAGCATCAGGCAGAGCTGCAGCACAATAAATGCAGTCTGAAAGAGCTGTGGTAGGAAATAATGCAGCACGTAAAGCTGCAGAAGGCATAGCTTTGGCAAACGGAGCAGCTGGAAAGGAACCAGTCCGAGATGCACTGAAGAGCATTTTTAAAGTCCAGTGAGCCTTTAGATTGAAATTGTCTGACATCTGTTTACTATTTGTTGATTGTTCTGTAAAAATGTTTTCACTTTTTATCTTTTCTATCCACTTTCTTTTTGTAAAATAAGTCTCTTTGTCTGCTGAGCAGCATCGGCCTGCTGTGGCTTTGCCCCATCTGCTGTAGAAGCTCACATCTCTACATCTAGAGTGTTTTTGGGTCAGCACATGGAAGAAGGACTTACCTGACAAACTCATCCAGCTGGTAATAATGACTGTAGATTCCTGCCCGCAGGGAGATGTGATCATTTGTAAAAGTGTTGCCCTCAGGGGTCTGGAATCAGACATCAGTCAACAGTTGCTGTTTCACTTATCCTTCTTTCTAAAAACACGGAACAATCCAAAAATGTACCACAATCTGGATGGAGATAAAGTTGTCAGTCTGGGCGTTGCTGCTGCTCCCCAACGGCTCCATGCGGGGCGTCACTCCAAACAGCCTGTAGTACACTGACACACACATGCCTTACTCTTCTGTTGCATGTGCTGTTTTCATGCATAGGTGGGACATTTGGGTTGAGTGTTTTGGTGCTTTTGCATGTCAGCTAGACACTCACCCCTATTTCAATTGTTGCCTATTTCAAAGTCACATTCTTCTGTGGTAAATGGCGTACACTTCTACAGCGCTTTACTGTCTTCTTAGATGGCATCCTACAACCCCCAGGAGCATTATGGGGTTCAGTGTCTAGCCCAAGGACGTCTTTTTTTTTTTTTTGCCCAAGGACATTTTAACTTATGAGCGGGGGAACGTCCAATCTTCCAATCAGAGGATGACTACTTTACCTCTTGACCCAAACCACCCCAAGTTGCCACAGGCCTGAGCATGTGCACTTGGATTTTTAGTGGTTTAACCCTCTAAGTAGCATAGTTAAAGCTAAACAGAAAGATGCTTGGTCACATTTGTGATCTAGCTGTGATCCAACTGTGGTTCTGATCTCACAGTCTCTCAGTTCAGGGAGAACACTTCAAGTTTGACTGTGAGCTGATTGAGAACATGGAGGCCATACATTTGTTATTTCAGGGGGAACAGGGATTACCTCTGCTCTTGGGGGTGTAGAGGGTGTTGTCGGTCTGGATGAAAATGAACCCAGGCTGGAAGGACACCAGGACAACTTTCTCCAACATCTGGTCAGGGAACTTTGCTTCCAGATAAACATACTGTTTAGCTGATGGGAATTCTGGGTGGAGAAAACTCCATAATCCTACCGATGGGATCTGAGAGAAAAATGGGGGGAGAGTGAAGGTTGTGCAGATATGTCAGCACAGAAGTGTGTTGCTTACCAGGATTTGTCCAAAGCTCTGGAAGTTGTTAGTGTTGCTCAGGATCACTTGCGTTTCAGCCAACAACGTTGTTCTGCTTGGATAGTTTCTCACAGAGATTTTGACAGGCAGGCTCCCGCCCAAACAGTCCTGACACTCCACAAAGATGTTCTCTGATATTCCCACACGCAACCGGTTGGGTGCAGACATGAGGTGTCTGTGGAACAAAGACAAAGTTTCAGGGAGCAGAGGTGGAGAAGGTGGAGGACTTCAAGCTCTTATAGGGTCAAACAACATCAGTCTGGGAAAGAGATGAAGCAGGTTGGAACGGGCTTCAGGTGCAATTAATAATGAAAGGAAAGGTGTAGAAGACTGTAGTGACAGCAGCCATGTTGTTGGTTTAGAGACTCTGATGCTGAAGGCAGCAGAGACGAAGATGCTGAGGTTCTCTTTGGGATCAGGATGGATCAGGAGGGAATCCATCAGAGGAACAGATCATGGATGTTCTGGAGATCGACGACGACGACGATGATGATGATGAAAGAATGCTGAGGGTGAAGATACCAGGAGAGGAAGACCAAAGAGGAGTTTTGTGGATGGAAAGGAGGAGCACATGAGGGTGGATGGTGTGAGTGAATAAAATGCAAAGAAGACGAGATGCAAGTGGATGATTTACTGTTCTGCAGAGCAGCTAAAAGGCAAAGAAGTTATATTCTATATGTGCTTTTGACTTATTCTCTCTAGGTTTTATGTATGTGTTAGTCTGCAAAGACATGTTTTTAACCTCTTAAGACCCGAAGTAATATTTGAGTTAAGCCTCTACACACACAGTCACAGGGCTCCAGTTATGCAGAATTAGCTGCTGTGGTAACAGAACCCAAAATGTGATGTCCTTATACGCTGACTCAGGTCTGAAGAGGTTAAAGGTATTTCAAATAGTATTGTTATATATGTGGCAGTCTAAGCGAGCTGTGGCCTGGACTGTTGCGGAGGCAAAAACCCGGTCCTGGGAGGAGTTGGGTGAGGCCATGGAGAAGGACGATTGGTTGGCCTCAACGAGGTTCTGCCAAACCCTCCAAAGAAAAAGCAGTTTTCTGCACCATTTCCATTCCAGGTGGGAAGCTGTTGACTTCGACTGGGGACATTATTGGGCGGTGGAACTGGACTGGCAGACAGGGGTGGTGGTTCCCCTTTTTAAGAAAGGGCACCGGAGGGTGTGTTTCAGCTACCAGGGAATCACACTCCTCAGCCTCCCTGGGAAAGTTTATGCCAGCTACTGAAGGGGAGAGTCCGTCCGATTGTTGGGAACTGGTGGAGTTTTGAAGAATCCAAATGTGGACACGAAAAATAGAGTGGGGATCAGGTTTTATTTTCACGAGGCAGAGGGGATGAATGGAGGAGAGGAGAGCAGGCCGGCAGGTGAGCAGACTGGTGGAGTTTGCAGACAGGCAGGAAAGCAAACAGGCAGGAAGGGTGTGTTCCAACTACCGAGGAATCACACTCCTTAGCCTCACTGGGAAAGTCTATGCCAGGGTACTGAAGGGGAGAGTCCATGTAACAAAGTGGTATTTGTTACTTGTGTGTGTCCACTTGATTTTACCTGTTTTACTGCTCACCTGCTTCCTCACCAGGGCATATTTGGACAAATGTTTGTTAAGCTGCTTGGCGGCCATTTTGGATGTTCAGCTGAAACCATTTTGAAAGGGGGTGTTTTGCTGTTAACCCCACATCCCTTCAGTAATGGTTTGAACCAATCGGGGCGAGGCTATATAAGCAGAGGTGTTTGCTCAGTGTGGGGAAGGAGTTGTAATTGAAAACACGTTGGACTGTGAGAAATAAAACTCTTGACTCCAAACAAACCAAGACCCAGACTGGTCACTTCAGCACAGCCGCTTCTGCTATTCTGTCACAGTCCGTCTGATAGTCAAACCTCAAACTCAGGAACAACAGTGCGGTTTCCGTCCTGGTCGTGGAACAGTGGACCAGCTCTACACCCTTTTTAGGGTGCTGGAGGGTTTGCGGGAATTCGCTCATCCAGTCTATATGTGTTTCATGGATTCGAAGAAGGCGTTTGGCCATCCTGTGGAGGGTGTTCTGGGAGTATGGGGTCCGGGGAGCCTTACTGAGGGCTGTCTGGTCTCTGTACGAGCAGAGGAAGAGCTTGGTTCACATAGCTGGCATCATGTTGGGCCTGTTCCTGGTCCACATTGGACACAGGGAGGGCTGCCCTTTATCAACCTTTATAGTCTTTAAGGGCAGAATTTCTTGGCGAGTCTAGTTTGGGGACCACAGGATCTCCTCTCTGCTCTTTGCAGATGATGTTAGTCGTGTTGGGTTATCAAGCCAGGACCTGGCGGAGTCAGAGACTTTGGTTCTAAATATCTTGGGGTCTTGTTCACGTTGAGGGAAGATTGACAGGTGGATTAGTACAGTGTCCACTGTTCTGTGGTCGCTGTACTGGTCTGTTCTAGTGAAAAGAGAATTGAGCCGCAAAGCAAAGCTCTAAATTTACCGGTTGATCTTCATTCCAATACTCACCTTTGGTCATGAGCTCTGGGTCATGACAGAAAGAATGAGGTCCCACTGCTTCTCCTCCATATTGAGAGGAGCCAGTTGAGGCAGCTCTGGAATCTGATCTGAACGCCTCCAAGAGGAGGTGTTCCGGGGCATGTCCTTCAGTGCGGAGGCCAGTGGGACATGCACTTGGCCAGTGGCCCAGTGTCCTGGAGACCCAGGACTCTGGCCTGGAAACGTCTCGGGGTCCCCCCCCAGAGGAGCTGGAGGAAGTGACCGAGGAGGGGGAAGCCTGGGCATCTTTGCATACACTGCTACCCCCATGACCCGGTCCCAGAGGAGCAGAAGAAGACGGATGGATGGATGGATGGATGGATGGATAATGATTGCATTGCATCTTTGCAAGTAGAATTTATTTACATAGCACCTTTCACAGATAAAATCACAAAGTGCCTTACAGAGTAAAACAGGGAAGGACAGAGAAACAGATAAAAACAATACATAAAACAAGATACAGAACAATTAACTAAAAGCAGATTTGCTCCAACTAAAATGTTTCAGCTGTTACTGCAACTCCTCCCCAAACCGTTTAATGGTGGGCTTCATGAATGTGTGTTAGTAAAATCAGTCTGAAACTGAGACAGGGTCAACCGTAGGGGTGGGCAAACTGAGGCTGTTTTACCAATAATCTGGCCCTCTAAACTGGAATAAATTATCTTGATAATCCTTAACTGTTTTATTTTCTTTGTTGTCTTTTAATCAGCATGGCGACGCGTACGGATGCAGCGGCTTCTCTCTCTCCAGTTAAAACAGCGTTTTCTTGTTTTTGTAAATCGGAACGTTATTGTCTTAGTAAGTTTCCTTCGCTCCGTTTGGGAGCTATCCGGACATACAACCGTGAGTTTACCATTTATATTTAGGCTTCTTCTATTTATAGTTTGTTTATAGTCTGTTTATTGTATGTCTGAAGGCATCTCCCCGTTAGACTGAAGAGAAGACAAAACGCAATTTCAAGTTCTATGTATGTGTCAACATTGTAGATCGTGACAATAAAGTTACTTTGACTTTGACTTGTTGTGGTGTCTCCCCATGGATGGTACACTACAAATAACTTGACCTTTGTTTAGGATCAGAAGGTTTCTCTGCATTCATGTGGTGGTGGAGGATTTGTTGTTTTCAGCGGTTCATGTGTGTTTTCTGAGCCGGACAGTCATTTATCTGACCATTCCAACACCGAGTGAACGCAGCATTTCTCTACATTTGCATTTCCCTGAGGGACATCAACTCATTGGTACTAAAATGAGAACAAATAAAACATTTTGAACCAAAGACTGCTTCATTTTTTAGAGTATATATTAATGGTCAATCAAAATGATAACATTTTTTCATCCCGATTCCATGTTATTTCGTTCTCTTATGAGATAGATTACCAAGAGTTTGCCCACCGCTGGTCTAGCTGGTGAGTCAGAGATGCCAGCATACCCATTCACATCCATTCCTTTAAGCATCTGGCTTTGGAAAACCACTTCCTTTGAGCTGTTTTCTGCAGATGCTGGTGGGGTACTCACAGCGGAGCCGCATCAACGAGAGACATCAGGGAAACCAAGGCCAGAGAGGCCAGCAGGGGCCGAAGAGTTCTCCTCATCCTCACACAGTTCTGCTGTCAGTTAGCAGCACATCTTTTTATCCACACCCGTCCCGCCCCCACTCAGCTCAATGGCCTCCTTTCCTTATTTAACTATGTAGCAATCATGCAGAGACACACATAATTTCCCAGAAACTGGCAAAGTTCAGATGAGTACAAAGTCAACCATGCTAAATAGAATGACCACATTCTACTAAAATCTCTTGCTGATTTTGTAGTAAAATGATGGAAGTCGTCTCTGCTGTGGATGAGCGGGATGTTTAGAAACATATGTTGGTTAGAAAACCCTAAACTTTGAATTTGATGTGTTCTTTGGATCAACGAGCAAACAAGTAAAGGTAAAGGTAAACTTTATTGTCCTCAGAGAGGAAATTTGTTCTAGGCCACAGAACTGCAAACTGTTACCACATACTTCAACGTACACACATCACATACTTGATAAAAGGGCATAAAACAATTACATAGTATATAGATAAAATAAACAGAGTATACAGATTTACAACCCAGGCCCGACCCACACAGTCAAGAACACGAATAGAATCAAGTAAAACATTTGTAAACGTGTTTCATACGATCCCTTAAAACCACAATTGCTAAAAGTAATTTATTGTAAAATCCAAAGACTATTTGCAACACAAAACTCTCCATAAAAGACAACAACTATTAAAACTAGGACTAGAGTCCAGCATAATAAATACATAAGATCCTTACAACAAGTGGAAAGAACAATTTAGTTGTTTTTAAGGCATCTGCTCAGCAAGGATGTCCCTCTGCAAATACAACTAATCAGTTCTTGTTCAGCAGGGTAACTGCTGTTGGAATAAATGAAGATCTGAATCGAATTGTTTTGTATTTGACTGCTCTAAAACGTCTGCCTGAAGGTAAAAGCTCAAATTCTGGGAACAGAAAGTGACCAGGGTGTCACGGTGCGGGGGCTCGAGAGCCAGGTAAGGACCCAAATGCAGAGGCGGAGGCACACAGTTCAAGGGCAAGGGGTTTAATGCAAAAACCAAAAACGCTGCAGAGCAGGAATAACAAAAACTAAACTTACTGTGGCGTGGCTTGAAACATGGAACGTGAGCGTGGCAAAAACATGGAACAAGGCAAGAAGACAGGAAGACAAAAACACCATGACTAAGCTAATGGACCAGCACAGGAGGAAGGCAGAGACAAGACTAATATACTGACAGGGCAGACAAGACACGGGTGGACACGATCAGGGCAGATGGGGACCAAAGGAAGTAAAACTCAAGAAACAAGACAAGACAGGAACCCTTTCAAAATAAAACAGGAAACAGAACCAAACAAGACAGAACAAGAACTAAAACCAAGACACAACAAACACAAACCATGACACAGGGTCATTTACTATTTTCCTTGCTAGCCTAAGTGTTGTTTCCTCATATGTGTCTTGTAACGTTTGATGATCCCTACAGGGTTAGTTGCTTGTAAAGTTTATTTTTATCCTTGACACTGAGTGCCCCAAACCATGCTGCCATTGCTAGGCTTTCCAGAACTGCTTTGTAAAAAGTGATCAGTATCTTAGAGCTGACACCATACAACCTCAGCCTTCTCAAAAAGTAGAGTCTTTGGGCGAGTTTTCCGCAAAGATAGTCCACATGAACAGTCCATCTCAATTGGTTATCAATCCAGACACCCAAATATTTAATAGAGTTTACTGCTTCAATCTGACTACTTCCAATTGCCAAAGGTCTATGTGAGATGACACCTTTTGGATCAAATATGATTTCTTTGTTTTTTGTTGTGTTCAAGAATAAATTATGATCCTCACACCATTGATTAAATTGTTTGACCTCATCAAAGTAAATTGAAGGGTTATCTGCAACGGAAAGGAGACTGATAATAATTGTGTCATCAGAGAACTTTATAATTTTGTTTTGGGTGTGGCTAATTTTGGCAGCTGTCAGTGTAAAGGGTAAAGAGCAATGGTGAACTCACTGCCCCTGTGGTATCCCGGTACTACAACTTAACTCTTTTGAAAGTGCGCCATTGAGCTTTACTTGTTGTGTTCTGTCAGTCAGGAGTGAAAAAAACCATTTAACCATATCTGGATTTACGTTCTTTTCCAACATCTTTGTGACCAGGATCGCTGGTTGTACAGTGTCAAAGGCAGAACTGAAGTCAGCAGATAACACTCTAGCGTAAGTGTTAGGTGCCACTAAGTGCTTTAGAATGAGGTGAAGTGCTGTGATCACAGCATCAGCAGTGCTGCTGCCATGTTTGTATGCAAATTGCAAGTTATCCAACAATGGTGTCACCTCTTCCTTAAGACATTCAACCATGATTTTTTCTAAACACTTCATTGCTATACATGTCATTGCGATAGGTCTAAAATCGTTTCCAGAGTGTGGACTGCTGATTTTTGGAATGGGAATAATGACAGAGTTTTTCCACAGAGCAGGAACCTCACAGCTCTGAATTGACATTTGGAATACTGGAGCCCAAGCTTCTGACAATTCTTCAGAACAGTTCCTATACAGAAATGATGTTAGGCCATCTGGACCTGCTGATTTCTTATTTGGCACTTTTCTAAAAGTATTGATTACCAAGTCACGATTTAGAAGCTCAGTGCATGGACTACATTTACCAGAATTAAGAAGATTAAAATCAGCCATGTGCCCTGCGTTATGTGAATCGAACCGCAAGAAGTATTCGTTCAATTCATTTGCTTTGTCTGCACTGTTCATAGTAGTTGGTTGTCTTTTGACAGAATTCATATTTGTCACTTTTTTCATTGTGTCCCATAGGTGTTTGGTGTCTTTGGCGTTTAAGCTGTTCTCAATGTCAAGACGATGTTGGTTTCTAGCTTTTTTTATAGCAATGTCCAAATCCTTTTGAGCTGTCTTTAATCCAGTTTTATCGTTGTTATTAAAAGCGAGCTTTTTTAGATTTATGCATCTTTTTACTTCCTTTGTTACATAAGGTTTGTTGTTAGGGAAATGTTTGACAACTTTTTTTGGAACAATACCATCAATGCAGAAATGAATATAATCAGTGATGGTTTCAGTTGATTCATTCAATTCCTGTTCATGAAAAACACTCCAGTCAGTGCAGGAAAAACAACCTCTCAGAGTCAGTACACTGTCTTCTGACCAGTTGGTTACAGATTTCTTTACAGGTTTAGAAGATTTTAGAACAGTTTAGTAGGTGGGTAGAAGGAGCCCGGGGAGGGAGAGATTTGGCTTTGAAGGCATTTCTAATGTTCCCATAGCATTTGTCCAGGACCTTCTCATTACGTGTGGCACATTTAACATACTGATCAAACCCCGGAAAAGCATGCTCGAGCCGCGCTTGGTTAAAATCCCCCATTAAGAACACCGGGGCCCCTGGAGTGTGCTGAAGACGTCTATACACACAGTCTGCCAACTGACTGGTGGCCACTGATGTGTTCACACTTGGGGGGATGTAGACCACACACACTATAATATTGCCAAACTCCCTTGGTAAATAAAATGGGCGTAGCGAGATGCACAGCATTTCCAAGTCAGGACTGCACATCTTTTCTCTAACTGTGATTTGGCTGCACCATTCATTTCGGACATATATGCAAATTCCCCCACCTTTCAATTTGCCAGAAGAGAGATCTCGGTCCGCTCTCACGCAGGTGAATCCATCCAGATCAATGTAGCAGTCAGGTGTCTCCTCACGGAGCCAGGTTTCCGTCAGCACGATCATACATGACTCCCTGTATTCATGTAGATGCCGACTGTTGATCCTTAGTTCATCAACTTTCCTTAACAGTGCACGCACATTGCTGAGGATCACTGAAGGCAGAGGTGGGCGGTTTCCTCTTTTCCTGAGCCGCTGCCGCACGCCTCCACGGCGTCCTCTTTTTCACCGCATTAGTCTCCGTGTTAGCGGCATCCTCCTCAATTCCACGGGTAGATCACTTGGTGCGGTGTCTCCTCGGTGCCGTAAGGTTAATAAAGATTCCCTGGCGTAGACGTGTCGTTGGGCTCCAGCCACTGTCCCGGGAGCGGTGGAGCAGCTCACCCCGAGAAGTTCCCGGACAGCTCCGAGCAATAGAACACGAGAAGTCCCATGTCATGGCGCCAAGTGACCCACGCTAAACGGACAGAGAGATTTTTGTTATGATTCTACCACATTCTATCGTCCTCCAACTCCCATCAAATCCAACTTTAGTTCTATTTCTAGAGCACTTTTACAACTCAGGTCACTCAAAGTGCTTTAAAGAAAAGCATGATCAAATTTAAAACTAAAGGAAAAACCAAACAAATATTTTGCTAAAAACCAGCACAATGCTGGACCTCCCCCCCCCCACACACACACATTTACCATCATAAAAACAATGATAAAATGATGCAATAGAAATCTGTCTTTGTACTGAAGCAGGGAAACAATGTTTGAGGACATCAGTGACCCCCCCCCCCACTCTAGTTCACAGAATACATTACCACAGGACCCCCCAGATCTAAGCGGAGGGCTAGACCCGGGAGACACTGACCCCCACATGGCTACTTGTGGTTATAGGTTGGCACCAGTGTTTGGCAGCGGGGGAATGGGAAAGAATGGGAATGTAAAACACTTTGGGCCGTCTAGGAACTATGTTACAAAACGTACTGGCCTCCCTTGACTCACATATGAACGAAGGACCGTCCCATCCCTAACCCACAGAGATCGATATGATGTGGGTCCACCTTTCACAGCTGTTCCAGCTTCAACTCTTCTGGGAAGTCTGTCCACAAGGTCGAGGAGTGTTTAAGAATTCAATTCAATTCAATTCAATTTTATTTGTATGGCCCAAAATCACAACAACAGTCGTCTCGATGGGCTTTGAAGTAAAACATGAACTCAAAAGGATCATGAATACAAAGAGTCAATAGGAAAATACTAAAATGAACTAACAAACTGACTAAGCTATACTGGCATCCCTGCCCTTAGACCCCCCCTTCTCTGTAAGGAGAAACTCCTAAAAAACCGGATTCTGGAAAAAAATGAAGAAACCTCAGGGGTGTCCACATGAAGGAGGGATCCTCCCCCAGGACGGACAGGAGATTTACCAGAACTCATAGAGAAGAATGAACTTATCTAACTCTACAACTAATTCTGGACCATTCTCCCAGAAGGTCATTGGTGAGGTCACACACTGATGTTGGTGGAGAAGGCCTGGCTCTCAGTGTCCGGTCTAACTCACCCCAAAGGTGTTCTATGGGGTTCAGGTCAGAACTCCAGAGGTCTGTGCACACAGAGGGGCTTGGTTTTGTAACATTCATCTGTGCTCCTTCAGGATAAAAGCAACAAGATTTCCTGTCAAAATGTCAGATGACTTGATGTCTTCATCCTGATCAGCTTCATTCAGCTTCTGTCGTCTCACAGCACACTGGCCTCCAAACCTTTCTGGTGTCCTCTCCTTTGGTATTTCCCCCCCCAATTTAATCCTAATTTATTTCTATTGTGATTTATATTTAACAGTGTTTTTTTTTCTGGTTTAGGAAGGTTTTAAACAAATGCTATCAGTAAAACAGGACTTTCTGTGGGGAACTCCCTGACATAAAAGTCAATCTTTAACCTTTTATTGCAGAGGTTGGTGTGATTCTGCTTCTAGCTCAAATCTTCTCACACCCGGGTTACAGTTCTGATACTCTGCTCTCCTATTGGAAAGATGTGAGAAAAGGCAGGAATTCTAGTCACGGTCCTCGTACCCAGCAGGGGGCGTCATTGTGTTTTTGACAGGAGCTGCAGCCTCAGTGTTTGAACAGCAAATGAACTGTTTCCCCTTTGATGGATTGAAGTCATCAGGGGGTGTTACATAAAAAACAGAACCAAAAACCACATTTTCAGTTAAACAGACATTTAAATTGAGAAAATTGCTTTGATAAACGATAAAGTGAGGCATTAATTTATATCTGCATTTTGAATGAAATGCTGCCTCAGTCTCTCAGTTTTGATGACACATTTTGAGTTTAACGCCTTGAATGACAGCAAACATCTCTGGACTTGGAGTAAAAATCCCACAGGAGTGAGTTTTTATGGAGGAAGGTGCTTGGACATCTCCAGAACCACAGGAGGAACAGGCAGAAACAGGAAATCCGTTCTGAAGATCTTCCTGTAAGGGGTGGGGGGTTATTTATGGTTCTGTATGTGGGTTCATGACGCATTGGACAATGCCCCCCCTCCCGGTGGTGTGGGTATGCAGGTTCCTGTGACCTGAGATCTCTTGCCTCTAAAAACCAGGTTCTCTTTTCTCCATGTGAGACAGATGAAGAGTTTTTCACAATAAATCTGTCGGTGATCTTAGCAAGGCGTCTGTGGGTTTTAAACCTGACGGCAGAATCCCTGGTTCAGTCAAAAACAATCAGAAGCAAGAGGCAAACATCCCGGTCAATGATCCGACTCAGAAGTTCTAAACTAGGGGCTGTAGACATGGCCGGCCCTCCCTATACGCGAATTACGCAGCCGTGGCCCCGCCGTCACCACCAGGACCCCAAAGTGGCGAGAAAAAAAAAACGCCCAAATCTGGCAGCCCATTTCATAGCACTTCTGTACCAACATGTGCTCTAAATGTTGTGCAAAGGAATGTTGCCTGCACTTTGATGATCAACACAACGGTTCATGTTCTATGTTGGTTTACGTGTTCTTTGTGTGGTTTATTCCTACTTCTGTGGTTTTAACGTGGTTCATTCCTGATACATCAGTGAAAATTTAACTCAAAGACCACAACTTTCCTCCCTTTTCCATGTAGATTCACAAATGAACAGTTTTCATCCGTGTTATACGCACAAATGTACATAGTGGCTGTGAGACACGACCTTAAGACTGTGTACTGTAGTCACCTCTGTTTCTATCTCCGATTTGTGGTTTAGAGCCAATCTGGAATCAGCGAGGATGGGTTTCTGTGTTTCTGCCTGTTGATCTGAAATCTAAAAATGTGTTGTTCAAAATGATTTGGTGAGACTTTTTCAGCTCAGCTTTGGTTTGGTTGGGAGAGTTGATTATTGTGTCATCTGTATAAAAAATGGCAGCAACCATTTCTGATATTAAATGTAGAGAAAACTAATCTGTTGTTTGGTTAAAAGAGAATCTGACTCTTTGTTTTCCATTCAAATTTCCTTCAGTAAAACAGCAAATGTACCTGCCCTAAAGCTCTGCATTCCCAGATTAAGGTCTCAGAGACGCAGCCTTCATGTTATTTCAGACATGCAAGAGTTCACAGTGGGGCTCGCATCAAAACCGCCTAAACAGATAAGCCATCAGTGAGCGCTCCGTGTCCTGATTCACTCATGACCTGGTTTACAGTGACTGACGGGCCCAGCCTTCACAGGAAGTCCTCCCAAACCAGGCCACAGGCGGCGAGCCAGGGGTTACATAAACATTGATGAAAAACTGAACAGCATTGCTGTCATGACGACCAGAGGGCCAATAGGGAGATAGATAGCTGCTAGCTAGCTAGACAGATAGATAGTTTTTAATCAGACACATGTCTTGGTATGATTTACTGCTAAAAGCAAAATGTCTCCATCCTTACTATGGAAATGCCCTAACTGTTCCTCCTGGGTTCTCCTAAACCCTCGATGGTACAGATCAGGTTGAAGAACGCAGCTGATGAACTGTAATGTTGGAACTTTTGCTTCTAGTAAACATTTTTCTTTAAAAACATTTAAAAAATGATGATCAGGAATTGAAATTCCCAAATCTTTGTGAAAAGGAGAACTGAGTTTAGAGCACATAATCCCAAACCTGTTCTCATAAAGCCATAAACAATTCCAAACACATTTATGTTAATGAGCATTGGTCAAACACCCCAAAGAAGCCCCAACCCCAAGAACTTTCTTGTTATTCAGCACAGATACTGATGGCAGCAGAAACTCCAGTCAAACTTTAACTCCCTCCACATCCTTCTGTCTCCACGCAGAATTCAACCAAACGGTGAAATCCTCTTTGAGCTCAGAGTTTTAGCTCCCCTGTCCACTCTGCCAGCGGCAGCAGGGAGTGGGATCGAGGTCTTGGATGCTCTTTACACCGGATGTTCACTGACAGGTAGCTGAGGTGGTGGACGCATTAGCCTCTATCATCCATGCTTTATCACTTCAGTGCTGACAGTGAGGCAGCGTACACCTCTGCAGTCCACACACAACCACACACACTGTGAGTTTTTATTGGACTGTCAGTGTGTGCAGGGGGAACATACACACTCCACACGGAAAGGATTCAGCTGGGATTCAATGGTTTTATCTACTGAACCACCAAGCGTCCTTGTTGCTGTAAGGTAACCTTTTTTTTACACGTTTCTGTGTGTCTGACGCTGCACACCCTGTCCCAGTCTGTCCTCTGAATGCAGACTTTCTCTGATGCCGTCTGCAGATGATTTTTGCTTTTTAACGGCGTGACGTGAAGGAGACATCTGGTCCTCTCAAACCTGATCTGGGGAGAAGCAGAATTCATTTACGTCATTTCAAAGCAGCTCTGAAATTACAAGGGTCAACCCCCCCCCCCCCCTTTCATCTTTGGTGGATATAATGCCTTCTGTCTTAGACGGTAAAGAAGCCAAACCCAGACTGTGTGTAATGGGACTGTATCTCTTGAGCCTCTGACCTAATGATGCCAGCAGCTCACAGCCTCCAGGATTGAATCTGGAAAATCCTTTGTCTCAATATTACAGCATAAGAGGATTCACTACACAACATTTTGGCTTTGACAAATCCATTTCCCGGGGAGTGTGTGTGTGTTGTGGGGGGGGTTCTTTTGGAGTTGACATCATGTGTGACACTATCAAGTCTGTGAGTTTTGTTTCTTCTGCTCTCTGCCTGCAGCAGCCCACGCCCTGACATGAGCTCTGAGTAGATCCATGTCAGAAATAGATAGCTGCTGAAACATTGATTAACATGCAGTGTCCTAATCCAAATAAATAAACTAATCTAAACTAAACACAAGCAGTGCACACGAAGCACGTGAACAGACAAACCTGCCCCTTGCAGTGTCTGCAGGATTTGGGAACACTGAAAAAAAGATTCATTTGTACCACATGACTGCGTCTCACCGACTTCACCTTTACTGACCTCTGTGTGTTGTTTGAGTGTTCTCTATGAGCCCTCTAAAAGGCTGCAGCAGGCCTGCAGGGAAAAATGTGCACATTTTTTCTCTACAGGTTCACAGAATGGTCTAGAACCTAGAACCTTCTACACCTGTGTGTCTGCACTTTTTTTTCCAAATCACTGCTGGCTGTCAGACACCCAGCAGGAACAATAAAACTGGCCAAAGGAAGAGAGACAGACCACATGATCAGACACCAAAGCTCCTCACCGTTCATGGAGGGTTCCATCCCACATCCAGTACCATGAGACTGAACAACAGCCTCAGGGACTTCCAGATCCAGACTGATAGGATGGTAATGGCGAACCAACCAGACATCGTAGTGGTGGATAAAGAACAGAGGAAAGCCGTTGTGGTGGATGTGGCAGTGCCAAGCGATGGAAACATCAGGAAGAAGGAACATGAGAAACTGGAGAAATACCAGGGACTCAGAGAAGAACTGGAGAAACCCTGGAAAGGGAAGGTGACAGTGGTGCCTGTGGTAATTGGAGCACTGGGGGCAGTAACCCCCAAGCTGGAGGAGTGGCTACAACAGATACCTGGAAAGATCTCAGACATCTCAATCCAGAAAAGAACAGGAACAGCTAAGATACTGCAGGACCCTCAAGCTCCCAGGCCTCTGGTAGAGGACCCCAGCTTGGAGGAGAAACCACCCGCGGAGGGTGAGAGGGGCGTGTGTGTCTTCTTCTACTTTACTGACTAAATACCTAAGCTGGGTTTGATGTGTGTCTGTGTATATTTATATGTGTATTTCTTCTGCTTTTATTAATATCCTAGCTGTTAATGAAGGACAGGATCCGTTCGTATGATTAAAAACAGGTTGTTCTGGGATTCATCTATTAAATTCAGATATGGATAATAATTCCTGGTAGGAGCATCCACAGTCTCTCAGCCATTTCTTCCTTGAGGGCGGCTGAGGCAGAGGCAGCATCCTGTGAAATCACATGCATTCTCTTTCCACAGTTCCTCCATGCAAAGCAGACATGAGGTGTTTGATCGCCGTCTCATCTGGTTGCCTCTGAATGACGGCACAAACACAGAGAATGACATTCCTGCTTTTCAAGTGCTCACCTTGCTTTTTTAGCTTCAGTGTTTTATTCGCACACGTGGATTAAAGGAGTCGCTTGAACACCCTGAGATCTGCCTGCTTTACCTCTTCATCTAACTTGCAAAGCAGCACTTTCTTCTCTGGCTCTTTTGGTTTCTAAAACGGCATCTTTTATGAGGCTGCGCGTGCTGCTGGAGCTCAGGCCAGCGACTCCCCTCAGTCCCGGCTCGGGCAGCTGTCCTGCTGTAATAAACTTCCATGTTTTATTAGAGTCGTTATTTTCCCCTGCACCGACGAGCTGCAAACACTCAGCACATTTCTGCACGGCTGCTGTTTCATGCCGAGCACGTTTTTGTTTTACCGACAAGCTTTGTCTGACAAACACGGACTCGCCTGCAGAGGAGCTTTCTTTAGGGGCTTTGGCTTTAGTTACCATAGAAATAATCAAGGCAGCTTCAAGGCCACAGATCTTATGCAGATGCAGTCATTTTGAAATAAATCTGGTTTTAATCATTCTTCTCATTTCTGAAGCTTTTCCATGCAGGATTTTACTGGAACTGACATTTCAAGATCATTGGATCAGTTTGTCATCGTAGACGTTTCTCAGCATTTTTATGTTGCTAAGATTAAACTTCCCTCGACAAAAGCACTCATGATCCAGATGGATCAGCTACACACAAGCGCATCTTCACCTTTAGCTTTGAGGTTCTGGTGAAAATTTGTGAATCACTGGACATTTTCAAGATTTTTACGTCCTCCCCGTGTACCAAACAAATCCACAATCCCAGAGAGAATAGGCTCCGTGCACGTATCTAAGGAGTTCTACTTCCGCCGCCTTGAGTGTGAGGCCGACCATTTCCGGTTTGCGACTTCTATAGCAGCGACACAGCAGATTTTATCGACCAGTGCGCGGTTACATGGACAAAATAATTTATTAATGTTATGAATATTATGAAGTGCCTGTTCGCTCATCGGTTTATATTTATTCCGTGTGGTCACTGCTTTTTTGTGGAAAAACGGAGCTGGAAGAACCCAGTGTTAGGAGAGGCTAACAACATGGGCTAACAACATTAGCCTTGATGGACACAAAATCCAGGACCAACCATGCGGGGAAACACTGCAATCTGCACGTAAATGTTTGGGAATAACATCAGCCTTTATTTTGTCGGGGCACAACTGGAAACACAAATCTGTGTGATTTTTTTAAACAGTTTCTAAGGACTGAGCAACATTTATTTCAGCTCTGAAAAGCTCACACACCGTCCCAAGCCGCTCGCAGTCCGAATTCTCACACATAACAAAACAACAAAACGTACACGTAACTAAGCACCCCCCCACCCCACCCCACCCCCCCTCAAACACGTATTAATTAATAAATCCGCCTTCTCTGCTCAGAGAGGTTCACTCGGTCCACTGGCATTGGAGCCCGAACGCAGAGCTCGGGTGCCGGGTCCAGACCTCAGTGGGCACGCATCCCCCCCGCATCTCCCTCGTGAGGGGTGAAAGAGAGGGGAGCGGCGCTTTTCAGGGGGCCTCCGCGGATGAGCTGATCAGCCCTGTATGAGCTCCAAAGCTTTCTCTCAGCGAAACACCGTCTATGCGTGACGTAAACCAAAGCAGAAGTGACACACGATCAGAATGACCGTTTACATGACCAACGATCGGATAAAGGATCGGGATAACCACCTATCTCCATCAGAAATAAATTTGATCCAAAGGAGTCTTCCGAACGGCGCGTTTACATGACGCATTTTCTTTCTGATTGCTGCAAATACGAAACACGACTCGTCTTGCTTGGGGTGAAGTCCTCCCGCCGTACTCTTACCATCCATTCGGCTCTCACCGACACATCTATTGGAAAGCTATAAAAGCTTATAGTACTGTTGTACTTTGACGAATTCGCACACAGGGGTACACAACAATGTTGTGATGTCTTTGTCACGCGTTGAAACACCAAACGCCTCTCTTTTACCTGAAATCTGCTCATATTTACTCAAAACTAGCAACTCAACAAAACTCCCCACAACAATAACACGACCAACAGGAAGTTGTCGGCCTCACACTCAACACCCGGAAGTTAACCGAAAGTTCTATCGTGCACATAGGCTATGGTCTCAGTGGGTGTGTAGTTCTTCATTTGGAACAATACATTTTGTGTAACTGTGTGTACTTGCAATTGTGTTTTCACATGTACCCTTGAAAATCAACAACTCCTATGCAGACAAAACTTTAAACAGTACACAACAGTCGCCTGATGCACACAGACACAAAACCATATTTACACAGATCAGAGTTATAAGTGCACAAGGGGTTGTGAGACTCTTCATGTCTCCAGATTTGTGCGTAGATGACATGTTTAAATGCTGTTAGAATGCTGGGTCATCAGAGTTTTCTCATTGTCCACTTTGAACTTAGACTGTGAATAATAGCTGGTAAAAACTCGACATTTTTCCACTTAATTAAACAGATGCGCTTCAATAGTTAGGATAAGAAAAAGTCTAAATATACATTTTTAAACACGCATTACTTTTAAAAAAACGTTTTCCAGAATTCCCTTTTCTCTCTTGGCAGCACCTCTGTACTGCAATGACTTAGGACATCCCATAAAGGCAGAGACTCTGGAGCAGAAAACAGTTTATCAGAAAAAGAACAAAGTTCAGCAGGTGGCAGATTTCAAAAAGGTGAATGTTCAGCACTAGGCAGGAGGAGGAACCATGGCCATCAGGTTGGTGGTGAGGTAAATCCAGCAAACAAGCCACAGGTGGTCCAAAAGGGTCATCCAGATCCAGACACAAAGTCAGAACACTCAATAAATCCACAGGCAGATCCAGGGCCAAATCCAGAAAAAAGAGAGCAACAGCACTGCAGAACCAGGCAACAAACCTGCAGAGTGAAGCCGAGGAATGGATGCAGTTCAGAAAATGTGAGGTTATGAGGCTGATGAGGAGGGAGGAGAGTGTGGTGAAGACCTTATTGGCTGCTGGAGGTCTGGCAGGAGAGCACGACAGGACCAGCAAGACGTCCACAAGAAGGGACGGCTGTGCCAACCTATGCAGGTGACTCTGAGGACATGACATCAAATATTAACATCAAACACAAACGTTGACAGATACGTTTTTTTACTTGTCCTGCAGCTCAGCAGATGAGAGCTGAAGTGCTTTTCTTTTTTTGCGGAGGGAAGACAGAGAGTAAGAATGGGATATTAGAGATGGGGGGTTCAAGGGTACAAGACAGGAAACGGGGGGTAAAGTGGTTGAGGGGGGAGGAGGAAAATCAGCCTGGGTGGAGAAATACACGGGCTTGCCCAGAACTGAACCAATGGGACCACAGTTGGGTCTGGTTTTCCTGTTCTTGCATCTTTTGATGTGGTTGGACTCACCTGATTTAGGCAGTCACTTAGAGGTAGGGGTGCGTTTGGTAAACTCAAGGGGACAGCTGGAAGCCTGGACGATCTCATCTGTGGGCTCACACAGACGACAGATAAGTGTGTGGCTTACACCTGTCAATCATTACTGCTCAATCTGTCTTTTGTTTTCATTTTAATCCTTTTTATTTAGTTTGTCTTCTAGTTTTGTGAAGAGTTTTCTTTTTTTTTTTTTAACAAATAAAGCTTGATTTGATCTGATTCTGCTGGTCCCTAACGTGTGTCCTTTGCCGAGCTTCAGTGTGAAGCAGTTTCTCTTCATTTCTTTTTTATAAATTGTCAATTCTCTTTTTTCTCTCTCATATGCTTAACTTATTTTTTTAACCATGTATGGCATCTGGTAAGCGGGCTTCTTTGTCGACGACCACCATGTTTTTCAGAAGCACGGTCTCTGACACGTTCCACAGAACCACTTCCTGAGGAACGCGGTTGTTTTCCTGTCTCAACCCATCAGTGTGAGCGACTGAAAACCAACTGGCACATGACAGATTTCATTACTAACCAAATGAACCAACAGATTTATGGATTAGTCCATTTCTCAGAAAATGAGGCATCTGTCTAGAACCCCCTTGGGACTGTGCGGCCATCGGGGGTCAACCACCTGCTGTGCCGTTTTTATGGACGCCAGCAAACGGGAGGAAGACCCTCTGGTGGTTCACAGGTGAACTCTGAATTTCTGATCATGGGAGACTCTGAACCTTTGACAGCGGTTGGCTCTGGGCCAAAAATGGACCCGGTCCAGAGCAGATGGTGCTCAGTTGAGCAGCATTTGTTTTACTAGAATGTGTCCATGTTTTTTAACCACAGACACAAGCAAAACTGTTTTCTTCATCCTCCTCTGTGTGCACGTACTCGCATGGCTGTTACAAGTCAGACATCCGGTTCATGGAGTCATACTTGTGCAAATCTGCACATTACATAACACCAGGATTTCTTTCCAGCTCTGCAAATAATCTGCTCAGTGTTCATCTTCATGAGGACCAGTAAAAAATTCTCACCACCTCATCCTCATCCTCCCTTGAAACATGTCCTGGCTGAAGATTAGGATGACATCATTCACGCCACGTCTTAGAGTGACGGTGAGCCAGAGAGAACAGCAGCATGAGCATTCACTGATCAGTTTAGAACAAATCAGGAACTATTGGCTGATATTAGAGACCATTTTCCATGACAACCAAAGACACATACTGACTGCAAAAGTTAAGTTTAGATTTAACGGAGAGCCTTGAGAGTTGCGGCGTCTCATGTTGGTGGTTGTTTCTCTTGTGATGTTAGTCCAGCACTTTATCCTGGCTTACTGTCACACACTGCAGCAGTCATGGCTGAAGTGTTGATGGTTCTAGGTATCACTCAGTAAAAAACACCAGCTCAAACCCTTTTCCACACTTGTATTTAGAAAAATCCTGTTTTTTTTCTGATTGCACCATTGACTGTATAAGAGAACTGGACTGAGCCAGTGTGGCGTCAGCCATGGAAAATGCCGTACGATATGAAGTCAATTCAGACGCCATTTTTCCACAATACGGACATCGCCATGATGGAGCCAGGCCGATTTGGTCTGAGTCAACGTTGCTATGGCAACTACTGTTGCTAATCAGGAGGGAGCTTGATGGAAATCCACGCCCCTTCCACTGAACGTGGGCTCTGGAGAATCTGTGGGAGTCAACGGGCACCACATGCTTTAATTGAGAATTCTGATTGTCCAGTTTATAACTTGAACAACTTAAAAAAGGAACAGATATCTAAAAAAAAAGATTATCAAGAACATGTTAGAAAAAGGAATCAGATCCAGAACGGTTCTTCTGACCAGCAGAATGACTGAGTAACAGCTGTTTATTTCTCTGTAGAAATCTATGGGATTTTGGCTTCTTGGAGCCAGTGGATACTTCCTGTTTGGAACGCCAAGGGGGAGGGGTCAATCAGTCCAGTGCTCACATACAGTCAATGGTTTGCACCTACTGTCTGCACAAAAACACCAGTTTTACCCCTATAAGATCATTCTTAAAATCCATCTGGGGTCAAGCCAGAGTGCTAACTTTGTCAGCAGATTTCTAGTTGATTCTTAAAGGAGCTTCTGGTGAAAACTGTAAGAAATTGGTAAAAGAACTTGAAAGTAAAGGCAGGGGTTTGGAGAGATCCCTGCAGCTGATTGCTGAATGGTTGTGAAAGAGGTGCCAATGAGCAATGATTCTCATTGGCCAGAATGGAGGTACAACACAGAAAGACCACAGGTGAGATGCCTGCTTACCTGGTGGAACAGCAGTTTAGGCTTCATGTTCAGTAGGAGGCTGTGTTTGTTTAGCTAGTGAAACCCTCTAACATCAGGAGTAATGGATCGGCATTGGCTGCCTCTCTGCTGTCATCTTTTGGGTTTCTTCTGGGGATGAGATGTTTGACATTTCAATCACAGTAAACGTGTAATCCTGTTAAAGCTTCTGCCTGATGGGGGACATCTGCTGGACAGATGACACCGTGGCCCCAGGAGGCGCCGACCCATTAGCATGGGTGCTTCCGGTTTGGACCCCCCCCCCCCCACTGGTCCTTTCTCATTGAGTGGCCCTCAATCAATTATTGATGGAAATGTTCATTGTGACAGTGTGAGGTCATACTTGCAGTGTGACCTCACACTGTGTTACAACACTTTTCTCTGACCGTTTGGTTTGGATGGTGTGAAAGCTAACACTGGATTGGACCAAACAAGAAAACTCAGGATTTGTTCAACAAGCATCACTGAGATTTAGTTTGATACAAATCTACACTTGGGTACTTTGCCTTTAAGTCTTTACTTGTTTTTAACTTAAATAATGGATATTATGCAAGTTTAAAAGAAAAAATTGTGTTAACTAATTGAAAATAGCTTCCCTGCTTGGTGGCTTCCCAGCTCAAAAAGAAAGTTAATTACACAACATCTGACTTGAACCCCCCCCATTCCAGTCCTGTTATCCAGGAGGAAATTAAATGGGCTCAGCGACTTTCCACCTATATAGAACAGGGAAGTTCTACCAAATCAAGGCTAAGAGTTCAGACAGAGAGTGTGAGAGGGGAATGTGTCATGATAAACTACTAATTGACCACCCATAGACCCCCCCACAGACCCCCCCATGGACTCAGCAGAAGAGAGCAGCCAAGCTATCACTTCAGATGAAGACCTCTGGCTTTAGTCACACCACTGATAACAATAGAGTTGATTGCATAAAAATACAACATGATTCCCCCACAATGCAAATAAATAACCAGTATTTGTGTAAATGTTCATTTGGCTCAGAAGGATGTTGTTTCAAAAACAACCCGATGCCCTCGGCTCTGAATGATTGATGTGCCCCACATCCACTTAATGGGGCTGTTCCCTTTTACTTTCTCTTGAGGAACCTTTAATGTTTCTGTCACAGAGACCCCTCCACCGTCTGCTGAGGATGATGTCAATGTGGAAACATTAGCAAACTTTATGGGCGTCACATTTAGAAATACAGGAGCTGGGGATTCTCTTGTTATGAGGCGTTTAGGGACATTTGCAACGCAGAAAACTTTGATGTATCTCACAAACATAAAGCATTCATTTTGGAGAAAAATGTCCACCAACCATCTCATGAAAAAGCCATTAGTGAGAAAATATGTTTTCTATGTAAATGTAATGCATTTTCAGGAATTAGAAAATATTAAAGGTCATAAAATCTCCATGAAGAAACAAAGCGACGCCTCACACAGAAATGATTCGGTCAAACTCATTTAGCTTCCTGTAACAGCAGCTTCTCCAGTTCTAGTATCACTGAACAGCTTTGGACCGTGATCCGCACGCCGGTCCTGGTCTGGGAGGAAGGTCATCGACACAGAAAGGTGGTTTTCTCTCCCCACAGGAAACCATTCAACGTGTCTTTTATCTCATAATGTCAACTTGTAGAGTGGACTGATGAGACAAAAGACGTGTTGATCCTATTGTCATGTTCAAGACGACAGAGCCACGAACTGTAAATGAGGAAGACATTTATTGAAGGAAAATGTTCAGTTCATGGAAGGGGACCTGGTGGCCGGATATCCTGAGCCAGAAACGGAAATTCTTCAAGTTTTCAGAATCGTGGCGCCTTTTATTCAAACTTTTTCATGTGAGTGAACAATTCAGTTTTCAACTTATGGACAAAATGGGGCAAAAAGGTAATAGTTTAATTCATTTCAAAAAGGAAGTTAACAAAAGGGTTCAGCTTTGTAAAACTGTTACAATGGAGCTGTATCTCCAGCGTTTACGTTCCTGCACAACCAGAACTTTTCAACCCTAAACGCGATAAACATGAATCCAGGTATTCTGGTGCAGAAAAAGCGGCTTTGGGCCGCTGCATAACACTTTATATGGATATCAGTGAAAAGCCGCTTTTCTCTGCTGATCAGATGATTCCTGTTGATCACATGGTGAGTTACAGTCATAGCAAAGCGGGCTTTGAATTGAAAACGTTCATCTGCAAACACAAATGCTTTGGTGCAAAGTGTATGAGAGCTGCAGTCTCTGTCTGAAAGACAAGCAGCTCCTCAAACTCCACGCCGTTCAATCTTCACCCTGAAAATGCTTCCGGCTTGAAAGCAGCAGCAGCTCCTTCTTGTTTGCTGTTGTGGATGTAAAACAGCACATTTTTGCCTTAAAAGTGGGGAGGAGCAGGGAGGTGGGTCCATATTTTATTCATAGTGTAGCCTATGGCAAAATAAGGCTTTGTGTTCAATGAGAGGACATTTGTTAAACAGCAGGAGAAGTCTGAGAAGTCACTGATCTGTGAAAAAATGCAGATTGTTTCTCATTTCCTAATTGCAGAGACTTGGTAAGAAGTCCCACTGGAATGCTTCTGAAACGGCAGAAGCCAGTAAAGACTCAGAGAGTGTGTTAAAGTGAGACTGTAAGTATCCATGCAAAACTGGTGGACATGCTGGAATCATCTGAAGACGCTCTTTGTTGCTTATTTTTATGATGAGTGAGTCATGGACAGACCATAATGCTCTGGTCTCCCAGTGATGCTTCTTCTGTCCCATTCATTGATGTCTTTGTTGGAGGTCACTCTGTGCAGATGTCATAGGAAGTATTGAGATTCCAGCCTTTCTTACAGAAACTGATAGGACCAGTGAGTCAGGGTTTGAGTGTTCATCCAAGAGGCTTCTGCAGCTCCTGGTTCCCTTTTTCCTCAGTTTGAAATGACTGTGCAGGTGCTGAACAGCTCTGGAGCCTCATATACTGTAGGAAACAAATCAACCCCCCTGCGGATATTTCCAAATTTGCCCTGGAGTGGCACAAAATGTGTAAACCTAAAGCCCCAGTTACATGCACCTGTACAGGGGTTGACCTCCACCGGTGCTGTGGGTGTTTGGGTTATCCGGGCTCGTAGGGGGTTGTAGAGGGAAGGGGGCGCATCTTAAGGTAAGCGCCGGCCCTTGCAGGTCCCCTGAGGCTCATATGGCCATCTCAAGGGATGTCAAGAAAGTGAAACCTTGCAGTGTGTGTGGTAAATGTATCACAAAGTATTTGTAAAGACATACAGGTGATGCTGTCACACAGCGTCCTTTATGCAGCCCTCTCGTTATTAATAAGCTCCCATTTAACAGCTGCGGCTGCACGCCAAGGGATGCCCAGTGGGTGCACGAGGAACACGCACCTTTCACTTGAACAGCTAATGGGCCCCCTGCGCCGTGCACATGATTCAGGGGGTAGATAAAAGGAAACATTGGTACAACATGCCTGCATCTCCCCTACGTCACTCTTACTTACCCTTGTATTTTGTTTACGTGTTCACTACGAGCTGTCGCCCGCGGCATGTCCATAGATGAACATTTTCACTCCAAGGGCTCACCGGGTTGTCTACGATCTCGATATTTCCTGTGCCCCGTACCAATTTACCCAGCACTTATCCAGGGCTTGGCATGAAAAATAAGTGACTGCTGGGAATTAGAGTATGTGGCCAAAGTGTGGATCGCTAAATTACTAATTTTCAACTTTACGTAGTCGTTATTTAACCAAACAGGTCGAAGGAGAACTCTTATAAAATGACAACCAGACCTATTAAAATTAAAACTTGTCAGTTTTTTTTTTTTTAACCCCAATCTCTTGTTTTTAATTTTCAGTCAAGAATGTCCTGTGGAGGGCGCTCTGGGAGCATGGGCTCCAGGGAGCCTTACTGAGGGCTGTCGGGTCTCTGTAAGACCAGAGCAGGAGCTTGGTCGTAAGTCGAACCTGTTCCTGGAGCATGTTGGACACCGGCAGGGCTGCCTGTTGTCACCTGTTCTGTTCATAATCTTTATGGACAGACTTTGTAGACGCAGCCAGGGGCCGGAGGGGGTCTGATTCTTGGACCACAGGATTTCATCTCTGCTCTTTGCAGACGATGTTGTCCTGTTGGCTTCATAGAGCCAGGACCTCCAGTGTGCATTGGAGCAGTTTGAGGCCCAGGGAAAGATGAAGGACATGATGAAAACTATATCTAGAGCTCAGAGACTATGTCTCTAGCAGGCCTGGAACACCTCGGGGTCCCCCAATAAGAGCTGGAGGACGTGGGCGGGGAAAAGAAAAGTCGGAGAATCTTTGCTTAGAGTCTAGACTGTTCCTCATGGCTTGTTTGGCTCACAGAGATACGTCAGTGTTTTTTGCAGCTCTGCCAGTAAAGCCTCAGTCAGGTGCACCTGTAAAATCTTTTTCTGCTGTATAGCAGTTAAGGTCCCAGCAGTCTGCTGACTCAGCAGCTATATTCGTAGTATGAGCACAGGGCTGCAGTGTTTGACACCATCAGGAGTCTTAGTTTATTCATGTCTTCTCTTCTTCAGTCTAACAACCATCTAGTTCTGCAACCAGGCTACTGCTTCCTGTTCCTGCAGCAATTACATAAAGCATTCTGGATTACATAACCGTCTTTTGTTCATTTGAGGAGACTCATGGTTGACTGACCTTCCTGCTGACCGAACCCGTCACATCTTCAGAAAATGTTTGTTAGAAGTAGTGGGAATGTCAGATCACCACTGATGGAGAGGTCACAGAGGTCACAGAGAAAACCTGCTGATAATGCTCTGCAACTTTGTACTTCAGCTTGCAGCCATCACTCATCAGACACTTCATGGGTTCTTTTTCTACAGTCTATCACTGACAATAGCTTTAGTAAAGGCATTTGTGTTCCTATGAATCTGCAAACATTAATGATTGGATGACAGATTGGATGTTCACACAGTTACCTCCGTGCTTTTCCTCATGCTTTTGATCAGATCCAAACGCCAAGAGGAAGAACAAAGGTGGGCATTTAGTAAAACCTTTTTTGCAGTAGTTAGAGCCATGCATAAAGTTGCATTTTTCCTAATTTTCAGTCTTTCATTAGATGTTTTTAGGGTGTGTCTGTGACCCCTGCCCACCTCCAGCATCATACTGCTTTCTCAACCCCCCTGCTTTTGTTTCCCGCCTTGCTTTCTCGTTGCAAACAGTCGGCCACCTGCTGTGAGGTGAGCTCTAAATGCACTTCTGCCTGGAAGCTGCTGTTGTTGCTTTAGTCACAAAGGCTTCACTTGATGTGTCTGCTTCTGGATTCAGCATCATTCTGAATTTTGATGCAAAATCAACTGATGTACAGAAGAATTGGGGCAAAAGAGGAGCTGTCAGAACCTCAAATCAATGACTGGGGTTTGGTTTTTCCTTAAACATTCATATCTGCTCATTGAAGAATGACTGGTGAGTGAATTAACTCGGCTGATAACGCTTCGTGAGGTTTGGGCAGAGCTCCTCAGCATGCAGGTAAAGAGCCGCCTCCAGCAGACGCCACCGCAGACACTTCAGACCGTGTGGGGGGGGTGCAGGGGGAGGACTTAAATGAAGAACCACAGGGCTAATTAAGCTCCCTGCAGAGATGCACAAAGCATCCCCAGACTCTGCAGGGGGCTTTGTCGAGATGTGATTGCTTGATGAGAAAAGGAGAAATGTTCAAAATATGAGACATGAAGGAAGATGTGATAAAAACAGGACAGATTCAATACGAAAAGCATTTTCTGTGCTTTCATGTCTGGTCGTCTTCACATTGTAAATTTTTCACTAGTTACATTTGTTTTGTTGTTGATTGAAATGTTTCTGTTAGTTTAATGAACTCTAAGGTCCTCATGTGATTATGAATGGTTACCCATTGACTTTTTTATATTGGGTGGGGGGTGCACACATAAGAAGCAAACATCTTAGGGGGTCCCCTGTCAGCATAAACATCACTGCTACATGCACACCCAGAGGGTTTTTTGAGTTCATTTGTTCTTGTCTTGTTTTTTTACACACTATTTTTGTACCAGTGATGGCAGAAGTGAAACGATTAGAGATTGGATCATTTGGCACAATTGCTCCATGTGGCTAAACGTCATCTTCAAATGAATAAACTGTAATCTTTCATGTGTCTGGGCTCTTTTTTAACTTCATAGGTTGGTTTTTATGTAAGTTTTTTTATGTGAAGACATTTTATTCTAATCAAACTGTATTCATGAGGAGATGCAGAAGCACTGAGTCAGGTGGAATGTTGACCTGCTTTTGAAACCTTCCATCAGTAGTCAGGACGAGCTCCAGCAACACTACAACCCCAAAAGGCAAACAGCAGGCTAAGAAAATGGATGGATGGATGGATGGATAGATGGATGGATAAATGCTTGGATGGATGGATGGATGGATGGATAAATGATGGATGGATGGCTCTGCTAATTAAAAGCGCCCCTTTACAGCTTCTCATGGAAAAAATTGTGTTTGGGTCATGAAAAGTTGAAGATGCAGCTGCAGGAATCTTCTGGAGAGAATCAAAGAAAGCAGATGAAGTCTCTATTTTCTGTCCTTCCTTCTTTAACTGCTGTATACAGTCACCTTGTCCCTAAATCTAAGTCCAAAAACAAAAAACCCACTGATTCAGAGTCCATCTGGACCTGTAATGGAATGCCATTTGGTGCCCTGCGTGCCAGCTAGCCCTGGGCCACCATCTGTGCCACTTTCTGTCACAGAGGCACCTCTATGGTTCCTCCCCACCATAAAACATCCATCCAGTCAGCCGTGCTCCTCCTGAAAGGAACTGTGGAAGAAAGAGCCCTAAATGGGCCTGTTCCACCCTGGTGGTTCACACCCGCTTGTTGCATAAAACCTCCAGATGACGTAACCGTGAACTATTTGGCCAGCTTTCTGCTTTCTTAATGCGTCTGTGCTGAATCCCTCTGGACTGTGGGGGATGCAGCAAAAAGAGAGTGGACTGATGGGTGGACAGCAGCCCAGTTCTTTAGCCGCTTTGAGTCACGGCTTCAGGTGTGGATTTTTTGAATTCCTGTGTTTTTGTTTTTTCAGTTCAACTTGAGATCAATGAACTGTGCTGTGAAAATGCACTTGGACTGTACGGGGACAAAGCAGGGGAACTCTTCCATACTTCACTAAACTTACTCAGGTAGATGTGCATAAACAGATGCTCGGGATAAGAAAACACGGCAACCCATGAATCCTCCACCACCGTGCTTTGCAGTTGGCTTTAACTGCTGGTGCCCTCCCTCCGTCAGGCTCTCTGCAGTGAGGCTGACAGGTCACAGATCAAAAACGCTGCAGACGTGCTTTCCATCCCCGGCTCAGACTGTTTACGTCTGCTTCTCTCAGTGCGTCAGGGCTTCAAAGAGCAGCAAAGATCTGGGGTGAAGGCCCAGATAGCTCGCATGCTTTAACGTTGACATCAAAAGATGCAGCAGATATTTCTCCCTGCACCCTCAGCATGAAAAACACCACGTCTGACAAGCAAACAAGGACGTCCGCTTCAGGGCCTTCCAAAAGTTAAAAGAAAAAGAACTTACATATCTTTAAATCTTGTCACATTTTGGACTAATAACCAAATCTGCAGCGTTTTATACCAAATTTATAACTGCTATGTGATGAACACACTTTTATATTGAACACATTTCTTCTTTCAAATTACGTAATTGATGCAGGAATTACTAATGATTTGCAGATAAAAAGCACAATAACGATGTTAGCTGATGTTAATGGCTCGTGTGTTGGTGAACTGAACGAACTGTGTCTCTGAGCAGAGCAGCTGGATTATTGATTTGAGGATGCTTTGTTACGTGTGCGTTTTGTTGTTTGTGTGACTGCGATCCGTCCCGCCGCTCTCGGTTAGCTGCTGTCAGGAGAACAGTGTGTCTCAGAGCAGAGCTCGGACCACCAGCACACACAGCGGCTTTGGGGCGGTGTGCGAAGCTTTCAAAGCAGAATGTCGCTCAGTCCTTAGAAACCGTTCAAACAATCACATGGATTTGTGTCTCCAGTCGTGTCCCGACTAAATAAAGGCTGATGTTATTCACACATGCAGCCAGGATGCAGATTGCAGCGTTTCTCACATGAGTTTATCAAACAAGGCTAATGTTGTTAGCGCGTGTTAGCCTCTCCTGGGAGCTCCGTTTTTCCACAAAAAAGCAGTGACCACACAGATTAAATATAAAATGATGAACAAACAGGTGCTTCATAATATTCATAACATTAATAAAAGCACATTTGGAAGATCGTCTCATGCATTACCGAGCTGCTGCATAAATGTATGTGACAGCAAAGATTTGTTTACAATGGGACGCATCTCCTCCTCTGGGATTTTTTTACACTACTGCGCATGCCCACAGGATTTATTCCGACCGAAACTGTGAGCCATGGGAACGTTTGTTCTAATCGGAAAAAGGTTTTCTGTGCCCATGTGCACGGGGGAAATTTAACCCGACCATTGATCCCATCAAGATATTTTGCCCATGTAACCATGGCTGACTTTCCCCATCAGTTAGGGGGGTGGGAGGTGTGAAAGTAGGTATGGGGAGGGGGCCCTATTTTTAATTTTTTTAATTTTCATGCTTGTTTTTATATGATTTATTTTGCTTTGTTTTAATGTAAAGCACTTTGTGTTTGTGCTCTATAAATAAAGTTTGATTTGATGTGATTAAAAAAATAAGATAATTGAGGTTAAAAAAAGACTTTTCCAATTAAAAAAACTTTTTAAAGCTGTGCTGATATGTGATGCCCTACAATAGACTGTAAAAAATGTTCAGGAAACTCCAAAGTAGCTGGGTCTGAAGTGGGATCTGAAGATGGAAGGATGGATGGACGGATGGGCGGATGGATGGATGGA
>CM043714.1:761121-1148621 GCA_023969325.1 Oryzias curvinotus | reverse complement strand
GGATGGCCCAGACTGACAAAGCCTTTTGGATAAGAAGTGAAACGTCAGACAGACGTTTCACTTTAAACTACTTTATAAACTAACTTTAAAAACTAAAGATGCCAGCCCATAAACCTACTACTATGAAGCAAAGTTGATGTAAAAACCATTTTAATTTATTGTTATAATAACAAACAACAACAAAAATGTATTTTGTTACATTTTTAGAATAGTTTGAATTCTTTATACCTCACATTTCAATAAAATTATTTTTATCCGGAACATTCGTGAAGCTTTCTTTGTTTATTGCTCGTGTTTGAGTAAAACGTCACGTGGTTTCGTTTTGCCGTCACGTGACTGAACATACGGAAGTTCGACACCTGGAAAGTGCGACCTGGGCTCGTGCGTGTTTTTCGTGGGCATGAGCGCTCCGGTTACCACTTGCGTGACAAAACCACGAGGTAAGTTTGCGCGAATTGAGCGCGGCGCGCGCGCCCCGGGTGCTGCTGGCGGCTCAGGTCTTAATTGCGCATGTCCAAACTCTTGGCTAGCAGCAAGCGGACCGTTCCCACGTGACCGTTTCAGGAAGCGTCCCGGGTCTGTGTGATGAAGACCGTCAGACTGTGGTCCGGGTTGGTCCGGGTTGGTCCCGGTAACCGTGTCCGTTCCCTGGCTCAGCCTAGCCTGACTGTCACTAACACCCCCCCCCCCCCCCCCCCCGAATGCGCGCAGTGGTGTTTTTGGAACCCGCGTGCGAACACGTGCTGGTTCTGATGGCACCGGGCCGTTGGGGTTGACCCTTGAGGACCAGCATGCTGCAGACTCATCAGCGGGTTCGGGTCCAGACAGAGTCCAGCAGGACCTGGACCTTCAGGCTCCTGTGGCTGGACTCCATAGATCTGAGTCTCCCAGTAAAGTTCTCACCGTTTCCATCCTTTTCTGAGCCAAAGGTCCACTTTTTCCTGGAGAAGAATCAGAACGAACCGGAAGCAAACCAAAGTCAGCTGTTAGTGATGCACCGTCCCTCCAGGATCTCACATGCAGGTTTTCTACAAGATGAGGCTGTTTTTCTTCCAAGTTGTTGAAGAACTATGGAATAACTGCATGTTTTATTCTATTCTATTCTATTCTTTTCTATTCTATTCTATTCTATGTTTGATGCATTTACCACAGAAAAGTTCAACATTATAATAATGCGTTTATTATAACTAGAGAAAAACGTTCAGTTCTGAGGTTTCATTCGTTTTTATTCTGTCTAAATCAAAAATGTAACTTTAAATAAAATGTTTTATGGAGGGTTTTTTTTGGAGGGGGGGGGGTGATTTCAATTCAGTTTTAGTTCAATGTGTCTGTTGGTCACTTAGCCTTAATCCTCTTTCTTTTTTGTTATTATTACTTATATAACTTCACTTGAATTCATGAAAAGTGCTTGAAGCCTGACATTGAATTTGTCCTTCAGTCAGACATTAGAAAGCAGCTGCTTCTGTTAGAAGGAAGACTTGGAGCAAGTTAAAGTCCCAGCATGCATCCTGGTTCTCCACATTTGACCCCTCCCCTGGGGGCGTAGAGAGCTACAGACATTTAACCCCCCCAATGCTGAGCGTGAAGCGGGGGCACTGAACCTGGTCACCTTCGGCCCCTGGAGGCTCTGAAACCGTGAGGTTGCAGCACGCCGGCGTCACATCCACGTTCTGTGAAGTTGTGTCTTTGTTTGTCCAGGTAAGCGGGAGGCGGAGCGTTCTGTCAACTGGACCGAGGAGGAGACTCAGGTGCTTCTGTGTGCGTGGAGTAATGAGCGCGTGCAGAAGGCTCTGGCCGAGAACCTGCGTAACACGCACGTCTTCAAGCACCTCTCGGCCCGCATGAGTGAAATGGGCTTCTGTCGGAGTCCGCACCAGTGCCGGCTCCGGGTCAAAACGCTCAAAGCCAACTATGTGAGAGCCAAACTACGGCGGAGCGGGAACGCCTCACAGCCGTACGCGTTCAGATACTTCCCGGAGATGGATGCCGTGCTCGGCCGAAGGAGGGACGGACGACCCGACTGTGTGTCTGTGGACGGCAGGGCAGGTCAGTGCGCTCAGAGAGCAGCAAGCATCCCGGTGGGTTCAGATCCAGACAGCTGAGAGACCCCCCCTTTATTCATCAGAAAGAAGCTTTGGCTGTTTGGGCGACAGTGAGACTGATGCTGAGGTCAAAGTGGAGGACGGAGAGGGGAGCAAACCAAGCCACGCCGCATGTTCACGACTCCAAAGAGACCTGAGGAGACGAGTCCACCTGCAGCCGCAGAGCAGCGGTAAGTGCTTCACCAAAGCTCCAGGTCCCTGATGTGTGACCCGGGGTCATCCGTGAGATCCTTCATCGGTCAGAAACCAAAAGCCTCCATCACACTCATCAAACAGAGCATCTTAAAGAAAATTGTTGTGTTTCTACATTCATTCCATCAATCATCGTCCAGTCAGCCTCTTGGAATATATGTCAGTTTCTGTGAAGTGTCAGCTGTAGAACTGATGGGATGTGTGAAAGGGTTCAGTCTAACAGACAGAAGGAGCTGGAAGCAGACATTGGATTCTTTCATCAGGCCATCAGCTTCCTGTTCCAGGTGTGTCCAGCAGGTCGGCCTGCTGCTCTTTCAGGACAGGTTGGCTGCAGAAATGTTTCCAACAGAACTGTTCAGAGCTCGTTTGCTTTGTTTGAGGACTACCTGAGGATGCCTGGGGCCTCATTTCTAAACGTTGCGTCCGCACAGAAGAAGGCGTACGCCACTCTCTACGCAATAGTTGAGATTTATAAACAGCAAACTTGAGGGGAAAATGTTTGGTCCTTCATCAAGCTCTGACCCAGGCGTACGCACAAAAACGGGTGAAATGAGAAACGGCGACACCGTCGGCAGATGGAAGAAACACGTGAAAATGAGAATGACAATACTGCCTCATGAATAACATGAAGACTTCACAAAGCAAGTCTCACAATAACAGCTACATGAACACCTGATTGATCGATCAGCAGTGAAACAAACAAAACAAATCAAATGAAAATTACAACAGAAATTCAAATGAACACATGTTTGCAAAAAGAAAAGTGAAATATGTTCTGCAATATTGGTATGTTGTGCAATTCATCCTCATAAATAATATAGTTAACAGAACGAAATAATGTACAAAACTGATATTCTCCTCAATGTGTCCGTCTGGAGGAGCAGATATAGTCAAAGTCAAAGTCAAAGTCAGCTTTATTGTCAAATATGCTGCATCCGTAAGACATACAGCACAGATGAAATTGCTTTCCTCTCACCCATCAGTGCAAGCAGCATATAAAATAATAAATAAACGACTTAAAAAATACATTCTTTTAAAAACAATAAAGCCTTGAAACCCAAAAAGATAAAGCCAAAGAAAAGCCAAAAAACACTGAAGGTAGGGGAGAGAGGAGCCGCTGCGTGTGAAACAGACAGACAGACAGACAGACAGACAGACAGACAGACAGACAGACAGACAGACAGACAGACAGACAGACAGACAGGCAGGCAGGCAGACAGACAGACAGACAGACAGACAGACAGACAGACGTATTAATTGTCCACTGGGGAAAGTTGTTTTCATAGTAAAACATTTCTTCATAAGCTACGGAATTATGGTATTCATGCATATGTCTTTAGTTTATTTTATTTCTGATCAAACAATGTATGGCGTATGTCTCAACCATTCAGAAAGCAACAAGAAATGACATTTGATGAACAATTTCCCATTTCCACGTGGATTATTACCCACATCTGTAGCTTGTCAGATGCAGTTAAATGGATGGAAATAAAATGCCCCATCACAATGCGTAATGACCACAATGGCTGATCTTGGATCTTAGAAGATGTGGCAAATGGAAGAATTGGGAGTGAACGCATCAGGACGAGTGGCTTATGAGCCGGTTCCGACTTCCTCCAGCCGTCCTGGTGGAGCTTTTGGGGGGGTGTCACCCGGTGCATCAGGAGCGTCGTGCCCCCCCCCCCCCCCCCCCCCCCCCCCGCCGCCTCAGTCACCACTCCACGTAAAAGGGATTCCCCAATAATTGCCGCCACTCTCTCATCAAGAGGGGTCAGCTCCGGTGTCCCCTGTCCCCCAACCGTGGCAGACACACTCTGGCGATGCAGCACCAGACGTACTTTTTCTGCCTCGACTTTGATGTCCGCCTTTTTGGCATTAGTAATGCCCACACTGTGCCCTCCAAACAACATTTTTCTCCTCTTTTCCACCTCACCAACGATAACTTCTACTTCACATTGAGTGAAGTTCCGTTTTTTTTTATTTTCTCTCTGTGTTTGCCGTGGTTTCGCCATCAATGAATATCGTGGGCATTCACTGTATTTAGGCAACTATGTGCTGAACCCAAAGTGCGCAGCATTTAGGAGGTTGTGATTATTAGGAAGGTGCGTAGAGTGCTGGGCAGCCGATATTTTCTGTGCGTACGCACGTCCTATGTTTCATCCGTACGCCACTTCTGACGCAAATCCTACGCAAGGTTTTATAATGAGGCCCCTGGTGTTTAGAAGAAAAGCGTCTGTGATGTGCTGCAGGCCTGAGGTCCTGAGCTCCTCTCATCCAACCAGCCCAACTCTTCTGCTCCTTGAAGTATTTCTGATCTCAAAGCTGTCTAAACATCTCAAGAATCATATTTGTTATCTCAGACCACTGCTTTTACCCGACCAGCCACCAAGCTGTTAGTTCAGGAGTCCACTAGTTCTGGAGTCTTAGCAAAGCCTGTCCGCTGTGATCGCTCTGTTTTGTGCTCAGACACGGTAAGGTGAACTGCTGGGGTCTGTTTACAGAGATAGTCCAGAACTCGGACCAGATGACTCTGAAGGTCGTCTACTGTAATCAGGAAACAAACCAAACATGGTTCTCCAAAGCTGTGATGTATGTCATAACACCCAGACTTCTTTATGGCAGACGGTAAACCAATGACAAGAGGACATATTTCCACCCACTGTACCAGAAGGCACTTCTGCTCAGGCCTGGATAATTAGCCACTTGATTAGGTCCGCCTTGTTAGTACCTGTTTGGACCCCCTTCTGTCTTCAGAACCGCCTTAATCCTTGATGGCATAGATTCAACAAGGTTCTGGAAACATTCCTCAGACTTTGGTCCATGTTGTCATGACAGCATCAGCTGCTGCAGATTCGTCTGCTGAACATCCATGATGCTGGTCTCCCGTTCCACCACATCCCAAAGGTTCTCTGTTGGGTTCTGGTGACTGTGGAGGCCGTTTGAGTCCAGAGAACTCATTGTCATGTTCTAGAAACCAGTCTGAGATGATTCCAGCTTGATGACATGGAGCCTCATCCTGCTGGAAGTAGCATCAGAAGATGGAACACTGTGGTCAGAAAGGGATGGACACTGGTCAGCATCAATACTCAGGTAGACTGTGGGGTTGGAACCATGCTCAACTGGTACTGAGATAATATCCCCCACACCATGACACCACCACCACCATCCTGAACCGTTGATCCAAGGCAGGATGGATCCATGCTCTCATGTTGTTCTGACCCTACCATCTGAATGGTTCAGCAGACATGGAGACTCATCAGACCAGACAGCGTTTGTCCATCTTCAGCTGGAACCAGTCTGACCTCTGACCTCTGGCATCATCAAGTCATTTCCATCCACAGAACTGCTGCTCTCTGGATATTTTCTCTATTTGGACCGTTCTCTGTAAACCCTAGAGATGGTTGTGGGTGAAAATCCCAGTAGATCAGCAGTTTCTGAAACCCTCAGACCAGCCCGTCTAGAACCAACAACCGTGGTTCTAAGTCTGGTGTCTCCAGCGGTTGAGTTTACCTACTCCCAAACAAAAGTGCTAACGTTTACCTCTTGAAGCTGTATTTGACGTAAATCTTTTCTGTGTTATCTGTGACAGATGCAGCAGTGGAAAAGCATGTGGGCCCATCCTCTTGGCATGTTCCCCCTCCTCCTCCTCCCCCTCCTCCTCCTCCTCCTCCTCCTCCTCCTCCCTCGCCTCCATCAGGTGTAAACCTGAATGCTCCTCTCTCTGGTCCTTCCCAGTCTGACTCCTCCTGCCTGGATCCTGTCCTCAAGCACCTGTCGGAGTGCTTCCAGCAGCTGCTGTCCCAGACGCGGGGCCTCCTGGTGCAGCTGGAGGGCCAAAGGCAGGAGCACGCCCGCCGCCACCAGGAGCTCCTGGCTCAGTGTTTGCAGAGGGAGGAGCAGCGACAAAGAGAGACGGCTGAGAGGGAAGAGAGGAGGGAGAAGGCCCGGATGGAGCACGAGATCCGCGTTCTGGAGCTCCTCAGCAGTCTAGCGAAGCAACATGGCTGCAGCTGTGGGAGGAGCTGTGGGAGGAGCCAGCCTGATGTTGGAAACCCTGCAAGCAGACGCCAACCAGAACAGACTCCCAGTAATGAACACTGACAGTTAGCCTTCAAACGGCCATGAAGGTTTATTTTAGTAGCTGTGACAGCTGTGAGAACAAAGTTCTTGCTAGGAGAAGCTGAAGCACGGGGCTCCTGTGTGTGGAGTGAAGATTAAATGTTTGCTTTCAAAAAATATTTTTGGGTTTGCAACACAAATGTTTTTCCATGCGTTGTGTGTCATCTCGCTTGTTTCCCATCTGACAAGCTGCCATCAGACAGCTGCTGATTGGTCCAGATTCTAACCAATCAAGTCGCTGTATTTATCTACCATGGGGTCTGCTACCAAACCAGCTCTTTACCCCCAATTCAGTCTGTTTGGCTGAAGAACATTTCATTTGTAATCATTTTGAAAATAACTCATAATTTCTTTCTTTCTTTTTTTTATTTTTAGCATTAAGTTTTATTTAGTCAGATTTGTGAATTTATGGCTGAGGATCTCCTGAAACTGCAAAGTTTATCTACTAAAAACTTAGGAGATCATTCATTATAATTGAACACATTCTTGTTTCAGAGCGAAGGAATCCAAAGCGACACTGTGGTTTCGGTTTGTTTTCTGTTTTCAAATGCTCTTCACTTCCAGCTGAGAGTTTTCTGGAAAAAGTTCTGACCTTTGCGCTGAGCTGGAAAATGTCCCGTCATCTGACTGCGGCGTCATCGACTCTCTAATGTGACGGTGAAGCCCACTCCAACGTGAAAAGCAGAACACAACGATGACACTTCTGTTTTCTGACTTTCACATTTTTCTGGTTGATTTCACCACGTATGGTGGAAAGTGTCCTACATTTCTACAGTTCAAGTCTGTTCCTAAAACGGTCTCAGATTCTCTTTCTGTTCTTCAGAACCACAGATTGAGTGACAGTAAGCTGAGGAAAATGTGCTGTTGGAAGTTGGGGTTCCCAAAGTTAAAGGGAAAGTAGTTCCTGTGGAAAAGTCCTAGTCAGTGTGGGAGTTCATCATCTTAACATCACAAATGATTCTTTGAAAACATGTTCAAACATAATTAATAATCCTACAACATGTTTGAGTATTAAAGGGTTCTGCACACAGAACAGATCACAGCTGAGCTGCTTCCTTCTGGCTTGGTTCAGTCTCATTCATCCCAAATAACTGAACTCTCTTCTGAAGTGCAGGTCTGTCCAAAGCAAAGACTCATTTCCTTAGCTCTGGTTCATGGTGACGTATGGACGTGAGCTGACACAGTGTCCTTCTGCTCCACAGAAGAGGTCATGAACCGAGCCCGGCCGGACTCTGGACCTCCCTGCGGGGCATGTGAAGACCGTTTTACGCTCAGCACCTCGGCCTGGATCTCACTCGCCTTCGTTTTAGTTCTGTGAGTGCGACTGTTTCCCCACAGTCGTCTCTATATTCTCCTGACAGCTGTGAACTGCTGCCCTTTGGTTCTGTTCATGGATCCTCTCTGCTGCCTCCGGTTACAGTCAGACTAAAGCAGTCCTTTGGTTTGGGTCAGATTTGATTTCTCTTTTACCAGGAGGATCCGGTTAATTCGGGTTTATACCGATGACCCCTCCAGAAGGCCCAAGAATGGTTGGTTGGTTTGTCCACTAGAGTGTTAAACGTGTGAAAGACCGATGCAACGACGTCTGACAGCCCATCTGCAGTGCTTGTGGAAAAGAATGTGTTCCTTTTTTCCTGGGGGGGACTCTTATCTGCTAGTGTGCTGAGCCCCCTCAGGAAAGGCCGCTTCCTCAGCTCCCCACAAAAATGTCTGGAAGGCCCCCGTGGTCTGACAGACAGCAGTAACCATACAGCTGACCTCAGCAGCGTCGACCTGTTCTCCTAAGATCACGTATGACGTTTTCATACATGGGAGAAAGCGCACAGTGTGGCTGGGAAGTGTGTCTGAAGACGTGCTGCAGGGGGCAGAGATGCAGGGACGCTGCACCCATGGGTCCACCATCACGTCCACTGGAAGTCCTCTAAGAAACTAGTCTGGATTTGTGACAGTCAACGTAAAGAAGCCCAGGCCGGTTTATTACAGCGCCGCTCATGACGAGGCACCTTCTGCTGTTAGCCAATCAGAACAGACTCCAGCCCATCTGCACCGCTCGGTTACCCAAAACCTTTGAGTGTGTGTGTGTGTGTGTGTGTGTGTGTGCGCAGTAGCAGATGGATAGTTGTGTGAATAAGCCTTGAAGGAATCCTGTGCCTGTCCTCATGCTGACTGAATACACAAACTGGAACTCTTTAGCGGCCGCTCAGCCGTTCCTGCCTTGATGGGCTGTGAAAGATCTGAAATCCTGCAGCTTCCTGCGGTTTGGATGCAAAGACAAGTTTACGGCTGTTAGCACCAGGCTTTCTCCCTGATGGTGCTCTGGGGTTCTGTCCTCTCTCCTCATTTACTTCTCCTCTTCTCTTTTCTTCATCATTTAGTTCTTCATGTCTCTGTTTGGTGCAGTGATTCATGTACTGTCCCTCTGTCCCTCTCCCCTCTGGGGGGGGGGGATGATTCCAGATCCCAGTTGGCTCATCCGTGCTCCTGTACCTGGCCCGGTACCTTGTCTCTGTTCCTTCTCCTGGCTGTGGACCCCCCCTTTGGCTCGTTTGGTGCCCCCAGCCATCCCCCAACTTCATCTGGATGAAGCTCATCTGCTGGACCAGTCAAACATGTAGTTGTAGAGTTAGATTAGCTAACTCTCTCTGAGAGTTCTGGTCCATCTCCTGTCCGTCCTGGGGGAGGACCCCTCCTTCATGTGGACACCCCTGAGGCTCCTGCTTTTTTTCCTGGAATCTGTTTTTTTAGGAGTTTTTCCTCACCAAAGAGGAGGCCAAACTGCAGGAACGTCCAGTTTAGCTTAGTCAGTTTACTTTAGTTTAGCAACCAGCTGTAGTGTTTTAGAACTGATTTGACTCAATGAGTGAAGCCCATCATTGCTGTAGTCAGGGCTGTTGTTTACTGAATGAACAGGGGTGGGGGACACGGACGCTCAACGGCTGCTAGCATTTCCATTTTCTTTGTGGTGAACTTGTGCTGCGATGAGGAAGCGTCCAAAGCGTGGTCACGGTCAAGAAGGACTTCCTGTATGAAGTACTGACTGAAAAGATGGGGGCTCATGGGGATGGGGGGGTGTCCCGCCACTGTCAGGCAAAGGCGGGTACATGCCCCGGACAGTTCCAGTCTATGGCGGGGCATCCCAAACAAGGGAAAACAGCGATGATTCTGAGTCCATCTTGGTGTGAGTGTGATAAAGGAATGTGCATTTTCAAAGTCCCATCAGTGACAGAACGCTCCCTCTGGGGGGTGGAGGGGGTGGGGGTTGCAGCCTCCTGCTGTTTCTACAAATCCCGCCTTTATCTGCTGCTGATTACCTGGAGCAGGTGTGTTTAGCCAATAAGGAGCTTCGGTGGCAGGTAACCGGGTTTGTTGGGCATCCTAGGACGCCGGCCCCCCCGGGCCTGGAGTTCCTCTGCGGGGATTCTCTGCGGGACTTCCCGCAGACTGAACAGCCTGGGTGGAGAAACGCAGCTGATGGAGAAATGAAATTGAAAATGATGCGTGGGGGGCGTGTCAGTGTGCGTGTGTGGGAGGGGATTTTCTGCTCTGTGATTGGTCGCCCCCTCCCTCTGGAGGCGGAGGGGATGATCCGGGCTCAGAGCGCACAGATCTGCGGCGGCGCGCACAGACAGCTCTGCGGGGAGGACGAACGCGGTTCACTCTTCTCCTGTGGACGATGCAGCCGTGAGCGGAACCGGTTGATTCACGGGGACAGCAGAGCGCGCGACTGTTGAGGACCTGCTTTTTGTACAGGTGAGGACCGACGGGGGGGTGGTATGTCCGTAAACCTGGGGTCGTTTGGGAACGGGACCACCACGCGCGCTTTTCCACCTGCGCGCGTGGGTGATGGGCGCAGACAGAGGAGACTGCTGCGCAGCGGGCGCGCGCGCTTCATCTCTAGAGTTTTTTGGGGGAAAGAAAGATCCTTGGTTGTGTTTTAGGAGACTTTAAAACTCTGTCCTCTCCAGACTGGAAACACACACACACGCGCGCACACACACACACACACACAGTGACACGGTCATTTTCGTTCTGAATTCTGCAGCAGCACTGATGCTCAGAGCGTCTCTGACCCGCAGATCCCGCTGCAGGCTCAGATGCTGAAGAAAAGTGAATCCAAGAGACGACAAGCGGACTGTTGGAGTGTGTTCTTGTGTGTGTGTGTGTGTGTAGTGGTGTGTGTAGTGGGGTGTGTGTGTGTGTGTGGGGGGGGGGGGTGCACCTAGGTGTGAGTTGTACCATTAGACTGCTCTGACCCTCCCTGGATGCTCCACAGCTCGTAGATGATGCTGGAGAAGGGGTCTGAGGTGGGGTGTAGTTAAGGGGGGGGCGGGTGAACGGAGATGCTTTCTTCCGTTCTGACATGAAGATGCCTTTGGGGCACAGACCGCTCATGGCCCCCCATGCTTACACTCACCATTCCCTCCCCTTCATGTCCCCACCTATGAGTAAGAGTCCTGATGTCTCTTAGTGTTTATGCGGAGGGGGGGGGGGGGGGCACTCCAGGCTAAAGTCATTGGGGAGCAGACCCACCCATGTTTGGGGTGTGAACCTCCCCGCCCCCAGTTTGTTTGGCCGTCTTGAATCTAAAGAGGAACAGAACCGGGTCCAAACCATGAACTGTTCTCCTTCAGTGCATCCTGACAGATGGTTCCTCCCTCACTAGACTGGGGCTATAATTGACCCCCCCCCCCCCCTAATAGATTTGGTGTGTTTACTCTCAGCTGGTGTTTGTGCACAGCCAACAGAGGGGCTCAGGTTTGTTTAGGTGGTGCTCCAGAACTCCACACGGTGGGCCCCCCCCACACACACACACAGTGCCCCCCCCCACACACACACACACGGTGGACCCCTCCACCTGCTGCTGCAGAGCAAACAGACGCGCTTGTTGGAATCCAGATCTTGTTTGACTCCATCAGGGTTTGAGGTTCTGACATCACAGCCTCTCAGAATCATTTGTTTTGCATTTGAAAACAAATCTGTGTTGTGAAAGGGGGCACGGGTGGGGTCCCAGGGGGCGGGGGGTCAGGTTCCAGCAGAGAAAATGTGAGGGTGGTGATGTCAGTGTACGTCCCCCCATCAGTGAGTTCAGGGTCTGCTTTGTGAACACGAGGCTGCTGAACAAGAAACACGCCTGTTTCTGAGAACACAGTCCTAAACGTGCCCCCAGATCTTCTGCCCCCCCTCAAGCTCATAATATGCCCCCCCCGAAAGAAAGCCACATGGTGGGGCAGATGCTCTGACTCCAACGCTCCCCATTCCGATGGAAATGACCTCGGATGTCCGGCTGAACAGACACTTGTGTGCATGTGTTTGTGTGTGTGTGTGTGTGTGTGTGCATAAGGGGGTGGGGGTGGGGGGTCTCATGAACTTAGGAGCATCCATGAATAAATCAGGAACGTTCTGCATCAGTCAAGCCACAAGCGCGTCGGCTTTTCATGGTTGTGTTCGGCTTGATGCCGATCAGCTGATGTTTACCGCCATCCTGCTGTTCTGGACACGGACAGCAGAGCTGCAGACACACTCCAACAGCAGGTGTGTGTTTGTGAGTCACGCGCACACACACATGCACAAAAGCCTGGAGGAGAATAGAGCGGGATGATCCAGCGGGAAACAGCAGGTCCTGCAGTTCGGCCCAGATTCTCTCACAAAGTCTTCCCCGTTTCTGGTCCTGCTTTAGACCTCCAAGCATGTGAACGGGTTCTCACACCAGATCCTCACATTTACCACCAGCTATCTGTGAGTCACAAGACCTTTCAATGAATTGTTCAATTGTAAAACGAGAAAGCAGTAAAGCTCAGATTCCCTGTTCTTTTTGTTCCAAGAAATCTTGTAAATGTTGTCTTGTAAATCTTGTTTTTAACATTCACACGTTTTCTGGTCAGCAGGAAGACGGAAAACCAAACCCTCAGTGCTCATCTCAGGAACCTCCAGCTCTTTGCTTGTCTTCAAACATAAAACACGACACAGATAAATGTTTTCATGAAAGAAGACAGAAAGCTGAATAGAAGTTTCTAATGTCAGGGGAGGCAATGAGCTTCATCCAGTGTGGGTCCAGGGAAAGACCCCTCATGCTGCTGCCTAACTATGCAGTCACAAGGGGGCCCAAGTCTGGGTCCCCCCGTGCGCTGTGCTCGTTGTAGGGCCTCTGGCCCTCAGTAGGTCTTCTGATGCTCAATCTGCTGCTGCCACACGCGACAACTCAATGGTTTGTTCCACTGCTGAGAGAACTGCAGTGTTCGGTCAGGCTGTTGTGTGTCAGGCTGTTGTGTGTCAGGCTGTTGTGTGTCAGGCTGTTGTGTGTCAGGCTGTTGTGTGTCAAGCTGTTGTGTGTCAGGCTGTTGTGTGTCAGGCTGTTGTGTGTCAAGCTGTTGTGTGTCAGGCTGTTGTGTGTCAGGCTGTTGTGTGTCAAGCTGTTGTGTGTCAGGCTGTTGTGTGTCAGGCTGTTGTGTGTCAGGCTGTTGTGTGTCAGGCTGTTGTGTGTCAGGCTGTTGTGTGTCAAGCTGTTGTGTGTCAGGCTGTTGTGTGTCAGGCTGTTGTGTGTCAAGCTGTTGTGTGTCAGGCTGTTGTGTGTCAGGCTGTTGTGTGTCAAGCTGTTGTGTGTCAGGCTGTTGTGTGTCAGGCTGTTGTGTGTCAAGCTGTTGTGTGTCAGGCTGTTGTGTGTCAGGCTGTTGTGTGTCAAGCTGTTGTGTGTCAGGCTGTTGTGTGTCAGGCTGTTGTGTGTCAGGCTGTTGTGTGTCAGGCTGTTGTGTGTCAAGCTGTTGTGTGTCAGGCTGTTGTGTGTCAGGCTGTTGTGTGTCAAGCTGTTGTGTGTCAAGCTGTTGTGTGTCAGGCTGTTGTGTGTCAGGCTGTTGTGTGTCAAGCTGTTGTGTGTCAGGCTGTTGTGTGTCAGGCTGTTGTGTGTCAAGCTGTTGTGTGTCAGCTGTTGTGTGTCAGGCTGTTGTGTGTCAGGCTGTGTGTGTCAAGCTGTTGTGTGTCAGGCTGTTGTGTGTCAGGCTGTTGTGTGTCAAGCGTTTGTGTGTCAGGCTGTTGTGTGTCAGGCTGTTGTGTGTCAGGCTGTGTGTCAAGCTGTTGTGTGTCAGGCTGTTGTGTGTCAGGCTGTTGTGTGTCAGGCTGTTGTGTGTCAGGCTGTTGTGTGTCAAGCTGTTGTGTGTCAGGCTGTTGTGTGTCAGGCTGTTGTGTGTCAGGCTGTTGTGTGTCAAGCTGTTGTGTGTCAGGCTGTTGTGTGTCAGGCTGTTGTGTGTCAAGCTGTTGTGTGTCAAGCTGTTGTGTGTCAGGCTGTTGTGTGTCAGGCTGTTGTGTGTCAAGCTGTTGTGTGTCAGGCTGTTGTGTGTCAGGTGGTTGTGTGTCAGGCTGTTGTGTGTCAGGCTGTTGTGTGTCAGGCTGTTGTGTGTCAGGCTGTGTGTGTCAGGCTGTTGTGTGTCAGGCTGTTGTGTGTCAAGCTGTTGTGTGTCAGGCTGTTGTGTGTCAGGCTGTTGTGTGTCAGGCTGTTGTGTGTCAGGCTGTTGTGTGTCAGGCTGTTGTGTGTCAAGCTGTTGTGTGTCAGGCTGTTGTGTGTCAAGCTGTTGTGTGTCAGGCTGTTGTGTGTCAGGCTGTTGTGTGTCAGGCTGTTGTGTGTCAAGCTGTTGTGTGTCAGGCTGTTGTGTGTCAGGCGGTTGTGTGTCAGGCTGTTGTGTGTCAGGCGGTTGTGTGTCAGACTGTTGTGTATCCGGCTGTTGTGTGTCAGGCTGTTGTGTGTCAGGCTGTTGTGTGTCAGACTGTTGTGTATCCGCCTGTTGTGTGTCAGGCTGTTGTGTGTCAGGCTGTTGTGTATCTGGCTGTTGTGTGTCAGACTGTTGTGTGTCAGGCGGTTGTGTGTCAGACTGTTGTGTATCCGGCTGTTGTGTGTCAGGCTGTTGTGTGTCAGGTGTTGTGTGTCCGGTGTTGGTGTCAGGCTGTTTGTGTCAGGCTGTTGTGTGTCAGCGTGTGTGTGCTGTTGTGTGTGGTCTGTGTTTATGTGTCAGGCTGTTGTGTGTCAGAGGCTGTTGTGTGGTGGCTGTTGTGTGTCGCTGTTGGTGTCAGGCGTTGTGTGTGTTGTAGACTGTTGTGTCTGGCTGTTGTGTGTCGGCTGTTGTGTGTCGGCTGTTGTGTGTCAGGTGTGTGCGTTTGTGTCAGGCTGTTGTGTGTCCGACTGTTGTGTGTCAGACTGTTGTGTGTCCGGCTGTTGTGCGTCAGGCTGTTGTGCGTCCGACTGTTGTGTGTCAGGCGGTTGTGTGTCAGACTGTTGTGTGTCAGGCGGTTGTGTTGTGAAATCCACAGCATCAGATGGTTTATCTGACGTGGAGCAGCCTGGTTTCTGTCTGACAGCTGCTTGCGATCCTTCATCAGATTGGGCCTCCACTTGTGTCAGTGAGGATGAGGAGGGCTTGACTCTTTGCTCTCTTTGCTTTCAGGGCAACATGCCACAGACTCCTCCCTTTGTGGGGCAGCTCAACTCTGCTGATTACAACAAGAACCTGTTCCAGACCAGCGAGGAAGGCTACGCTGGCCTGTGTTACCATGACAACAAGCTGGTGTCGGGGTCCCTGGAAGCCCTCATCCAGCACCTGGTTCCGACTTTGGACTATTATCCTGAGGTGAGTGTTGGTTCCAGCCTCTCTCTCTTCTCTCTTGGTTCTTTCCCTCACAGGAGAACAAGGTGCTTCTCTCCACCAGAAAAGCTTTTCTGCAGCACAGCTGCTGTCATTTTTCCTTTGTCTTCCTGTCATGCACGTTGTGTCGTCACACAGTTGTGACTTCATGTCTTTAATGTCTTTTGGTTTCCAGCGTACTGCTGTGAGCTGGATTAGATTTTAAAACATGCTGGTTCCTTCACAGAGGACGTTCATCTTCACCTTCCTGCTGAGTTCCCGTCTCTTCATTGATCCTCATGAGCTCATGTCCAAAGTGTGTCATCTTTGCATGGAGCAGCAGCGACTCAGTGATCCTCAAGCGGACAAGGTAGGATGGGTCCAGGGCTCCTTCTGGGCTCGTCTAGCAGTTTTCTCAGTGAGACTTCTGTCTGTGCTTTCAGCTGAGACTCCGAAAAATAACTCCCAAGATCCTCCAGCTGCTGACAGAGTGGACAGAAACTTTTCCATACGACTTCCGAGATGAGAGGATGATGCAAAGCCTGAAGGAGCTGCTCCACCGGCTCGCCAGCGGCGACGAGGTGAGTCCACGGCTGTTCACGACATGCAGGGAAAGGATTTCTTAGAACGATAGAGCCGCCTGCTGCTCCTGTTGAGCACGCTGGATGTGCAGAGAGGCTGGATGGGAGCATCTGCAGGAGAAAACGAGGTTCTGGAGTCAGCCTGCTCTCTAAGAAAGCACCATTGCTCCCGGCTAGTTAGCCTTTCTCTTCCTCTGAAAGCTGTTGTTGTTCTGCTGCTGAAGTGCTCAGTGTGGATAAATGCTGGTAGCTATCTTACTGGACATTAACCCCCTCCCCCTTTGTGGACATTTACATGCAGGGGAGTTTTTCAAACTACAAACAGCAAAAACATGTTCCTAAAAGTGAAACTACTGGTGTGTGGCTTACAGGAATGCTCCCATAACCGTCTGATTAAAGACTTGATAAAACTTCCAGGAATCAGACTGTTGTCCCCCCCCCCCCCCCCCAGATGAAAGTAAAATAGATTCTGTTGCTCTTTCTGAATTCAATGTGTCACTATTTACTTTCCTACAAGGTTTTGTTGGTTCTGCTTTGCCTGACCAGCACACAGGCACTTCCAAAGCACCCAACAGGGGTTAAAAAAAGTAAAAGTCTGGCATTTTAAAGACAAGTGCAATTTCAAAGTTGTGTTTTTCTAAACCATGGAGAAAGTTGAGGAAAATCTGAGACGATCAGGAAGCTGCTTCCATCTGTGAGGATGAAAACAGCTTCAGCCTCCTCTGGTTCTGAGTCCAGCTGAGCTGCAGAACTCAGCCTCCTCTGGTTCTGAGTCCAGCTGAGCTGCAGAACTCAGCCTCCTCTCAACTAGCAGAAAATCCTCAGGTTATCATCTTGTGTCCAGAGTCCAACAGCAGATGAATGATCCCACCTCTCTGCTCATTTTTGGGATGCTGACATCACGTGATGACATCACATCAGACCCGTGCTGTCGAGTCCACTGTAGATCAGACAAATGTGGGTTCAGAACAACCCAGCGGGTCGTGTGGCCACTGTATGTCTGTCAGTCTTATCCGTACACATCCTCTGGTAGATGTCAGTGATCAAACTGCTCCTAACCAGGTTGATACTTACTCACATTAGCAGTGCTGAGCTGAAAGGAAAAGCAGCGTCACGGTCACAAACCCAGGATGTTTTCTGCTGCAGGCAGACTGACAAACTGCTGTGTTTTTAGAGCATCACATCAGTTATTTTTAACCTCCTAATCAGTGACCGGCGCTCCAGCTTTAGTTCTCCTGTCTGGACAAACAGCTGCTTGGTTGTGAAGTCCAGTCAGCCCGATTGCTTCTTTCTGAGCTGAGTGCTGTAAATTGATAAGCCGTGTTAGAAGCAAACATGGACCGAGGATACAAACATCCCAGACCTTCACCGCTCAGGAAACACAGCCGGTGTTTTTCAGCGGCTCATCATTGGTGCGAGGACTGATGGAGGTTTAATCCAGAAGCCGGTTCCTTCCCTGCTGACTCCTGGACTCTAAAGCCTCTAGCAGCAGCTCCTCTTGGTCCCATGAATGCTGCGGACAGAAAGTCTGTCATGCTATTGAACACAGACATCATCATTTTTATATATGAGGTGAATTCTGGCCTCAATAAAACCCAAATTCACCATCAAGAGTTCCTGGTATTTTCCAACCAGGGGATTTCATGCCAGAATTTTCTGTTATCAGGATTATCGCTGAACTGCTGGGAACCAGACTAACAACATGCTCCGTCTCACCTCCCTCCTTCCATCAAGTGGTATCACGTTTCATAAAAGCTCAGAACATACTTGTATTTGGGTTTGTGTGCACGAGCTGCTCTTGTGATACCAAGCGGTTCTTGGAGTTAATGTTGGAACTAGAAGTGCACGGCGTGTTGCAGAATGGTACCGTTCCCGGCAGTCTGATGTGGAGCGTTGGTGACACGAGTTCTGCAATGGCCTTGGGTTGTTGTTGGAATAAGTAAGGATGTGATTGTGTTTATCAGCAGTGACCCATGGCAACAGTTCACGTGTGCTTCTTAACCTACTTAACGGAGAGAACCCTTCAGGCTTGTTTTCTAAGTTTATGGAGGTAACTGCAGGCTTTTGAACTCGTCATCCGGTTTTTCTCTCAGGACCCTCCGATCCCATTCTACAAAACAAAAACAAGCTGCCAACCGGCTTGATTGACAGCTGATTCCGTTACTCAACTCTTTCAAAGAAAAACCTCAGTCCAGAATAGATTTCTTGAAGTTTTGCTCAAAGTTTGGTCCAAACCTCATGGAAAACCACCAGGGACCTTGATCTCTGGAGCAGGACTGTCATTATAGATGTGGTTGGATAATTAAAGAAGCAGCAGTGAAGAAGTACACAAACTTAGACTTAACCTCGTTCTGCCAGTTCATGCTTTTTTTTAAAGATTCACTTCATTTTTGGCAAAAATGAAGTGAATCTGCATTTATGTGGCTTGTTTCACCCAAAAGACTTTGAAAGCTTTCATAGAAAAACACAGCATGATGTCCTTAATGATGGCCCATGATGGTCAGAGGGCCCGTACTGGCAGCCACGCCTCTGTCAGTCTGCCCCAGGTGATGGTAGCTACTGTAGGTACCATCACCAAGGATGAATGAATAATGGACACATTGGAAGCACATCCAACCCAAGGTGTTTCCTGCAGAGTGACAAGCGTCTGCTCATTTCTGTGAACGGGTTCGGTGATCGGCTCAGGGATGTTTTGAAGGTTGGACTGGAATCCCTTTTATCTGGATGGTTGATGGTTCCTGACCATGGGAACCGTCTTTTCCATCCCACAAAGCTTTAACATGTCTGTTCCGTTTTATTTTTTGTGTAAGAAAAACCGTCATAAAGGTCTTTTGAAGAATGTGCTACAGACTTCTCTTCCCTTTTGTCTTGTGCCTCCATCAGACGTTCAGGAAAGCGGTGAGCCAGATGAGCCAGGGTCTGATCAGGAGACTGACGCAGCTCAGCCAATACGAGGAGACTCTGGTGAAGATCAACGCCACGGCGGCGGAGCGCCTCACGGCTCTGAAGGCCAAACCCCAGGCGCCGTTACAGAGAGACACGCTGTCCATCTGCGGTGACCCCTTCACCGTCGCCCAGCAGCTCACTCACATAGAGCTGGTGAGAGCAGGTTTCCACGCCTCTGCTGATTCTAGGACCAAATATCTCCATCCGTCATCATTTACACTCTTTTCAATTCGGCTTCATTCGATGAAGTAGAGACCAGCAAATGCAAGACGAATAAAGGTTCATCTAACATGCAGAATCCAGACAGAGCAGCAAAAGCACAATTATGATCAAAAGAACCGCTTTGACCTGAAACATCCAGGATTTTTAGAAAATGTATCTGGAGTTTCCCTTAAACGAGAGATAACAATCAAAGTTGGTACATTTCCAGTAAATTGCTGAAAAAATTCAATCATTGTGTTTTTCTCCAGTTTCTTAGGTTGATTTGACTATACCTAAAAACGATTTGATACGTTTGGAGTAGAGTAGAGTGAATGGGGGGTGGGGGTGGGGTCATCTGTCTTTGTGTGGTCCTGGGATGGATTGGAACCTTCACCCAAAAGCAGCTGGGTAAGCACCAGCAACCCTGTGACCCTGAACAGACCAAGGCAGGTTCAGAAGATCTAGTGTTGCAGTGGGGGCACGGGGGGGGGGAGGGGGGGTGATGGACCTTAGAAACGGCTAAGGTTGGAGAACGCCGCTCTGTGGTTATGTGACTTCACAGGTAGAGCAGAGGAGAGCCAGCGAGATCTTCTGGGTTCAGCCAAAGTGCTTTGGGTTGTACCATTTTGTTGTTGGGTCGTACCAAACCCGTGGCCTTTACCAATCTGCTGCTGGGTTGAACTGAGTGGCTGATGGGTTTCACTAAACTATTGTCTTCTGTTTTTCTTCCTGCCTGTTCAGGAGAGATTGAGTTACATCGGACCGGCGGAGCTGGTCCAAGCCTTCGTTCAGAAGGACCCTCTGGACAACGATGAGGTACGGTCCACAGCCCTGAGGAGGACGGACAGTGTGGTTTCAGTTCACACATGACCCAATCATCTTAGACTCTAGCACACAAAAGCATCCCCGACAGTTTCCTCTGATCCTCCAGTGTCTGGATTAGACAAGCATGTGTGCACCTCATCTCCTAGCAACCACGGCTTCAACACCCTGTATGGGAAAGCTGGGGGGGTTTCTTGTTTTGCATTTGGCTGCTAGGCAACAGAGCATTTCCAAAATGGAGGTGATGGGGGGTTAAGACTGCCTGTGTGCCTGAGGCTAGTTTGACCCCCCCCCACACACACACTGGCTTTGAGGGTGAGCTGGCATATGAACATGTGGCGCATAGGGGAACCCAACAGGGGGGCCAATGTTGAAAGGCCAGAGAATGTTTGGAATGAGACAAAAGGAGCAGGAGTCTGCCAGCTGAAGGGTTGCTGGGTTGATTCCCACTCACTCCAGTCACATCAAAGTGTCATTGAGTAAAGACCGTGTCAAACAGCCACTACGTACATTATGCGCATTTTCCACCTGTCATTCATTAGTGCTTCCTGCGTTCGTCGTTTGTCCATGTGCTCAGATGTGCATCGAGGGTTTCAGCCGACGGCTCTTTACGGGAATTCAGATTTGAGCTGTTCAGAATTTTGCACATAAATCATTCAAATGACGTAATTGTCGAACACATTTTGGGCCAGATTTGGCTTTAATGCTGGTTTACGTGTTCTTTGCGTGGTTTATTCCTACGTCTTCCGTGGTTTTAACGTGGTTCATTCATGATACATCCGTGAAAATGTCACGTAAACTTTTCCACGTAAACTCACATATGGCCAATTTTCAAAATGCACAAAATGTGCACGGTGGCTGTCAGACACGACTGGAAGGTACTGAAATCACGGTTGCCTCTGATGGGCAACGTGACATTGCTGCCCCCCAACATTGTTAGAACGGAAGAGATGCCAAATGCAAACTCTGGCTTTTATTGTGGAAAATAAAAGGGTATTTTTGAGAAGTTTGAAGTCACTAAAAGCTTCTTTTTGGTCACAGAGCTGCTTCAGCGATCGTAAGAAGGCCTCCAACCTGGGAGCCTATGTGGACTGGTTCAACAGACTCAGCTACCTGGTGGCAACAGAGATCTGCGTGGTGAGTGATGAGAATGTGTCTCCATGCAGGACAGGAAAAGAAAAGAAGCAGTCAGTCGTTTCTTCTGATGACTTTCTGCGTCTGAAACATGCTAACTCCATTCTTCTGCTTTTTCCTGCCAGCCTGTAAAAAAGAAGCAGCGAGCTCGAGTCATGGAGTTCTACATTGACGTGGCGCGGGAATGCTTCAACATCGGCAACTTCAACTCCCTCATGGCCATAATATGTGAGTCTGAAGCACTTTAGTCCTGCAAACTGCTGTGATGGTGGTGAGAGGACATTTATCCATGTCCCACAGCTTACGGAGCTGCTCTTAGCACGGCTCTGTCACCTCTGTGACAGTCCCACACTTCCTCCTCTGAAACCGAGTCATCTTTGAGTCACATCAACTCCATCTAGATAGAAAGGTTTTGTTGTAAAGGTAATACATTACCATTCTACTGTTCAGCATGAGCCAGTTGTATAGAGATACAACTGTTCCCATGGTCAGGAACGTGGGGTCTCGTGGGGTCTCGTGGGGTCTCGTGGGTCATGGGGTCTCATGTGGTCTCATGGCGTCTCGTGGGGTCTCATGGGGTCTTGTGGGGTCTCATGTGGTCTCGTGGGGTCTCATGTGGTCTCATGGGGTCTCGTGGGGTCCGTGGGTCATGGGGTCTCATGTGGTCTCATGGGGTCTCGTGGGGTCTCGTGGGTCATGGGGTCTCATGTGGTCTCATGGGGTCTCGTGGGGTCTCATGGGGTCTTGTGGGGTCTCATGTGGTCTCGTGGGGTCTCATGGGGTCTCATGGGGTCTCATGGGGTCTCATGGGGTCTCATGTGGTCTCGTGGGGTCTCATGTGGTCTCATGGGGTCTCATGTGGTCTCAGGGGGTCTCATGGGGTCTCATGGGGTCTCGTGTGGTCTCATGGGTTCTCGTGGGGTCTCCTGGGGTCTCGTGGGGTCTCGTGGGGTCTCAAGTGGTCTCGTGGGGTCTCGTGGGGTCTCATGAGGTCTCACGTGGTCTTGTGGGGTCTCGTGTGGTCTCATGTGGTCTCATGTGGTCTCATGTGGTCTCGTGGGGTCTCGTGGGGTCTCGTGGGGTCTCATGTGGTCTTGTGGGGTCTCGCTGGGTCTTGTGTTTGGTTCACTCAGATCAGACTTGTTTGGTACAATCCGGGTTTTTGCAGAGACTCTGCTCAGACTGTGGGAAAAAAGCTGCAGGGGTCCAGCTGAAACCCCCCCAAACACTGTCTGCATTTGGATGAGCGAGTATGTGGTCACTCCGTCAGGCCTGGGGGGCTGCTGGACTGGCTTTGTGTCCAGACCGAAGGGGGAGGGGAGAAAGGGTCCAAAACAAGCAGATGGTCCTCAGTGACCCAAGAGGGAGCGGGAAAGGAGAAAAGAGGGCCGCCAGCTGTCCTCCCCCCAGAGGGAGGGAGGGTGCCAGAGGCAAATCTGTTTGCACCAGCCCCATCTTCAGGGAGCTGTCTGATTAACCCCCCCGGGTCAGAATGGCTTTGTGCTGAAGAAGATGGTTTCTTCAGCCAAACGTGGACTATTGCACAGCCTACGGACCCTCATTGCATCTGTCCCGCCCCCCAGCTGCCGGTCCTCACAGGTGCTTTTGGTTTTTAGGTCGTCAGACGTGCACCGCCGTGCCGTGCACCGCTGTGCCGTGCCGTGCCGTGCCGTTCCGTGCCGTGCTTTCAGCCTGCAGTTCCACGTTTCAGCTCAGAAAGTAGAGGAGAAAATGCCGGTTCTTTTCCTCTTGCGGGGGTGTTTCTGTGCCGCCTCACCCCCCAGGCTAGAAACATGTGTGGAGACGAGCAGATTAACATACGGGAGGCAGAGAGCCGGGAGGGAGGGGGGGCGAGGCGTGTTTTATCTCTATTGTTCCTCAGATCTTGTACCTTAATGCATCCGAGAAAAAACACAAAGGAAAAGTGTGTGGGGGGGGGGCCTGAAAGGGGAGCAGACGGTGTGCTAATCTGATGGTGTTTGGGCGTTCCTGTCTGATCTTCTGCTGTTTGGGTTTCTGCCTCTGCAGCTGGAATGAACATGAGCCCCGTGTCTAGACTCAGAAAGACCTGGAGCAAAGTCAAAACAGCCAAGTTTGACATCCTAGAGGTGAGTGAGCGCCGCCGGGACGGCGGGAGGCGGGGATCAGGGTTACCAAGGACAAAGTCCAAACCGTGGGACCCGACAGTTCTGCTGCTGTTTCTGGATTCCAATGATTGGACGTTTCCCCACAAACACTTTGAGATTGGATGCTTTAAAGAGCCCTCATTAGATTAGATTGATTAGATTAGATTAGATTAGATTAGATTAGATCAACTTTATTCATCCCACAATGGGGAAATTCTCTTATCTTCAGCAGCAAAAAAGACATTCAGAAATACAAACAGCAAAAAAGGACATTCTCAGAGGAATACAGTGACCTTCCAAACAACATTATATAACAACATTTTTTTTCTATGACAAAGTAAATTACATTTGAACAAAAAGAAACAAGTAAAAATACACAGGAAAGGCTATTTTTTTCTATGACAAAGTAAATGAAGAATTCCAAAGGTGATGTCAGGAGTTCTCCACCAAAGGCCTGAAAAGCAGCGGCCGTCACATTTCAGAACACCAGAGGGTTTGTTCAGCAGAAGGTCCGGGTTGGTTCAGGAGCCGCGGTGCTGGGGGGTCTGAGGCAGGTGGAGGAGGAACAGGGGAGTCAAGCAGAGACACAAAACCTCAGGGTTTGAGGAGACACTTCAAAATCTGAAAACAGCTCTGAGAAATGCATTCTGCAGGGCAAACCTCAGCCTTTTGGAAGAATGAGAGGAGTTTTTCTGCACAGACCTCCAGATGATTGCTTCAAATGTTCTGATGCCCCAAATGTCTCTGCAGCACCAGATGGACCCTTCAAGCAATTTCTACAACTACAGGACAGCTCTGAGAGGAGCCGTGCAGAGGTCACGGACCGCCCACAGCAGCAGGGAGAAGGTAAGGCTCCGCCCACAGAGAGGGTCACGTGACCCGCAGCTCTGACTCATTTTGAGGCAGGTTCTCACTTTTTTTGGTTGAAGCTATCTTTCTTTCTGAATATGACAGCAACCCGCTTCTTTTCCAAAAACAAGAAACGCTCCTGTCAAATATCCGAACACGCCCACTCAAGCCGTTAGAAAGCTGATGATGGGAGGTCACGTGTCAAGTCTAAAGGCCACACCCCTTTGTTAGTGCGATTTTCATGTGGAAATCTATTTCAAAAGAAGGAATTTCAGAAAAAATCCCCCCCCCATTATCATAAAATGGGCCAAAACAGGTGAGCTACATACGTACAGGTGAGAAGGGGCAGGGCCAGTGGGTGTGTCTGCTGTCAGTTAAAATGCGTTGACATCAACCCTCCTGTGCTTACAGGTGAGCTATGTGTTCAAACCTTTTTCAGGAAGCCAGGGACATAAAGGCTGGCAGAGTCCCCAAAACCATGTTTTTGTGCCCGTTTAAGCTGGTTTATACATTTTCTTCTGTGGTCTTTGCTTCATTTGTCCCCCTGGAGGATTATCTCTGTGGGAAGCAGCGGTCTGACCCTCCAGCTGATTGCTGTTATGTAAGGAGTTGACAGTTGTGTGCCGGCTTCGCTCGGACACAGCAGACACGCTGGCAGGAGTCTGGAAAGCTGCCTCCTGTTATCGTCTGCGTTCCTGTGTGGCGTGTTGACGCCAGCGGCTGCCTCTCAGGAAGGCGTGCACGCCGTTGCGTAACAGTGCAGATCAGAGTGGACGCACAGGCCGAGCTCTATGTGGGTCACGGAGCCGGGAGGGTCTTCGCTTCCTCTTCAAACAAACACGGCTGGCTGCCAGATCACATAGTGTTCTGTTCTGCTGCAAGCTCCCCTCCCTGACCGACGGGGTCCGCCTCAGAGCTGGCGGTCAGCCTCTGCTCTCATCGTCACATGCTGGATGAGCGTGCCTCCTTTGTTGAAGACAAATCGTCCCGCCGGCCCTGAGCTCTGTCCAGGAGCCAAAACATGCAAAGCCTTCGGTACATGAGGTCAGCAGTGGGTCGCCACATGGAAAGTTCCCAAGATGTCTGCTATGTTTGTGACCTCCCCTTCTGGGGGGTGGGGGGATGTAGACTTGTGTCTCTTATCATACTTTCATTGAAAGGGATGCTGTTGACCCCCCCCCCCCCCGTCATGATGTGGTTTTGGGCTGCAGACGTCTCTGTTTTTAATGTTTAGCCAAAGAGTAACCTGGAGGCAGACGGTCGTCCTTCTTAACCAGATCACCTCCTTCACTTCTCAACAACAGTTGGAGAGCTTTGATGGTTTTTAGCTGTTCAGCTGATTTCCTCTTTGTTTTTGTCCTTCCTTCACTATGAATCCTGTTTGTATGGAAACTCATCCTAAAAGCTGCATCTCTGCTCTATAGGAGCTTTTCTTTCATTTGATTGGCTCAGCCGTCAGTGGCTTCTCTGGGGTGAACCGGGGGGGGGCTGGAGCCGGTCAGACTGGTCGGGTTTGTCTCCAGTCAGGTTCTCGGGTCGAGTCGGCAGATCGATGAAGTGCCAGGTCCATGTTTGTTCCTCAGCCCCGCCCTTCCTCGGGCCCCACTCCCAGCTGTGGAAAGGATTTTTCCTGTGCACCAACAGGGCACATGGCGTGCACGAGGACGGGTGTGCACGGCTGCCTGCAGGCGTGCACGTAAACGCCATGTGCTAGAGGATGCTGCTGTTTATGAATACAGTTATTTTGGAAGAGAGAAGGGTTCAGTCATGGGAGAAGGAGGTGAAAACAAATGGGGGGGGGGGGCTTTTCTTGGGCTTTCTCTCCTAAAAGCATCATGAATTTTTCAAGGGGGGTGGGGGAGTTTGGAAAGGTTTTCTTGCCAACGGCAGCAAAAAGATGTTTACAGTTTTATGTCTTCAGCTTTAGATCTCAGCTGTTTGAGCCTAAAGACCCCCCCCCCCCTCTGTCCTCAGATGGTCATCCCGTTCTTCAGCCTCTTCATCAAAGACATCTTCTTCTTCAACGAGGGGCGTGCCAGCAGGCTGCCGGACGGCTCCGTCAACTTTGAGGTAAAACTGGATCAGAAACTCCCGTCAGCTGACTGTCCCGTCTCCAGCCGTCCATGTTTTTACTCCACTTCCCCAACGCTGCTGCAGAAACAGGAAGTTTGGGGTTCGGCTTTGTTTCCATGGAAACAGCACGGCCCGTTTTTCCTCCTGAGTCACATGTGGCTCTGTTTAGTCACTCTGGGTGTGGGATTCCCCTGCGCCGCTCCTCTGTTTTCACATGTGCGTCCATGGGCGTGGCAGAGCAGCTGCGTGTTTGAAGCGCGGCGTTTGAGCGGCTCTGATCGGATCAACGCCACTCTGGTGCTGTTTCTGTGTTGCAGAAGTTCTGGGAGCTCGCCAAGCAGGTGAGCCAGTTCATGTCCTGGAAGCAGGTGGAGTGTCCGTTTGAAAAGGATCGCAGGATCCTGCAGCACCTGCTGACGGCTCCAGTGTTCTCCGATGACGGTGAGTGGAACCCCGGAATGATCAGCTGCAGTGTTTTACAACAAAGCAACTGTAGCAACCCCTCCCAAATGTTCCTTTCTATGCTTTATGTTAGGACCCTCTTTTACCTGCATTCTGCCTAACAGCTGTTAATCTTAGTTTGTAAAAAACCTCTTCAGATGTTTATTTTTTTATTAACAGTAATTTTAATTAGCATGAAATATCCAGGCTGACCTGCTTTGACTCTCATCTCTGCAGCTCTGTATCTGGCGTCATACGAGAGCGAAGGTCCTGAGAACCACATGGAAAAGGACAGATGGAAGTCTCTGAGGTACAGTGCAGCTCACTGGCACAGCCCCCTCTCAGTCATGTTACATCTCAGGGGCCTCCTGTGAGGCTTTGGTGGAGCTCTTCACGTCAGTCAGTTTCTGTTCTGCACAGACAGCTGTGTTGCTACGCACTAAGCTGCAAGACCTGCGTGTGGCTGAAGGCTTTTCTGTCCAGAGATTGAAGGGAAATCTGTCCCTTTCTGCTGAGACGGCACTTCTGAACACTGACATGTATTCAAATGATCGATTATCGTGTTCAAATTGTTACCAAAACAGAAACAAAAAGCAGTTTTTTTCCTTGAATTATGAAAAAAAAACAGACTGTTGCTGCTAGTTTTTCTTCTCTTTTCTGTCGCTCACACTAGTTTTTTATTTCCATTTTCTGTAATTATGGAACAAAAATGATTGTTGTCATTGAGGAATCTTAAGCCTTAGTCACAACTGCCCTCCAGGCGAAGAATGGGCTAACCCGTACGGGGCTAACGGGGCATTTCCCGGTCGTAGTCCACTCACAGAGACCACAGAGCCAAAATGTCTGTGCTCCTTCTTCTACGGCCATGCTAGGGGCAACAGGTCCCCAGAACAGTTACGTAGGGAGACTGCAGGCTGTAAGGATATGAGACACGGCGTGTCGGACCCAGTTTGGGTGTTTTTAGTGCTGTTCACATGATAAATGTGCCTCCCTTGGGGGTTCCTTGTGTGCATCCAGCCTGTTAGAATTTAGGAAAGAAGACAGTCAGAGGGAAGTTTGTGTGTTGATCCTACAGACATTTTCTGCATGGCGTGCAGCATTTCTGCGCGGTCAGTAAGAAGGCGCAGAAATGCAGAAATGTGGTTTTTATTTCAGATCTGTGTTTGTCTGCAGGTCCACTCTGCTGAGCAGATGAAGCCCAGAGAAGACACTGATGTCTGCTCCAGACCCAGAATCCCCATTTCACCAGGAAGCCACAACCTTCTGTGGCAGTGGAGGACCCCCCCCCCTCACTGCTGGAGGTTTCTACAGAGCTATTCTTCTCCTGACTGCTTGCATCTTTGTGCTGCACGTTTCAGGACGACCTTTTTCATCTTTGTATGACTTTATAGAGGTTTTGTTAAAAATGAGAAGCAGGTCTCCTTTTGTAGGCCTCCGGCTCTGAAGCAGGTTGACACCGGTTTGGAACCGGTTCCTGACGGTGTTTCTGCAGAACTGAGGCAGCTGCTGGTCAGCTACCAGAGAGTCCAAACTCCAGCATGGAGCTCCTCTTTCCTCTGGTTCGTTGTGAGAACCAGACCCCCGTCTGTCAGTGTGTTCCTGAAAGGGCTTTTGTGAGGCAGCAGACTGAGGGGGGGGTCTGTTTGCCCCTCCAGCTGCTACCTTCCCTTGTCCCTTGCCTGTCATAATGGCGTGCTGCACTGTCCCCTGGTGGCGTCCGCAGAGACGTTCATGTCGTTTTTATTGTGAATATGAAAAATGGTGTCTTTGTTTTGAACATTATTTTATTTATAAAAATGTTTATTTCTAAAGTTTTGTGTCGATCTGAACCGTTGTCCTCTGATTTAAGCCTTTGTAGGTGCACCGTGTGCTTTCACATCTTTGTGTGACTTTGTTTAGCTCCGATTGTGACGTTCAGCATTTAGACTGTCTGCTTTGCCCCCCCCCCCCCCCACGCATACACACTCAGTGGTGTTTATTGTGTTGTATTGTCTTTACTCTGTTTCTATGCATTTCCTTCCTGTGTTTGTCAAGAGGAAAAAATAAACTGTTTATGAATAATTGTGTTGTTGTTTTAAGTAAAAAGGCAACAAGATTTAAAAGACAGAACAGCCCATAATAATCCAGAAGAATTGATTAGCTTTAATAATAAACCAAATTGAGGTAAAACAGGTGCTTAAAGGTCAGAAGGTCATATTCAGCTTAGTTTGTAAAGTTGACAGATGTTTTGCTATGTTTCACACACATTCAGCACCAAAATCCAGGATTGACCACCTGACCCAGTAAGTACCAGCCGGACCTCTCCGATCACCGGGATCGGGTCTTCTATCGCTTCCAAGAGTCCAAACCGAACAAGGAAACTTCCAGCCTCTGGGCTCCACAGATCTGGAACAGACTCCAGAATCAGATCAGCTGAAACCCTGAGTTTGTTTCCATCCAGGTCAAAGACTCACCTGATCTCAGCTGCATTTGATCAGCTTGAATTCACACGGCTACTGTAAGCTGGTTTCAGGTTCAGTTCCTAGCTTTCGTCACGTTTTTTCTGGGTTTGGTTTGGTGTTCTGCACCAGCCTCTCGTCTGAGAAGCTCCTTTTCACCGACCTCAGCAGGAGGAGCAGAGAACCAGCATGTTATCTGGATTAAACTGCAGCTTTAGATCAGGCTTTACTCTTTACATAACTGGCTGTTTGCTCTGGCAGCTTCCACAAAAACCCAGTTTGTCTCACGTTTGGAGAAAAGCAGCAACAACCCTAAAGAAGGTTTGACTGGAAATGCTGAGATGTGACACAAAAAAGGTGTTTTAAAATGATCCGTGGAAAACAACCTAAGAGAATCAGGTTTCATGATTTTCGACGATGGTTGGAGTTTCAAAGCAGAAAAACGTTGACATCTGGCGCCACCTATTGTCAAAATGTAGAAAGTGGAACTGCTGATGCGAGAAAATTGATGCACAAACTGCCAACGTTTCCAAGATGACCCCCCCCCCCTCCTGGATGAGTCAGACAGTAGAAAGATGAAGACATGCAAACACAAAGAGCCGCTCTGCAAACCTGAATGCAGAGCTGCAGCATGTAGAGAACCACCAAGGTGAGGATGCGTGCTGCCGGAGTACCCTTGAGCAACGCACGGTAATGTCCTGGTGAAGGACTTCCCTGTCAGTGCGTTCACCCACTGAGGTCCCTGCTCGGTTCTGGTTCAGTGACCTGGATTGGTGTTCAGCAGCTTCGGCCACCAGCTGCTGTCGATGGAATCTGCTGCAGGCCAGGCTGCTCATCACAGGAAAACCAATGAATCATTCCAGGGTGTGAAGAGTCCAGACATTAGCCTGCCCCAGAACCAGAGCGCATGACAGACGGATGGACGCATCAGAAACCTCTCGCTGTGGTCGTCTCTTGTGTTTTCACACAGCCCAAATTTTGAGATGGTTTAGCAACATAAAAACTGAAAAGCATGATGGGGGGCAGGAAAAACCAGCAGGACAACAGCCTCCCCATGTCTGGAAGTCTACATCCATGATTACGTTTTACTGTTAGAGCAAACAAGCTAGTAAAGAAAGTCCAAATCTTTGTTTGATTCATTTTGTTACATTACAGTGCAAAAGCTATGTTCAGCCAGTTAATCTGCATAAAGCTAAAAGAGGATTACATTTCCTGACAAAACTCCATCTCTGCACCAATCATCTCATCCCCCATGTGGAAGTTTCTCTCACAGATTAAATCTGATGATCTGGTTTTAAAACGGGAGAATACAAACTAAGATCCACAACTTGCAAGTAGAAAAAGGATCCACAAGCTGCTCATTCAAAGGGATCTTCATCAGGGATCTTCATCAGTGTGCAGAGGTTTTTGACGAGAGACAGAGATCAGCACATAGACTACACCAGCTTTAAACATCATCTCCTAACAGAAAAAGTGTTTGTCAGTTTTCCCACACATGGAAACTCGTTCAACAGTCAGAGCTCACTAGGAAGAAACATGGAACCAAAGAGTCCTGGAAGAAATCCAACAGGACCGATGTGAAGATGATGGTCCGAGTGTGAAGGTGTGGTGTCGTTTAAAATGACAAACAGTGGAGAGATGACGGAAAGAAAGCATAGACAATCGGATGGATGATGGATGGATGGATGGACAGACGGACGGACGCATGGATGGATGCATGGATGGACGGATGGATGGATGGATGGATGGATGGATGGACGGATGGATGGATGGATGGATGGATGGACGGATGGATGGATGGATGGATGGATGGATGGACGGATGGATGGAGGGGAAGAGCATCCATGGAGTAAGTAACAAGGACAGAGAGGGGTGGGATGAAGAACCCTAACCTCACCTTTAGCACCAAAAGCTAGTCTTCAGTGTTCGCGTTTAACAAAGAAGTCTTCATTAGTAGGAAGTTATCATAGTGGGCGTGGCCTGTGGTCAAGAAAAGGCAGTAAAAAGCAATGATCAGGTTTGTGTTGGAGCAGAAATCTAAACCAAAGAGGGTTACTCTAGAGTTGATCAAATAATAATATTGACTCCGGTAGTTTCAGGGACTTCAGTGTCAATTGTTCAAAGTCTGTTTTTCTAACTTGGTCTGACATGACAGGATGGAAAACATTTGAAAACGGATTTTAAAACTTTGGAGGTAAAAGTTGACGTAAACAGGAGTGACTCTATCTGGTAAGAAACGCAGAGAATCTTTTTTCCCTGAAATTGTCTCAGAAAACAAAGAACGGACAAGAGGTGGTTGTGACGTCACGTGCGCAGGAGGGTGCACCGAGCCGCGTGTTGGTGAGCAGACAGCGCGAGCCCGGAGAGAGGATGCGACGCGGCGCGTGCCCCTGCTGATGCTCCCGCGTGCCAAAATTCCTTTCCAGCTGGATCCGTGCTCACCTGGAGGCCCGTGACTCCTAAGGTGAGGTTTGTTTTTTTCATGAGCACGCGGAGCTGCTGGCGCGCGCTCACGAGCATCGCAGAGTTCCTGGAGCTGCAGTTGGAGTCTGCGCAGAAGACAATCTGGAGAACAGGAGGATGCCTGCCTCTCTGAGCAGAAAAGTTCCTCAGAGCTGCTGCGTGAGCGCGTGCGTGCGTGCATGTGTGTTCATATGGGCATGTGTGTATTGGTTGTTGTTGGACGTTTTTATCCGTCAGTTTGACTGGAGAATAAACAGCTTTAACCGTTTTATTCCGATTTCGTCTGACTGTAACTGAATATTTCCTGCCTCCTGAATAATAAATGCAGATTGATGCTGCTTCTGCTCTGTGCTTCCATCCTGTTTGGCGGCGGAGCTCCAGTCTGATGCTGGTGTCCGTTTAGCAGAACATGGGGAACGCTTCCATCAAGTCCAAGTGCTGCAAGAGCACAGAAGCCTCTGCTTCCACGCCCACCAAGGAGCAGCAGGCCAAACAGCCCACCCGGGACTCGCTCAGGGTCCGACTGGAGGAGCTGGAGCGAGAGGTCAAGATGAAGGACGAGGAGCTCGGGGCCAGAGAGCAGCACATCAAAGCTCTTCAGGAGCAGCTCGCCAAACAGACGCAGGTTCTGTCTGAGCTGAGGGAGGAGCTCCACGCCAAGAGCATCACGCTCAGCATGCTGCAGGACGCCATGAGGAGCGAACCCTCCACCGGGCTGGCTTTTCGACCCGCCTCTGTGAGAGCCAGCGGGAAGAGCAGCCCCAACCTCAGCGTTCGCACCAAGGACACTCCCAACAGGAGAAAAGGGGCTAAATCCGGGGTGTCGGCCGAGCCCACGTCCAGCAGCCTGCAGAAGTTCTCCTTCGAGAAAGCGCGGGTCCCAAAGGATGCGAGGTGAGAGCTTTGCAGGAAGCTGTTTGGGGGTCACAGTGTCCTCCACCGGAGTCCAGTCGGCTCAACAGAACCAGCTTCAAAAAGGCATTCAGAACTGCATCTGCAGTTCTGGAGATCAGTACTGTTCAGTACTGTTCTGTTCAGTACAGGGATGAGGATTACATCTGATGAGATAAAACCCACTTTAGAATTTTTCATTTCAAAGTCTTTAAGGAAATTCAGTTCTACTAAAACTGAAAGCTGTCATCCCTCCCTCCCAAGCGTGAGCTTCAAGTCCCTGCAGGCTGGCCACGCTTGGGGGGTGGCGGCTGGCTGGGGAGGGCAGTGATCGATCCACAAACCCTTCGGTGTCTACCGCCTGAGCTAAACTGCCGCCCTACTTCAGATCTGTTTTCAAAGCGTTCCCAGTCGTCTTTTCATTATGATCCTGCAGTCTGCAGCCCAAACCAAAAGCGTGTCGTTTTCCAGGACATAGTTTCTGCAGAGCGGCAGGAGAAGGTCAGAAATTCATGTCTGAGTTGTGGGCGGGACTGTTGGTGCAGAAGCAACCTGGCACTCATTTCCCATCATTCCTTTGTTTATACTCTCTCCCTCTAGCTTTCAGCCCCTCTCACCCCCAACTTAACAATAGCTACAATGTAGCCACCCATTCGTCCAGTTTAGATCCAGATTCCAGCTCAGACCAGGAAAACAGAGACGTTCATGGATCTCCTTGTTTTTTCCAAAGGCATTTTGTCATCCGCTCCTGACTCACAACAATGTGAATAAAGAAATACTCAGAAATGTAGGTTTAATCTGAATTTTCTTTATACACAGTATGTCCTCTTTCATGATAAAAATGCTACAAGAACACGTTAAAAAACCCCAAAACACAGTTTTCATTGGAGCTGGTCTCTAAAACAGAGTCAGAAGTAAGATGATGAAGAGATTTTTTAAACGTCAAAGGATAGACGGAAGAATTGATCAATGATCTACTGCCCTCTTGTGGCTGTAATTTCAGCATCCTTCATGACTAACTTTATGGCAGTTCTATGATGTTTGAGCAGACATGTTGCATGATAAGAGCCCCCCCTAAAGCTCGTCAGTAGTGTGGAGAGCATGTGTTTGCTTTGTGAGTGACCCACGAACGGCTTCAGCATCACACAGAGCAGAGCTCTTCGTGAGCAGACATGCATCCAGATGACAGGGAAGCAGAGATTTTCAACAGGAGACACACTGTTTTCCAAAAAAACTGCATTTTCTTTAGGCAAGGCGAGTTTGTAGAGCACAATTCGTACACAAAATAATTCAAAGTGCTTCACAAAACAGGAAAATGCATTAAAATCACAATACATAACAGATTCAAAACATACATAATCATTATCAAATTGACTTTAAAAGAAAGGAAAGAGAAAAGAACATGAACAGAGGTGAGGATAAGGACCCTTCACTTATAAACACGGCTAAACAGGGAGGTTTGAGTCTGGATTTGAACCTTAGCACACAGAGGCCTGTCTCACAGCCTCAGAGACTGTTCCAGCTTTGAGCTGCATAAGACTGAAACGCTGATCCCCTTGTTCAGTCCTGACTCTGGGCCCCCGCAGGAGGCGGGTCCCTGAGGTCCTCAGAGTCCAGATGGTTCATATGGGGCTAACATGTCAGAGCTTTGGTGCACGGACAGACTTGAAACCAGCAGAGCTGCTTTCAAGTCGTTTCTTTGAGCTGCAGGAAGCCAGAGCAGACCTGATGTGATGGTACTTCCTGGTTCTAGTCAGGACTCCAGCAGCAGCGTTCTGGATGTACTGAAGCTGTTCTACAGCTGGCTTGGGGAGGCCAGTGAGCAGGACCTTACAGTAATCTAACCTGCTGGAGACAAATGCAGGAATCAGTATCTCCAGGTCTGAGTTTGACTCCATGGTTTTTTCGATGGTAAAATGCTGCTGATGTTACTGTCACAGTTCAGGTCAGAGTCCATGAGGACCCCCAGGTTTCTGATTGATTTGAAGCTTTTAGAGACAGAGAGTGAAGGGAACTGCTGACACTTCCTCTTTGTTTCTGTGGACCAAAGACCATGACTTCAGTCTTGTCTGAGTTTAGCTGCAGAAAGTTGTTTTGCATCCAAGAACTGATCTGTTGGATGCAGCAACTGAGTGAATCCACTGGCCCGTATTCACCTGCTGTCAGTGACACAGAGCTGAGGATCGTCTGCATAGTTATGACAAGATATGTCCTTACTGCGAATTAACTGCCCTAGTGGCCGCATGTAGAGGTTGAACAAAAGGGGTCCCAGGAGGGATCCCTGGGGCACACCACAGTTCAAGGCCATGCAGTCTGAGACCCAACTACCAATTTCAACAAAATATTTCCTGTTTCTAGATAGGACCTCAACCAACTAAGGGCAGATCCAGAAATGCCAACCCAGTCTTGGAGTCTGTGTAAGATGTTTAGAAACATTTCTGCATGCAGGATTCATCAAAACACCGCAACAGTTCACTGAACTTCCACCTCAGGGTGACACTCACATCAGAGTCTCCAGCTGTCTGTAGAGTTAAAGCCAAAACTTGTATGTTGCTCTCTTCTGAGTTTTAAAAATACCCCCCCCCCCCAATAGTATAAAAGAAATTAAAATAGTATCACAATTCAGAAAATATTCAGTTCTTAACATTAAACTTTCACCAACCTTTGAGTTAGGAGCAACATTAATTATCTTATTTCTGTTATTAAAAAACAAAACAATGACTCAAAAATGTGCTTGATCGCTAAATCCTCAACATTTCACCCTTAAACTCGTTTCTTGTTGAAGTATCACCGCGGGAAAATCTGCAGATGTGATTGGCTCACTGGTCTCAGAAGGACCTGCCTTGGATCAAACTGGATCTTTAAGGGCAGGACACTTTTCCAAATGTTACTACTAAATACAAGCAGTTGTTCCCTTTTCTGTGTTTGTAAGAGCATAGTGCTGACTGCACTGGCTCCGCCCACTGCGAACATTAGTCACAGCCTGCGTAAACCCAGGAAGTGATGGGTAGATGAGGCCTTGTGAAGCATTTTGGCACATTAACCAAACTGTAGTGATACTGTGTCACTCAATACTGGCTCCTGCTGGACCACAAACGTCATTGCAGTCAACCAAGTTAGGAAACCCCTTTGATAGACTTAGTAAATGTAATCTAAACACAGTATTTGTTATTGTAGTTCCTCATTCCCATGTCTCACTCTATAATGCCCCAGCATTGAGGAGGGGCTTTTCATGTTGACAGTTCTGCTGAACAAATGCCACATTTAACCTCCAAAACATAAAAGGATTAATAATAAGAGTCCCTTTGAAATGGAATTGTGTTCTGCTAGATCAAGCAGAAACCGAGTGGAATGGGGGGACAAAAGACCAAAAACAACTGTTAAAACTATTAAATAATCCCACAAACCTCATTAAAACACCACAATCAACAGCTTGAGTAAAGAGTCAGTCAAATAAAACGTCAAACACAGGTGGGCGGGGAAAACAGGAAAACAGAAATGGTTTTTTCCTACTCTGTTAAACTCACCGCTGGACTGATTTGGTACCCAAGGGGCAGAAATGTAACTGAGAGAAGCCGGTAATTATTCAAAATAAAACATCTTTCAAAATAAAAGAAAACTTAGACTCATAATAAAACTAAATAACCCCCCCCCAAATTAATGTGAAATCCGCCCAAAGCAAAGTTTCTCCACAATATCAAAACCACCCAACTGGGCGTGAAAGCGAGTCTGAAAATCACAGCTGGTAGACGTGTTTCCTTGTTTGGCTGCTCTGTGACACACCGACACAGTGGTGTAGCGGTCACGTGACTTCTCCTGAAGTGATACGCGCCCTGACACGGGCTTTCACTTTATGAGCTCGACGCGTGAGCCGCCGCGTCTGTGTTGCCAGACCACCATTACTCCCAGGAATCCCACCTGCTGCCAGGTAACAGTCAGTGGTGATGCAGAGGACCACGTGTTCTCGCCATGCTGCCCCATCTGCTGCATCAAGTCTGCTGGTGGTGACATCTGCTTTACATGACATAGATGAGGCTAAAGAATCATCCATTATTTCATAAATACAAATCTTTTTCTGAAGTATTAAAGGGAAATATTTACCATAAATCCTCCAAAGGCTTCCTTTGTTCTGCACACCCACAAGTCCTCCTTCCTTCATTTATTGATGGAAGACAAAGCAGGGAAAATGTGCCTACTGCCACCTACTGTAAGGAGGGAAAACATCTGGGCTCAGGCCTAGATTGTTGTAATGTGAGGCTGGACAGGGAGAGATCAGACAAGCAGAACCGTCCTGGACAGTCCAGGACGGTTCTGCTGGGTTCTGGAAGACTGGGATGACCTGACAAGCTGAAAGCCAGAGACTAACATGCTGCACAAATCAAGACTGCTGTGGATGATTGACAACCTAAAGCGGGTGTGACTGCCAGAAGGAAAGCAGTCAACAGAAGCATGAACTATCACCAAAAGATCCAAATGGTCACCGTCCTCACATGATCACGATATCTAAGCTGGTTTCTGAAAGTGTTGGGAGCAGAACAGGGTCATTTATTCTGTGGTGATGCAGCTTTGATGTGGTTTGAAACATCTGGAAGTAATAATCCCAAACTGGATTATGTAACCCAGACCGGTGGAAATGGTTTGCTGTGTGGTTTGGCTGAAGGCGCTGCAGGTAGGGGGTGGGGGGTGGATTTGATGGATCTGCTGTCTGTTTATATAACCCTAAAGTGATGAGTTACTGCGCACGATGAGACGGATAAACCGGCCACCCACCTCTCCGAGGAGGACCTCCACCAGGTGATGTTCAGCCAAACGGTCTCTTGACCTTTACTCAGTTTACAGCCCCCCCCCAGAGGAAGTGATGTCTTCTTCTTGTGGCCCCTCGCTGCAGCTGCTCAGATGCACATCAGTGAACTCTGACAGCTGGGGTGATTTTGCTCTTTAAGTGAGCTGGTGGCTCCAGAAGGCGCGCTGAGAAGTGGGTTTGTGGGGCTGCAGGCTGGGCTGGAGGTGGGGGGTACTTCCATTCAGAACGGCTCCATCATCTCTGATCTGTCAGCAGGGTGTGCATTTAACAGATGACAATAGAACAGGTCTGTCTGTCCTGGTTCATTTCTAACTGAAACTGAAAAAAAGCCATCAACAGTCTGATCACAGCACGCCTGTCAGCATTCATGTGGCTGTTTTTCTAATGGATCTCAAAACTGCACAGAAAAGTTTTTTTATACTAAACAAAATGCTGAAGTGCATTTTGGAAGGTCATCGTTACAAGAACATGTTTGTTTGTAGACCCTGTCTCTGTCAATTGGAAGAGTCAGGAGCCACAAACACCACAGTTCACCAAAGAGAGAGCCCCCAAGACTCCATGTGGGTCCCTGATGCACAGGTTCTCTGAATTTGCTGACGATGCTCTGCTCTAATTTCAAACATTTTAAGTCGAGCCAAACAGTTTTTGAAATATTTCACCATGTTTTTCCTCACCTCTATGTCCGATTTGGAACTGTCAATCTTTGCTCATGTCTGTAAGCCACGCAGTCAGACATGTTATAGAATGTAACTTCTTCATGCTCTGCCAGCTAAACCGTGTTCTGGTTGTTCATTTGTTCAGCTTTCTGCCCTTCAGCCGTATCACATTCTAAAAAGGCTCTTGCAGTCTTGAATAAACAAATGTGTAGAACTTTGCAATAACACAATTTGCTCTGTGGCAAATAAAATATTGGTTTGTGGGATTTCAGTGTTTTAGAACTCAAGGTGTGATCTCTTTAACTGAGCAGATTCATTGTTCAGGAAAAGGGACGGAGAAGAAGACGTAGATGCAAAAGATAGAAACAATTCTGAATGTGATTCAATTTAGACAGAAAAGAAATGGAAGAGAGACCTGCAGTTGTGTAACTGTGGGCATCATGTGAAGGTGTTGGATGGTTCAAGTCTTATCTAGAAGACAGGAAATACTTTGTTGAAATTGGGAGTTGTGTCTCACACTACATGGCCTTGACTGTGTTGTGTGCCCCAGGGATCGATCCTGGGACCCCTTCTGTTCAACCTCTACATGCTGCCACTAGGGCAGTTAATACGCAGTAATAACATTTCGTATCACAACTATGCAGATGATACTCAGATCTATGTGTCACTGACAACAGGTGAATATGGGCCGGTGGATTCACTCAGCCACTGCCTCCAACAGATCAGCGCGTGGATGCAGAACAACTTTCTCCAGCTAAACTCAGAGAAGACCGGAGTTATTGTTTTTGGCCCACAGAAACAAAGAAAAAGTGTCAGCAGCTACCTTCATTCTCTGTCTCTTAAACCCTCAAATCAAGTCAGAAATCTAGGGGTAATCATGGACTCTGACCTGAACTTTAACAGCCATATCAAGTCAGTAACATCAGCAGCATTTTACCATCTGAAAAACATTGCCAAAATCAAAAACATAATGTCAAAGCGAGACCTGGAGATACTTATTCATGCATTTGTCTCCAGTAGGTTAGACTACTGTAACGGCCTGCTCACCGGCCTCTCCAAACCAGCTGTAAAACAGCTTCAGTGCATCCAGAATGCTGCTGCTGGAGTCCTGACCAGAACCAGGAAGTATGATCACATTAGTCCTGTGCTCAGGTCTTTGCACTGGCTCCCTGTACCTCAAAGAATAGACTTCAAAGCAGCTCTGCTTGTGTACAAGTCTCTCCATGGCCACACACCAAAGTACATCTCTGACATGTTAGTGCCATATGAACCATCTGGTACTCTGAGGACCTCAGGGTCCGGCCTCCTGTTGATTCCCAGAGTCAGAACTAAGCAAGGGGAATCAGCGTTTCAATATTCTGCAGCTAAAATCTGGAACAGCCTCCCTGAAGCCGTAAGACAGGCCTCTTCTGTGTTCATGTTCAAATCTAGACTGAAAACATTTCTGTTTAGTCGTGTATATGACTGAAAGGTCCTATCTGCACTTTTCTGTCCTTCCTTTCTTTTTAAATCAATTTTCTATTTTTTTTTAAAGTACATTTTACGTTGATTATTTCTATGATGTATTGTGATTTTAATGCATTTTTCTGTTTTGTGAAGCACCTTGAATTACTTTGTGTACGAATTGTGCTATACACGTAAACTTGCCTTGCCTTGGATGGATGGATGGATGGATGAAGCCTGTAACCTTCCTCCTGCAGTGTGAAGAAGCAGCTGACAGACGCCCTGAACAAGAACCAATACCTGAGGAGGCTGGAGCTGCAGCAGATCAAGGACATGGTGGAGTGTATGTACGAGCGCAACTACCAACAGGGAGAGTGTGTCATCAAGCAGGGAGAGCCTGGAAACCATCTGTTCGTCCTGGCAGGTCGGCTCACTTCTGCTTTAATCTGCTTCCTCTGAAATTAAATGATGTCCACGAAAACCTGGATTTCAACTTTAATTCTGCCAGCAGGACTGATTTAATGTTCAGCTTCAGAAACAATGCGTAAGAGATACCTGGAATTGAACCAACGCATCCACACAAGGTCATAATGAACCAACTGTACGGTGCTTTCCATACCACTATGCTCCCACCGTCATGCTTTACACAGCAGCAGTCATCTTTCCAGAAGGTCTATGAAGGACCGAAAAGCCGTTAAACTAGAAAAAACAGAGAAAACTGGACAGAACTCCCCGGAGCAGAAGCTCGCTGGTTCGATTCCCGGCTCTGGCATTTTTCCCAAAAATATCTTTTTTGTTATTTTGCTGTTTTCACTTTGTTTATGGTCACCTTTGATCACTTCTTTCTTTCTTTCTTTTTTGTCTAATTATTAGCCTTTAAGTTTGGTTTTCGTTCAGCAGTACAGCATCAACCTGCATCGTCTTCTGGACGTGGATGAAATGAGTGGTGAAGTGTGTATCTGTGTGTGATGTTGCAGAGGGGAAACTGGAGGTGTTTCAGCACAACAAGCTGCTGACATGGATCACGGTGTGGACCACCTTTGGCGAGCTCGCCATTCTGTACAACTGCACGCGGACCGCATCCGTGCGAGGTGAGCACCCCGCCAGCCACCATGTTTGGATGAGAGCCAAGCTAAGCTCTCTTTCTGTTACTTCTTCTATTGTTACGACACAAAGGAACATGTGCGCTCCCTGTCCATCTGCCGTTGTGCTGTATGCTTGTTTCCATCCCTGCGTGTACAGAACTCTCAGAGTTTCTTAATGTTACTCAGTGTTGCTACATAAACAAAATGTTCTTTTTACCAAAGGAAACAAGGAAATAAATTCAAGGTAAAAAAGGGACATATTACAAGTGAAAGGTAACTAAATCCTGTGAATTTTTCCAGCTTTAGCCCTTCCACCCTTCCTGACCTGGTCTAAATCTACGGACCTTTTTAATCCCTCTGACTGAAACGGAATCAGCCTCCTGGTGAAAAGAGACAAGAAGCTCTAAGGATTTTATTCAAAACATTTTACTTTGGTGCAGAAACAGATAATAGTTCTGTGGTTGTGCAGTCTTCAGTACCGCTCTGATCATCTTCTGATCCATTTCCAAAGCATTCCCAGTAGTCTCTTAGTCATGATTATGCGTTTTAGAGCAGCAGGAGGTCATTACAGGTTCACGGGGAGTAAGCCTGCCTCATTTCCCATCATCTTTGGTTTACACTCTCTCCCACTAGCTTACAGTCCCTCACATGTCCAAACTAACATTGGCAGTGCATCAAAAATGGTGATCAATATCAGATCCATCCAGTCGTCCAGTTCTGATCCAGATTCCAGCTCAGACCAGGAAAACAGAGACCTTCATGGATCTGTGGGTCTGCAGGTGGACGGTCAGGATGGAGCAGAGAGACTACGTAACAACTACAAACTGTGTTCAATGGCATCTTTTCGTCTGCCCCTGATTCACAACGATTTGAATAAAGAATTCCTCAGAAATGCAGTTTTAATCGTAATTTTTAATATGTCCTTTACGGTGAGAAAAATGCCACGAAACATGTAAAAAACACACAAAAAACAATTTTCTTTGGACTGGGTCTTTAACAAGCAGAGGCATGACTCAACTTCTAGATAAACGTCTGGATGAATGAGAACCTCCACCAGCATAAACCGCTGATGGTCTCCTAGCTTTGACCTGCTCCTGTGGGCGGGGCCCCAGGGCGGCACCCCAACCCACTGATGGAAACCTGCTCACGTGGTCAGAATGGCTTCACCATTTCAACTTCTAATTTCAGCAAGCTGCCTGTACATTCAGTTACTGAGCTTACTTCTTTTCTTTGACTGGATTTGATTAACAATAGTTCTAACTCAGATACATCAGACTACATTTGTCTGACCATCAGTTACAGTCCTATCGCTGTAGTTTTTATTCAGTTTGTTTTCATATTTATCATTTATTTGTCTGTCTGTTTCCATAAGTTCTGGACAGTAAATTGGATATATTTACTCAGTACTAGTTGTTTCAGCAATTTCTTTTTTACACTCTTGCAGTTATTTCAATGACTACTTTCTGGACCCTCAGGGGGGTCAAACTCATTTTCCCTGAGGGCCACATCAGCATAAAGCTGTCCTCAAAGGGCCAGATGTAACTGATACATGTAACTAAATGTAATGAATAATAAATGTAACTACTCCTTAATGCTAAATACCTCATTATTTATTTATTATAACTTTTTAAATGATAATTCCAGTTGCATAGAAAACATGTTTGCTTGTTATTCTAGCATAAATCCTTTTAAACTTGATTCTGTCAGGTTAGGTTATACAGACAGTGTTTCAGTCCTTTTGTAGTTGCCCAATCCTATATTTCAAGTCTGATTCCCCCTAGATATGAATAAATACACACCCATTTTTATTTTTTATTCTAAGAAATTAAAAACTTCTATGCCCTCGCGGGCCACATAAACTGACACGGGGGCCAAATGTGGCCACGCCAACGAGAAGCAACGCTTCTCTGACTTTTTAGTAAGGTTAGTCTGGTTTGAACTACACATAGTAGAAAATATAAGGACGCAGTTTTGTCAAGAAGAGAAAAAACTGCATTTGTGGAAGTGCTATGAGTGCACGTGATGTGCACGTGTTTCCTTGGAGTAAAAAATGATATAGGGAGAAAAGAATTCTTTTGGACCGCTGAGTGTTACCTGTGCTGGGGTTGATGCTGTCTGTCCTGCATCCTCAGCTGTGAACAAAGTCAAGACGTGGGCTTTGGACCGAGAGGCTTTCCAAAACATCATGAGGAGGACAGCAGAGACCCGACACGAGCAGTACCGCAACTTCCTGCGGAGGTCAGCCCACGTTTCGTAGCAGACGTCCGGCAGGACAGTGCTCCTGGGAATCAAACTGCGTTTTTAACCCCAAGCGAGACCAATCAACTGGAAAATGTTTTTTCCTGCTACGTCTTGCCTTGGGGGCTTAATACACACACCAATGTTCTTAAAAGATTGTTTCTAAATGTGTTAGCTGAAGGGTTTGGAGGGACTGATCTGTGAGGTGCAGACTGAAGTGTGTGAATGGACTGGGATCGTCTCAGATATGAAGCTGTCAGTTAATTCAAGCCAAGACTATTAATTAATATACATGATGGAAGTTGCATGCATGTCATCTGAGTGAGAAAGTAAGGCGTGTCTCTTCTTCACTCACAGTGTTTCCCTCTTGGCCAATCTGCCAGACGACAAACTAAGCAAAATAGTGGACTGCCTGGAGGTGGTGAGTTGTTCTATCCCACTCCTGCAGGTTTGTGTTGTGCTGCTGCAGCACTGCTCACCCTTCTGGCAGCTCCGTGAAGGCAGAGAGCTGCTGTCAAGACATCACCGCATTCCACCTTCTGATTTCAGCTGCATGTTGTTCCCAAGACAGCTCTGTGCTCAAACGACGTCTGAAGAAGGTGAGAGTGACAGACGTCAGCATGTGTCTGCGCAGGCGGCTGCGCAGGCGGCTGCACTTTCCTGCAGCACAGAATCGGGGCCGTTTTCCTGGAGGAGGCCGTCTGTAGCTTATCTGAGCTCACAGTGACTGACAGTGTCTGTAAACTCCGTGTCCCACGGCCACTGGCCTCTGCTGAGCCTAAACCATCCTGAAACCCAAACAGCCAAAACACATAGACGTCCACAGATAAATAAACAGCAGTACCGTCCGTCATTCTATGGGTCAGAAGAACCGTTCTGGATCTGATAGCTACCAGAAACATCTTCTTGATAATCCTCATTTTTTTATGTTATATTATATATATTTTTTGCTTTAGCACAAGTTATTCAAGTTATAAACTGAGCCAGTAGCAGTTCTAGTCTAAATTACTCCCCAGGCGAGTACCCCCCCCCCCCCCCCCCTTGTGTTTCCTATTTTTATTTGCCCATTTTACACAAAAATGCATGAATTCTATAAAGTCGTGTTACAGGGGGCCTAAATCCAAAATCAGAATCAGAATCAGAAATACTTTATTGATCCCACACGTGGGAAATTTGTTTGTCACCATAGCAACTGACAGCAGAGGGGAAAAAAGACTATAAAAATAAAAGCAAGAACAAAGAAAATGTAGCATAAATGCAAACATCGAGGTATTATAATTTAAAAAGCTATTTACAGAACAGTGCAAAGGTAAAAAGATGTGCAAAAAGAAATGTGCAAAATAGAAAAAAGCTAAATAAATAGATAATAAAAAATGTGCGAGGACAAGCTTTATGTCAAACCAGGTAAACATTTATTGAAGACGATAAAGCTAAACTTTTAAAACTGAAAATTTTTAACATAAATATGAATAAAAACAGGAACATTAATAATATTATATTAATAATATATATATATATATAATATAATATTAATCCAGAATAAATCAAGGTAAGCCATAAATAACATAAAATATTTGCTCTCCATAACACATATTCTGTCAAAATGATACAAATATGAAGATGCTGCAGAACAAAACAAACAAAGCCTGGAAATATTAATATTTAGAATAAACAAATCAAATCATTGTTTTCTTTGCTCTTTTGTCATTTTTTTACAGCTGGACTCCTGCATCATTTTCATCAATCAGTTCATTCCTTGGTGTGTGACGTCCTGAGTGTGTCTTTGTGAAACGGATCAGAGAGAACCTGTTGTGGTGAAAATCATTTTAGGTCTTAGAAAACATTCAAAACTAAATCACAAAACTCATCACTGATTACTCCAAAATATTTGGCATTTTCCTCATTTTGTGCAACACCAACAGTAAAACTGTACTGGTTTTCTATCTCCAACAGTGCAGCTGTTTTCCTGCATCACCTGCTGTCTTTATGTCAAACACTGACACCAACTAAACCACAGACAGACAAACATGCATTTTCTATAGAAAATAAAGACACGTAATAAAAGTGTCTACAATAGTTAATAAGAATGACATAATTAGCATGAGCTGAGTCATCTGAAGGCCCACAATTAGGGATGGGTATGGTTAAGGTTTTAGCGGTACTACTACTCTTATCGATCCGGTATTTTAACGGTACTCTTATCGATACTTTATGAGGACGAAAAATAAATAAATGACAAATTAAAAACAGAGTGTTTTATTTCCTCATTATGCAACTACATTGTTTTTTTTTATAAAACATTTTACTTTATACATGAGAATGTTCCAGACAGGATATACATTTAGTTATTTAATCTAATTATTTTTATTCTTCATAAGTGTGATGTTTCCTTTGATCTTTTGTCCATTTTCCACAATCTTAAATAGACTTTTCTGTCTGTCAAACACCAGAGTTAAGTTAAGTTAAGTGAGATGATGGAAACAAATTCACTTTGATGCAGACTCCTTTCTATTTCTTTTTCTTTAAATCCAGTAAACCCAATAAATGACGTTAATTTTACGGATGACACCTATCATTAGTCATTAATTATTATTAAGGATTAGGAAGCAGCTGTTAGTTTGTCCCGGGTCTGGAATCATAAGCCGTGAATCTAAGCCCCGCCCCTCTACCTGTTTGTTGTTTGCTCCGCGTGCAAAAACCATCAAGCTGTTAAGCAAGTTAAGTTCTTTATGCTGAAAAGAGTCAAGGAGGAAGAAGAAGAAGAGTCTTCCACTTCAAAATAAAAGACACCTGTATTTAACAGACGAAAACCAAGAGTCTTTACTCCAAATATGGATTTATTGGGACAGATGTTCCCACATCCCATAATAATACTGCAGAATATTCAGCAATCGGCTGTCTAATGTTAGGAGGACGTTGCTCATAAAATTGTTCAAATGTTGAAATCACCATTATTATATTTAGATAATACCAGGTTTAAGGCCCGTACACACCGGGACGCCGACGTTTAACACCTCGTGACTAAACAAAGGGCACCAATAACAGTGTGCACACCGACGCGAAAAACGCTACGTGTCAAAGCGTCACTTTTTAAAAAACGCCTCGGGTTCGTTTTTTTTTTTTTACGCCTCGCCTCGAAATCTATTCGACCAATGAGAATGGCGCTTTTGCTCACGTGTCTGGAGCTTCTGAAGTTACAGTAAAACACAACTTGGGGGCGCTCAAACACAACACTGCCTTTCTGAGCACACATACCAGCAAAGAAGATAGACGCCAAGTAGCGGCTACACTGCCGCAAAGAAATAATGACGGACATTCTAAAATATCCCCGAAAACGCTCATTAAACATTTTCAGCTCTTGTACCAGTCAATAAAACTCACCATGTTCTTCTGACAAGCGCGTTAATACTGGCTCTCTTCTTCTGAGTGACAAGCGACTACCTTGTGTACAGCGCCATCTAATGTCAGGGAATGAAATTGCATGTTCAGTCGGCTCATCGTCAGCGAAAATCGCCTGGGTGTGAACACAAAAGACGTGGCGAAAAATGCTGGCGAATAACGCCTGGCGAATATTCGTCCCGGTGTGTACGGGCCTTAAGTCACAGTTTTTTTTGTATTTATTAATTCCACCTTAAAAGTTGGACGAGGCTGAAGTTGCCGTATGATTTTTTTTAGCTTCCATTTTGACAGTTCTGGGTTAAGTGAAAATCTGGACCACATTATAATGGTTCCTACACCGAACATAAAGTGTAAACAGCTGCAGATAGTTTTCAGAGGATGAAGATAAACTTTAACCTCAAAAGATAAAAGAAACTGGAGGCTAAAAAAACCCAGACGCTCACATCAGCCTGGAAGAGGCCGGACCGTAAAAAGATTGTCTGTCATCCAACGGGGGACCACTGGTTTACGGCAAAAACTTCATATAAGACTGGCGTGGTGACCTGATCCTTTTTTACCCACTTAACATCTTTATCAGTAACCATGACAACCGCATCCAGTTGGAGTGGATAACAAAACCTTCCACTGATTTTCAAGAAGCTGTCTGCAAAATCCAGCAGAGACAGACGGACACAGCAGGCAGAAAACTTTGCCTCATAGTGATGAGCTTCTAGTGTGCAGTATGCTTCAGGCCAATGCTGAGCCTAACAAACAAATGTAATGTGGGCGGAGCTTCCAGTCAGCAGACGCTTAGGCTCTTCTTTCTTAACAGGAAATTTGAAACTCCATGTAATGGACTTTTTAAAGTGAACCCAAGTGTCAAAAGCGAGCAACATCCATTGAAATTCCTCTCATTAACCCCCACCCCCCACCCCCACCGGATCGACTAGCTGCAGTTAAGGCTGCCAGAGCATCACTGGCAGCTGACCAGCAGCTCTGGTCCTGCGGGGACTGGCTACCAGGAATCAGACCGGCTGGGTCGATGCTGAAATCAATGACTGTTCTTACTGTTCTCCTCCCCTCTTCCACCCCCCCCCCACCCCCCCAGGAGTACTATGACAAGGGAGAGTACATCATCCGAGAAGGAGAAGAAGGCAGCACCTTCTACATCATCGCGCAGGGAAAGGTAACAAACCCAGATGTGATTCCATTTGGTTTTATTTCTATTACAGCCCAGTTGTCTCAACAGGCTTCACTGATTGTACAAAACATAAAATACACTATAAATTACAAACTAACAAACTAAACTGACTAAACTAAACTGAGCATCCCTGCCCTTAGACCAGAGGTGGGTAAACCACAGCCCGCGGGCTGGATCCTCCATGTTTGGTCCGGCCCACTGAACGATATCAGAGAAGCATGGTTTTATTTTAATCTGGCCACACGATCAAGACGTGACATTTTATTCCACCTTCTGCAACCTGAAACCCTCTAAAATCTGTCAAACAGACCAGAAGACAGTCTTCCCTTTCTACGTCACAGTTCATCTTTCCTGGGTTCGCTCATTCTTTCAGAGCCATTATGCTGCTTTTTTTAAACAGCACACCCTGTTCTGTGTCCTGATTGGCTGAAAACCCTGTCAATCAATCTCCTCTGCGTCTCCTGTACAGAAAGGCGGAACTCTCCAGATCAGAAATCTGTGATCAGATCTTTGTTCTCATTCTAAGATCCTGGACCTAATTTCTATGAAGGTTTGAGAATTTAAACTAGAGAAAAGGATGAAAATGTGTCTGTCTTAAAAGTGTGCAGAAATTTGGGTGGGAGCTTCCCACCTTACCAACCGAGCTACCCAGCTTTTATTTATTTATTTATTTTATTATAAACTGCATAAGTCTGGAATCAGACTCCGTGGATCTCACAGATCACGGGTTATTTTTAGAACGCAACTCCTGCCATGAACGAGGGAACTCTGTACTGGTATAAAGGTAATGCAGATGTATGCGTAGCGTAGCGTATATGCGTAGAAATGTGCTTTTTTTCATTATTACTGGATAAGAAACAGATGTGCAGGACACAGCTGCTCAGTTTTAGCCTGAACTGTGAGACGTGAGGAGCTGCAGCCTCAAAGTCTCAGCGGGAAAATGACAGGAGAGGATCCACTAGCTATTGGTTTTTCTTTTTAATGTATTGTATATTTTTCCTGACTTTTTGTCTTTGAAAATCAGTTATTTGGTCATTTTCTTATTTCATAAATAGTGTTATTTATTTTATTAAAAAGATCATGAATTAATAAAACTTAATTATAGGTCTTTACAATAAAAGAAAGACAAAAGAAGTTTAAAGTTTACAGAAACAGATTTGGGCGCCCCGCTCTATCCACGTGATGTTGGAAAGATTTGTTTTTTGTGCTTCTTTCTTTTCTCTAAGCATTTCTCTAAGTTTTCCTTGAGGTACAATTGGCTCTAAAATGAGAACAAAGGTTTTGACTTAAAAACTCTAAAATGTTCTGTTTTAAAATGTAATTTTCGATCCAGATGTTTTCATCCAGATTCCATGTCATTTCTTTCTATCCAATTTTAGAACCCTATGTGGCCCGCCAGTCTAAATATTTGCCCACCCCTGCCGTAGACCCCCCTTCTCTGTAAAGAAAAACTCCTAAAAAAAACAGATTCCAGGAAAAAAAAGCAGAAACCTCAGGGGTGTCCACATGAAGGAGGGGTCCTCCCCCAGGACGGACAGGCCATGTACCAGAACTGATAGAGAAGAAGGAACTTATCTAACTCTACATCTACATATTTAAAGTCCAGCAGACGAGCTTCATCCAGACAGAGTTGGGGGACGGCTGGGGGTGCCAGACGAGCCAGAGGGGGGGTCCACGGTCAGGTAGAGGGGCACAGACGAGCCAGAGGGGGGGTCCACAGTCAGGTAGAGGGGCACAGAGACGACAGACTGATCTGTTTCACAGCAGGATCCTCAAATACCAAACAGACTCTGATGAACTCAGTTCCTGAAGCTCCGCCTTGTTCACATCAAGGACTGAAAGGATCCAAACAGTGTTTTTAGAACAGCTGGATCTTCAATGGTTGTGTTGGTGCTAAAGAACCCAAAGAGACTCTTGGAAGCACCAAACTGCAGATGATTGAAAGAGAAGAGTCTGAGTCTTGGGAGATTGTGTGACTCAAAGGGATGCAGCTATGGAGTGGTGGTTGCCCTCTCTCTGAGGTCAGAAGAGTCCGGTCAAGACTGGAACCGCAGGTTATATCCTCAGAATAGTCCAGGTATCCCGGTAGAGCTGCTGAGCTCTAGAATATCTCAGTCTATGCCGTCCCTGAGGTTCCTGTGCAGGGCGGCTGGTGGGGGCTCCCTGTAAGCTAGTGGGGAGCTCGCTCATCCACGAGGAGCTGCTCCTCTACAGTTGAGGAGGCTCTTTTGGATGCCGTGTTGATCCTTCCCTGGAAGGCTTATATCTGTCACCTGGCCTGGGACGGGCTTGAATTTCAGTTTCTGTGGAAAGGGCAGTCTTGGCCCCCCAGGTTCCAGATAAGTGGGTAAAGAGGGGCTGGGTGGAGTGTTTCTCCTCAGCTTCTGTGAACCTGACATGGGTGAAACAAAAATACTAATTAGTTCCCAAGAAATAAGTGTGACCTTTTACACAGCCTGTATTTTCAATCGGATATAAACTTAAATGCTTCCAGTTACATATTTACTCTAAATAAGCAACAATAAAGTATATTTAGCCATTGCATCACTGATGTTTCCATTGACTGTAGCCAGGTGATCGCTACCCGGTCGGCTGGCTGGACGACAGAGTCGCTGTCTGCCGCTGGAACACGCTTAGAGCAGGCAGCAGAGCTCGTTTGCTCGTCACGCCGGCATCTGGGCAGCTGGCCTCCAGCTCGGACGTCCTAAATCTTATGATATGTTTCTCATTTTCATCGAGACAATAATAAATAGATGATAATTGGTTCTCGTTTTTATTTTTGCCCTCTTAAATAAATTTGGGTCACAGAGACACTGAAGTAGCGGCAGAAAGCGGCAGAAAGCGGCTTTAGCGGCGGGACGGAGAGCGTACCTGGATGTGAGTGAACCCAGACATGGAGACGTGATTACCGATGCTTCTGCAGAGCTTGTCAACATCATCCGGGTCTCCCATCCATTGTAATGAGACCCACACAGACAGACATGTGAAGGTATCTGCCGTGAATCCAAGTATTGCTGACATCCGTGTTTATGAAGGACTGATCACATGATTATTATTCCGTGGGAACGAATTCATTGGTTTTTTACCCATGTCAGGTCACGCGCTCTGTATGAATGTGTTTCTGCTTGGTCTTCCTCATCCGAGGTGCTGCAGACTCACACCGTCCTCCCCCTGCTGCCCCCTGCTCTCCACCATCAGGGTTTTTCCAGCACATTGTAAGGACAGGATGCGTAATCCTGTCCAGCCTGCCTTCGTGTTCATGTCCTGCTGTTTGGAAGTCTGCTGCAGGAGGTGCATACGTCCACATCAATGCTTCAGGTCGACGGGATTCAGACACCTGACACTCGCAAACTAAAGAGGATTCAAAGAAAATCCACCCTCATGAAATCCGTTTCCGTTTTGGGACGGCGTTCGCTGTCCGGCCTCCGTGAGACCGACCAGCCTAACCTGACACCAGCGAGCAAAGGGGGCCCCCCCCCCCTTTGCTTTGGTCCACAATGAGAGGGGGGGGGGGGGGGCACATGTTGTTTTGGGAGGAAAGGGGTTAACACAGGAAGTGCCCCCTCCCCTCTCCCTAACAAACCCTGAGAGTGCCTGTCACTAAGGAATAACAGTGGAAGCGGGGGCCACCAAGGCCAAACGGCGCCCTGACTAACTCAGCTGTTACGACTATGATGTCATCTATGACACTTGACCTCTACGGGTGGGGCGGGGGGCGGGAAGAGCTTTTAGAGCCTTAGAAATGACAGAGAGTTTTTGTCTCATCAACACAGCTGGAGTGCAGCTTCATACTCACGAGTGTGTGTATTTGACCCCCCCCCCCCCCCCCCCCCCCAGGTCTGACTGTTTTTAAAGGGTCTATATCATGCAAAATCAACTTTTTCAGCTTTTAGGTGGATTATAATTTGAATTCCTAACAAAAAGAACCAAAAGGGAATATTTAAAACCAATTCAAGCATTCCTCTCTGAGCACCAGCCCCTCCCACCCAAACCTGTGATGACATCACCCACAAGGAGCGAAAGGCGGGGCCTCAAAGATCGAGTCGTCTTACTTTTGGGTAGGAAAAAGAGCTGCAAAAACATTTCATTACTAAATCCTTTTTATCTCTAGTGTTCCACAGGTAACATATGATCCTTTCTGGAGAGTTTCATCTGAAAGAGAGTTTATTCAACATTTTAGTTCTGAAGACTTAAATCAGAAGAACCCAGCTACTCGCACCACTTTAACACTAATGTGCTGTTCTGGTATTGGTGATAAACTCTGGAATGTAAAACAAAATGATTGGAAAAGTTTTGCACATATTTTCAACTTTCAAATGTAGAATCAAGTTGGAGAGTTATGTTATGGGAATTAGCTTCACGTTGCTTCTTTTTTTGTTCATCTGTCTTTATGCATATACAGTTTATCAGGTGAGACATAAATATGAACGCTGCTCTTCTGACTGCTGCCTTTCCTTCATGAAGTTGTGCGATTGTGTTGGGATCCGTTTAGGATTGTGTTTCTGATGTTCCTGACAAAAAAGAAGGAAAGAAAAAGCATGATAAAGGCCCTTTAAGAAGACATTCAGGCTTTAGATCTAGATCATTTTTGCTTTTCCTCTCATTTGATACTGAATTTGCTGTGAAAGCGTGTGACCATCATACCAAACCTTCTCTCTGATGTTTCCTACCAAACCCAGAAACAAACTCAAACAGAAACCTCTTTCCTTGCTGTCTGAAAACCGTCATCAGATGTGCTTTTCCAGTGTGTGTTGTTCATCCTTTCTCTGCACACACAGAGGATCCACTCACATGGCTATTCAGTCACATTTGAACTCTGAATTCAGCACACTTGTTTAGACATTCTAGGGGGTGATGGGGGCAGACGAACATGAACTGAAACACTAGCATGTGAACAGCCTTACCGCTGAGATGCTGACAGGAAAGGAGCTGTAACTCCTCAGGACTGTCGTTCAGGTGAAGGTGACTCAAACCACGGAGGCCCACAAGCTTCCACAGATCATCAACGCGCTGCAGAAGGGCGACTACTTTGGAGAGAAGGCCCTGGTCAGGTGAGGACTCTGCAGAGGATCCTCCTTATGTCCCATGGATGCAGGCTTCTTTAGACGTGTTCTGGTGTCTGTGTGCTTTGCATGGGATTTGCAGCGACGATGTGAGGTCAGCCAACATCATCGCAGACGACAACGGGGTGGAGTGCCTCGTCATCGACAGAGAGTGAGTTCCTGAGGTGTTTGGCTTGTTTTCATCTGGAAAGTCTGGCCTCTGTTGGGTTCTGTGAGGCTGAGATGACACCTTTCTTTTCCAGAACATTTGATCAGACTGTGGGAAACTTCAATGAACTACAGAAGCACCTCCAAGGTTACGTGGCGTCCCTGGATCGAGACGACAAGAAGAGGCACCTCAAGTAGGTGCACACGCTCCAACTTAAGAGGATGAGCAAATGACACAGAAAAAGCCATTTTCACCAGTTATTCTGTGTCAGGAGGTGAAGAAAATTCATCCCATGATCAATTTACTATATTTGGATAAAGATTTCAATGAATAAATGCAAATAGAAGGACTGAACTGGAGGTCTTGAGGATGACAGCATTGCATTTCCTTCCCTCATCTTCAGGATGCAGACAGAAAGTAATACATGAAATTAAAGGACTGTTACAGACGAAGACGAATACATAAAGTGAGGTGCAGGTGGGGTAAAGAGAACAGCCAGGTGGTAGGAACCCAATCAGGACCATTAAAGGTGATCAGAAAAAAGAAGCCATAAAGTAAAGAGGCAGGCACTGATCTCAAGGCCGTGTCACACAGCCACGACATACATGTTCCACGTATGAAACGTTGGTCTTTCATGATCCATGTGTGATCTACGTCATTCATGAGTGTTTCCTGTGTTCGTCATTCGTCGATGTGCTCAGACGTCCGTCGAGGGTCTCAGCCGACGGCTCTTTACATGAATTCAGGTTTGAGCTGTTCAACATTTTTTGTTGATTGAGAATTACTCAGTTTACGCGTATTTTACATAGTTAATATACAATAATTATGTAAATTGTATGCAATTGTGTGTGATTTTACATCAGATGCAAAAACACAAATGTATGTCTTTCCACATCCTTTCCATGGTTCTCTAACAGACTTTTCACGCATGAACAACAGATGTATGACTCTTAGATCACATATACGGCGCACACATCACGTTACAGTCACACGGTTGATGTTCTATGTTGGTTTACATGTTCTTTGTGTGGTTTATTGGTCCTTCTGTGGTTTTAACGTGGTTCATTCCTGATACATTTGAGGAAATTTCACATATAGACATCTTTCTCGTGTTTTCCACGTAGATTCACGTCTGACCAGTTGACATCTGTGCAAAATGTACATAGAGGCTGCGAGACACGGCTTCAGAGTCACCTTTATCCAGAAAAACAGTTTCTAAACAATTAAAATCCATCTATCTTTATAGAAAAGATCTCTCATGTTCGGTGAACATTTACAGATTGTAGACGTAAAGCCCTGAACAGCAGGAGAATAAATAAAAACCACACACTGCTTCTCAGACTCTACAGGCTTCAGGATGTTAAACATTTTAGAATAGAGGATTTCAAACCAAAATGCTCAGCTCTATGTTTGGGTTCAATAAGCACAGCAAAGGAACAGAAACACACATCTTTGTTGTGCTTATTGAGTCTATTTTTCTATTGTGTTTATGAAATCGTCAGACCTATTACTTCATCTCAGGTGTTTGAATTCAAATCTTTCGCCAAACAAAGGCGTTCGTTCTGACTCACGTTCTGTTTTCATCCAGGAAGTCGGTGTCACGCCACCAGAGTCAGCCGCTGTCTCCGGGCTTCATGCAGCTGAAAGACATGGTCTCAGCCTTTACCTCATCCAGGCCCTTCCATCACCTGGAAGTCATTGCCACTCTTGGTGTTGGGGGGTTTGGCCGAGTGGAACTGGTGAGTCCGGCTGATGGCACTTTTTCTAAAGCACACTGTTTTCTTCCCGTGGTTAGGCTGTGTTCAGCAGCATCTGCTGGGGTCGTATTCCAATGATTCAGGTCTGAGTGGTACAGCTAGCCTCATGGTTCTGTGGAAATCTACCCAATTGACTGAGAACTTTGTCTCAAACAGAGACCAGAGTCTTCTCTCAGGAGACGAGCTGGAGTTCCCTTCAGTCTCATGCAGGCACTTTGAAAATGGAACGTACCATTGTTGTGTCGTCACCCGTACGACCTTGTTTGGTTGAGGATGTCATGCACTGCTTTTACGCCACATTCTAGTCGTTAGTAACAGGGTATGCACGTGATATGTAAGGTCCTGTAGGACGCCATAGGATGTCCAAACAACCCATTGTCCATTTTTCAAGCTTGACTTTTTCAAGTCAAGCTGCACTAGGGGTACAAAAGGGGGGTACATTTATCACTTAAACAGCCCTAAGGGGCTCCTGAAGGAGTGTGCAGGATTTGGGGGGGTTTAAAAAGTCCAAAATGCGTACTTCCCCCTTACCTGACCTTCCATGTAATGTAAGTGTTTGCTATGGCCCTGCTGTCTACTGCATGCCTGTAGGACAAAATAGAAATGAAACTTTTCTCTCTGCGTTCTCTGAGCGTTGTAAACTATCCTGCATAACTTTGCCCATCTTTACCTGCAGAAAGCCCGTTTCCCGTAGGGGCAGTTGGGATGAAGGCTTTAAACAAAAACCTCTGCTGTCATTCTGCATCAGGTCCTGCTCTTTTAAAAGACAAGCTGAGGATTTAAAAACATGGCATTACATTTAAAAATCACACAAGCACCAAATGAACACTAGAAGTTACATGATGACAAGAGAATCAGGATTTCTAAATATCTCTGGGTGACCCCCCCCATTTAACATTTTTAAAGGTTCACAGAGCTTCATTTATAACATGTTTTAATGCACAAAGCAAATGCTCTCAAGTTCATACAGCACATTTGTAAAAAAACAGCTGCTAATGAACTGTGAGATTCCTCCAGCCACAGTGTCCTGGTCCCACTGTAGCATCATCCACCAAACAGAAGAACGCTGTAAGGTCAGCGAGGACCTCGTCCAGCTGCCAGGCTTCACCTCTATGATGTGCCTGCGCCCGCCTGCAGGTGAAGGTGAAGGGCAAGGACGTCACCTTTGCCCTGAAGACCATCAAGAAGAAACACGTGGTGGAAAACAAGCAGGAGGAGCACATCCACTCAGAGAGGAGGATCCTGGCAGAGGCGCGCTCGCCCTTCATTGTGAGGTTAGCGTCCCCTAACGCTGAAGGTCCCACGGGGAAAAAACCCCGGCGAGGCCTCGTCTGTGGAACAGCCTGTCTGAGGATGGGAGGCCCTCATCCTCTGTCCAGGTTCTTAAAAAGAAAGTAAAGACGCATCTAATGAATGGAGCTTTTAATTAGAGTTTATATGTGGGCTCTAGAATTGTACTTTTATTTCTTATGTGATATTTTATCACATATTTATTTGTTTAATGCTTTTTAATCAAATTGCACTTTTTACTTCTGAACTTCTCTAATAGATGCTTTAGACTGTTGAGGCACTTTTTTATGCCTTAACTTATTTGAATGAATATGATCATATTTGAGATGTTTTTAGATTTGAACTAAAATGTCATTTATTACTTCTACATTTTAGACGGTTTACGAGGGTCTTCTCACCCTTGGCGGGGGTGTTTGTGTTGGGGCTCCCAGAGTTTTGGCCTGCTTGTCCTCTCCCGTCTCTTGTTGCTGCCCGGCCCGGTGTGCCCACGACGGGTGCACTGGACCCAGGGGTTGGGGGCCTGTGGGGCGGGAGGGGCTGGGGATGAGTTGTTTGTGCTGCAGATGCAGGAGGACAGGGCGGCCCTTCTGAGTTCGCTGTTCTTTAGCTTTTTATAATCATTTCTCTTTTATTTGTGTTTGTTTGTGTGTATTTTATTATGAGGGGCTTATTCTATGATTCTATTGCATGTGTGGGAATGGGTGTTCTTGCTTTCTTGTTTGTTTCTATGTACAGCAGCTGGAGCTGTCCTTTTTTCATGAAAGGCGCTGTAGAAATCAAATTAATTTGAATTTAACCCATCTTCTGTCTGCGGCAGAAGGACAACAGGATGTCCCTGAAAATGACTCAATGAAAAGTCAAAACAGCAGGTTTTTGATTCTGGGACCAATAATGTGTTTCAGGAATTCTGCTTTGCCTGTGTCTGCCCTTGTGGTATTTTCTGATGATGAAAAATGATTTCAGGCTTCAGTGCAGCATAGACCAACAACTCTGTCCACGCTGCCTTAAACGTGTTCATTGCAGGTTTGCTGTGGAATCCTGACCAAACGTTGCTTCCTCTCATCAGACTGTATCGCACCTTCAAAGACAGCAAATACGTGTACATGCTGCTGGAGGCGTGCCTGGGTGGGGAGGTGTGGAGTCTTCTCAGAGACAGGTCAGAGACCCCCCCTCAGCAAGGCCTTGTGAAGCCAACCGAGTCTGAGCCCTGATGAACGGATCCGTCAGAGATCTGAAGCTGTGGCTCTCTTCTCCCCCGTCTTCAGGGGGAGCTTCGATGATCCCACTGCCAAGTTCTGCATCGGCTGCGTCACAGAGGCCTTCGAGTACCTCCATCGCAAAGGAGTCCTGTACCGAGACCTGAAGCCTGAGAACCTCCTGCTGGACATGGAGGGATACGTTAAACTGGTGAGCAGCACTCAGGTCTGCCTGCTCGGGGGTGGGGGGGGGGGTGGGTCTTTACTTGCAGGTTGCCTACATTACAATGTAGGAGTTTAATGACACATTTCATTATGGTGCTGGATTACGGGGATGAGGTCTAGAGACCGGCACGTGAGTTCTCTTTGTAAAAACTCGACGCTTTTCTCCACAAAACCACAGCTCAGGTTTTCTCTACATTTTAGTCTGTTTGAGTTTCACTAAAATAAAACATTGAAATGATAAATTTCATGTTGCTCTGTGTTCCTTTGTGTAGTTGTTGCCTTTTGCTTTGGCCTTGTCGTATTTTGACGCGTTACTGTTCTCTCTACTTAAGCTTTCATCTTGTTTCTCAGCTCTGAACGTTTCCTTAGAGAAGAAAATCCATCATCAGCATAAAAATACGGAGAAATGAAACCAACATTTCTCTTCTCAGATATCCTTGCCTTGGATTGATTCAGAGTTGCATGTTTGGGTGATTATCTCTAACTGTAGACTGACCAGTGAATGTCCTATCCCAGGTGGACTTTGGTTTTGCCAAGAAGATCCGATCTGGCCAAAAGACATGGACCTTCTGTGGCACACCAGAGTACGTGGCTCCAGAGATCATCCTCAATAAAGGCCACAACTTCAGTGTAGACTTCTGGGCTCTGGGAATCCTGGTCTTTGAGCTTCTAACGGGCAGGTGAGCGGATGGGGGGCTTGGTACGCTCACCGGCCACTTTATTAGGAACACCTATCTAACTGCTCATTAATACAAATTTACAATAAGCCAATCACATGGCAGCATCTCAGTGCATGTAGTCATGGTCCAGATGATCTGCTGCAGGTCAAACCAGCATCAGAACGTGGAAGAAAGGTGACTGAAGTGACTTAGAACCACGGTTGTTGGTTCCAGACGGGCTGGTCTGAGGGTGTCAGAAACTGCTGATCTACTGGGATTTTCACCCACAACCATCTCTAGGGTTTACAGAGAACGGTCCAAAAAGAGAAAATATCCAGAGAGCAGCAGTTCTGTGGATGGAAATGTCTTGTTGATGCCAGAGGTCAGAGGTCAGACTGGTTCCAGCTGATAGAAAGAACAGGAACTCAAAGAACCACTGGTTCCAACTGAGCATCTCTGAATGAGGCTGGTGGTGGTGGTGTCATGGTGTGGGGGATATTTTCCTGGGACACTTTGAACCTCTTAGTACCAGTTGAGCATGGTTCCAACGCCACAGCCTACCTGAGTATTGTTGCTGAACAACTGTGTGATGCTGTCATGTCAATATAGACCCAACTCTCTGAGGAATGTTTCCAGAAACTTGTTGAATCGATGCCACCAAGGATTAAGGCGGTTCTGAAGGTAAAAGGGGTCCAACAGGTACCAGCAAGGTGGACCTGATAAAGTGGCCGTGGGTGTCCGTTCAATTGGAGTTAGACTAAGTTAATGAGTTGAATAGTAACACCGATACAATAATATTTTAAAAGTAATCATTTTCAAACAGTTATAGTAAAGCCAAAAAAGGAACTTAGAATAGTAATGATAAATTAAGGGTATTTGCTTTACAGCCCCCCATTTTCTGGCAGTGACCAGATGACAATCTACACATTCATCCTGAAAGGCATTGAGAAGATGGACTTCCCAAAAAAGATTTCCAAAAGACCAGAGGACCTTATACGCAAACTATGCAGGTAGAGTTCTGCACACGTTTCAAGAATGAACCAGTGAGATCTGTTCAAGAGGTGCTGATGCAGAAGTCTGAGGAATGAAGTACACAGATTTTCCCTCGTCTGACCTCTGTTACAGGCGGAATCCATCAGAGCGACTAGGGAACCTGAAAAATGGAATAACTGACATCAAGAAACACAGGTTGGTAGGGGCTGACAGAACAGTGAGAGTAAAGCAAAATGGGACCACCCACCTGAAGTGTCCCTCCAGTTATACTTACATTTGAGCTGGAATAACAGCCAGTTAAATTCCCTTCTCTAAATCCAGCTTCCAGTGGTCAGTAGAGAAATTTGGGCCGTTTGGGTTTGCAACCTTTGCTGCTCACCGCCTCTTCAGGGTCTGACGTGGAGAAGGGTTTTCATACTACACTCAGCTGGGAGACAACTGACACCTTATTCCCCGATGCTCCACAGGTGGTTTACCGGCTTCAACTGGGAGGGGCTAAAGGCCAGGACGCTGGCCTCCCCACTGAAAAGAGAAGTAAGAATTGTTTGAAACTCTGAACGTCAGCTGAAAGACAAACAAGGTGTCACGTTTTCCTTCTACCTTGTCTTCTCTTCTTAAGCTCAAGGGGCCGATGGATCACAGCTACTTTGACAGCTACCCTCCAGATGAAGACAGCCCCCCAGATGAGCTGTCTGGCTGGGACGAGGACTTCTGACAGCATCTGCTTCATCTCTTCACTATTTTCCTTCCAGCTTAGACTCTGAAGAGGAAATCTTCATGCGGCTGTTTTTTTTTAGCCAACCTCACCACAAGTTCTAGATTTATTCTTTTCTGCATTGAAAGTGAATTCTCTTTTTTTTAACTCTGGTCTCACGCTCAGATCCACCTCAGATCCACATGTAGCTACTAAGTAACTCCGCAGGAGCAGTTTGGATTAAGTGCCTTGCTAAAGGGCTCTACAGTGCAACAAGGGTGGAGCATCTGTGACCTCCAGGTTTGATCCTGCTGTCAAAGGTTCCTTTGTTGTTCTCTTGGTTGGGGGCAGCTGTGCCTTGGCTGCTGGTCCATGAAGGGGGAAGTTTGTACTCCAACTCTAGAGTGGACCACCCCAACGGCATTTATGCTGCCATTAACAAGTCCCTCCTTTCTCCATCTCGGTTTCTGACCTCATCTGAAAGTGCTCTCGGGGATCTTGCATGTACTACTGGTTTATGTTGTGATGATATTCATTTTGTTCTATTGGCATTACCTGTCATGGTTTGTGCCTTGCGTCTTTGTCTTTGGTTTGTGCAGGTTGGCGGCTCCCTTGTTTGGTCACCTTGGATCACACCTGACAGCATCTAGTCCTTCATGTCTGCATTTGAGGAGCCGTGTCTAAGTTTTTAGAGTTGCTGCGTGTTATCTGGGTGTTTCTTAGCTCTATTTCCAGCTTAGTAACTTCCTGAGGATATTCTGTATTATGGTCGTTGTTTTGTGTATCTGGAGTTGTCCGCCAGAGCTTGAGAGGGACAGACAGATGTGAGCGATGTCTGCTATTCTGTGGTCCGTTGTGGTGAAGGGAGAGCTGAGTGAGGAAGCAAAGCTCTCAATTTACCGGTCGATCTTTGTTCCGATACTCATCTATGGTCATGACCTAAAGAACGTGGTCCCAGATTCAAGTGGTCAAAATGAGCTTCCTCTGCAGAGTGGCTACATTCACATCAGGAATGTCCACCACCTACCGTCGGATGAGACTTAGTGCCAAATGTCAAAGTGGTGCAAATCTCACAAATCTTGCTCTAGACTTTTTCTTTCACAGCTCTATTCCGATATATGAAAGACTTGGTGTGACACAACTCTGGCTGGGCACAAACTACAATTATTAGGTTTCCCAAATGAGCGGAAGACTATGGATGGATGGAGTTGTCCACACACCTTTTGTTGTCAAGCCTGTACCTTCTGGCCTTTGTTGTGTTCTGGTCTGCCCCCATCACTGCTGGTTTCTGCTCTGAAGTATTTCACTACCTCTGTGCAGCACCTTGGTCAGGGCTGGCCCACCCTGGTCCTCAAGAGCCACAACTCTGCTTGTTTTTCAGTTCAACCTGACCAACTTGCTGCTGATTGGCTGACTCAAGTGAGTCCACTTTCTGATTGACTAATATCCCCCTGGTTTAGGTTGTCAGCGTGAAGCATTCCGGGGAGAGCTGGAAATCAGGCTTGGTGTGGCTCTATAAAATGTCCAAGTATTAAATAAAACATTTTAAAACTAAATGATATATCACCTGATTCCAAAAAGTATTTGGTGTTTTTCTAATTGTGTATTAAAAAGGAAATTTACGCAACACCAAAAGTACAAATCCTCCCAAAAATGAATGCATTCATAAAACAAATGATTTGTTGGTTTTATCATAGATGAAAGTCTTCCGGGAATTCCCGGAAATCCGGGTTTTTGAGCAAACCGATCGTATTTTCCGGGAAATAAAGACCTGATCGCTTTCCGGATGAAAAAAATATCTGAAATTTGCGAATTTTCACTTATTTTCTATATTTCTCCGTGGATCGCTTTCTCTATGGGCCCAGCTGTCTTGTCTTCCCGGCCGAATTGACCAATGACGGGACGTTTTAGTTGCTTTTGGATGCGTCGACGGCTCTAATTGGCTCCGTCTGTACCACGTGGTCAGCGGACCCACGCTAAACTTTCACAAACAAATCTCAAGAGTGTGCGATTAAATTTGTGTTAAAATAATGGCGGGCATCGTCATTATTGAGCGTGGTCACGACCTCAGTTGTGAGAAGAAGATAAAGACAAATTTGAGTGGTCTTGGCTGGAGGAAAAAGACAAATATGGCGATTTCTTTTCAACGTACGTTCACAAGACAAATATGTTGGAGGTGAGTACAACTGTTGTTCAGAATTTCACTCTCCGTTCTAATACAATTAGTTACGGTGGAAATTATGCAGAGATTAGGGTAATGGCTGACGAAGTGTGCGTTATTATTACTTTTTTCACGTCGGACGGTTGCCTCCGCGAAGTGCGTTAAAGTAATAACGCACACTGAGGCCATTAACCCGCTTATACCACAGTCACTTACAAAAGCAATACATATCAACCAGTTTTTAGTCCTTAATTATTTTTTCGATTTGTATTGCTTTTCTCACAAAAAGCGGACTATATCGCGACGCATCACGTAACACATAGTCCGTCGCGCAGCATCACCGCTGCAGTCAAGATTCAGCGATATATATATAGATGCTGATCGTCCCGATGGGTTGAATAAAGCATCAGTTCAGAGAGAAAGTTCACCTCTTACTGCTTGTTTTTGTCCAAATGGTGAAGCAAAAGGTTTAAAAGAAGCCAGCGCAGTGATACAATAAGTTAAACTAGGTGACCGGAATCAGGTTTTAATGCACACCCAGCAGCCAATCAGAATCGAGTATTCCACCGGACCATGGTATGAAACATGCTTATACATTGTTTGAAACCCCCCTTGTAGATTTTCTTGATCTGACTGCAGAATAACAGACCACATTGATCAAAACTGAAACATCTGAATACATTTCTTTATCTAATTTATTTGTATTTATTCCTAATTACCAATTATTTAGTTCAGTTTTGCTCAAAAACATATTATTGACATTAATTATAATTATAAGTATTTGGTGGTTTGGACCCACACTCCCTTAAAAAGGAATGTTAACAATGTTTAATTTTGTTTGTATGTTTTGATATTTCCCAGATTACTAAGTATGGGTGTTAAGGAATTTATGTATTTTGTTATAGAAAGATAGTTTAAAGCAGATCCCATATTTTGATATAATTATAGTTTGAGAAAACAGTATTTCTAAAGCAGAAATCGTTCAAATAAATGAGGTACTTTCATAGAATATCATAGTTACTGGTGTTTTTTTTGCCATTTGGGGCTTTGATGTTTCTATATTTTAGCCACTGTATGTTTTGCAGCTTTAAGGAAAAGCTTAGATTGTAGGATTGTGTTACTTTTAGCAATGATCTAAATTCTTTTTCAGGACCAGCAAGTCATGGTTAGTCAAACTAGGGGTTTGAATGACAAATCATGATGCTCCAATTAGTCTTAGTTTCCTGATTAAGAAGTGAATAACTAGCTGCCAGAATGTACCAGAATGCATCTAAGACCATGGATTTTTCAAAAATTTCGCTCCGCGCCGCCATATCGCTCAAAGAAAAGTTCAGGGAATTTTTCCTGGCCTGACTTTCATCACTGTTTTATATTAATATCAGTCCACTTCACACACTTATGACGACTCAGCTGACACATAACCACCAGGAGAAATATGGCGTTCAGCGTCTTGCCCAAGGACACTTTGACACATGGGCAGGCAGACTGGAAATTGAACCTACGAACCACTAATAAGGGTCGACCGCCCTCCACTGCACCATGGCTGCCTTACATTGCCTATTGAATGGAAAATGAAAACATTTAATACAAATGTCAAAAATGTATAAAAAAAGGAATAAAGCATAACTTTATTGGGATAAACTAAAGTGACAATCATCCCAGGTTAACCCTTGTTCTATCCTCTGACCCCCCCCCCCCTTCCATTGAGGTGTTCTCCCTACCATGACAAAGGTGGATAAAGGTGGAGAGGATTTCATGTAATCCATGGACACCAGTGAAGATCACAAATCATTGAAGAACAAAGGTTCAGAGCTCTGTCTAGTGGGTCTAGATGACCCCACTCCCAATGTTAACGTGACTAGGATAGAACAAGGGTTAAATAAGATTGTACATGAGGCAGTTCATGCATTCATTCATTCATTCATGAAGGAATTAAGAACCTTCAGTTACTTAAAACAATTAACTCCAGACATCCATCGTACGTATCAAGACTAAACAGAACAATCAGAAAGAGTTCAGTAAGAGACAGCATGAGGGCAGTTAGAAGCAGTGTCAGGGATCACAGCTGTATCTGCTTTAAATGAAACAAAACTTTTATTGCGCTCCAGGTTTTAATGATCATTTTAGCAGTTCCTGAATGCTGGTAAATGTAAAAGTCCATTCGTGGTAGATCCAGTGGAGCATTGAGTTTTGGAGCCATTGCAGTGAATGCTGCTGAAGTGTGTCCATTTAACCCTTGTTCTATTCTAGGCACTCTAACATTGGGAGTGGGGTCATCTAGACCCACTAGACAGAGCTCTGAACCTTTGTTCTTCAATGATTTGTGATCTTCACTGGTGTCCATGGATTACATGAAATCCTCTCCACCTTTATCCACCTTTGACATGGTAGGGAGGACACGTCAGTGGAAGGGGGGGGGGGGTCATCTGGACCCCATAGGATAGCACAAGGGTTACATGAAATTTGTCTTGTCCATATTGAATAGTGGAGGAAACACTGGACCTTTTCCAGGAACAGTTTGGCCTTGGGTGGAACTTTACCATCAATAATGACATTTAAAGCAGCAGGCCTTCAGTTATGTGTCAAGTGGAGCCATTCAATGAAAGTCTTAGAGCTTCAAAAAAGGTCAAAGGTCATTACTGAAAAGGAGTTACATGTTTTCTAAATGCCTTGTGTCTTGTGTTAGTATGTAGTTTTGTTTTTTTATTTCTCATGTAATAATGTTGTGAAAATGTTATTTGTGTTGCTTTTCAAAAATTCATTTCTAAATTAATAATAATAATAATAATAATAATAATAATAATAATAATAATAATAATAATAATAATAATAATAATAATAAGCCATTTTATTTAAAAGCACCTTTCAAGGAACCCAACTTTAGGACCCTAACTTTAGCTGCAACTGACTTTGAAGGTGTGACGGATAAATAAAGCAAAATGAAACTGGTATTTTCTAAATATAATATAAACTTGAATCCATCGTGTCGGTATCTTTATTATTGTCAGATTATGTGAAACATTTGAGTCAGTCGCCGCAGAGCGACTTGGACTGTCTCCATGATGCCCAGAACTCCTGGGTGGTGGTGAGGTGCCCGTTCAGGGCTGTGGGTACTCTGGGGAGGGGTCCTGTGTTGGGGGGCTGCTCCCCTGGTTGAGCTGGGGCAGCACTCTCTTTGCTCCCATGCCTCCCTGCTCTCTGGCTCTGGGGGCCTCGCGGTGGTCCTGCTGGCCCTGGCCTGGGTGGTGGATGTGATCGCCCGGGGGGGGGGCTGTTCTCTACCTGCTGCTGCGTGGGTGTTGGGGGGTTCTAGCTGCTGTGGCGGGGGTCTTGGTGTGGGGATGGCTGCTCACTCTCCCTCCTTCTTTTCACATTCCACCATCCATTTAGAAGAACATAAACACTCACCTGAGCACAGGTGTTAGCTCACCTTTACACTAATAGTTTGTGTGATTGAATGAATGAAATATTTCACACTAGTTGGTTTGAAGGCATAAGTATGCGTGTGTGAACAATATCTGTATTGTGTTCATGTTGACATTTCTGCAGCTAACAGGTGTGTTTATAACATCTGAATGTGTGTGGACAGGCCCCGCCCTTTGAGATTTGTATTACATTTGAACCAGTGACGTGCAGTCAGGGGAGGCAGGTGAGGCTGTGCCTCCCCTGTCATTATGGGAAGAAAAGAGAAAAAGTAAATTCATTTATTATATTTAATCAGTAATTTGTGCTTTGCAGTCATTTTCCATTTAAATGTACCATTTTTGGGTGTTTTTTCTTTTCAAAATCGCTGAATTTCCGCATTTGCCGTTCAGATACTAAGAAGCGACGTGCGATGAGGCACCAGCCCGCTTAGCCTCACCTTGGATTGCGCAATACCTATGCAGTCAGACGGTACTGCTGTCTCTCTGTATGTCGGTTCAATCACTTGTACTATATGAGCTGAGTTTACATAATTTAGCAGATGTATATGATGTACAGTGTTTGTTTTTATAAATAACTGTATGTGAGGGACGTGTTTCTTGTGCTGAGCGCTAAACGCCGGCAAAAACCTGCTGGGTGAGGCCAGAAGTTCTCGTGCCTCATGTTAGGGGGCGCCGGTGAGCCCTGAGATTATGACGCTAAAAATAATAGAAGAAGTGATAACAAGCGGCAAGTCATTTTCTTCAGAAGGATCGGCGTATGGACTTTATTTACAAGTAAAGGTAAGACGATAATAACGTTTGTGCTTTTTTCTATGCTGCAGTTTGTACAGTAACCCCTTGTTTTTCGCGGGGGTTACGTTCCAAAAAGAACCCGTGATAGGCAAAATCCGTGAAGTAGAAACCTTTATATTTTTTTTAAAACTATTATTATACAATAAATACTGTTATAAATTAAAAAGAAAGAACAAACCATTTACAGGCTCAAGCATTTGTTTCACAAATAAAAGTACTTTAGAAACGTTTTTTTAGACAGATAACTTCTGTACTGTACTGTCAAATAATAATTTTAATAATCAATGTGAGCAGAAGGTTTGAAATCGCGGAGATTAGCCCCGCCCACCGCGACCCGAGTGATTAGATGAAACGGGAGAAAATGTAAAATTATTATGAAAAAAATACAAAGTACATTGGGACAAATAGTGACTCAGGTGTTGCAGCCGCTGCATCCTGACTCCTCTGCAGTGTTTTCTCCTTTTGAAGTCCGCGGTGCAGGTGTGTTTGTTTGGGAGAAGAACACAGTGATAGGCAGTTGTTGTCGCTCTTTTTTCTGCTTTGCAAAAAGATCCATATACACTGACAGGCCACCATCAAGAGAATTTGCTGTTTTACGTACGTGCACATATTAAACTGCAACGTTATTGACGCACAGGTAGAGAAGAAGTGATTTTTTTAGCCAATCAGAATGCAGAACACAATGCAAATCCGTGAAGTACCGAAACCGTGAAAAGTAAACCGTGTTATAGCGAGGGATCACTGTATATGGAAAAAAAAAACATGTTGAAATGATATTTTAAACAAAACACGTTAACTGTTGTCAATCAAATGGTGAATAAGTTACTCAGTATGGTTCATATGTTTGTAAATATGACTGATGACGTCAGTGCCTCACCAGCCATAAACCCCACCGCACGTCACTGATTTGAACCTACCGTAATGATAAACATCCAGTAAACTTGTTGCTTTATGCTGCTTCATGGTTTTACCCCCCCCCCCCCCTCTATAATCACCCCCCCCCCCCCTAACATCCCTCTCTCTTCTTCCCTCCTTTCCTTTTCCGTCCGGTCCAACACCAAAGATTTTCAAATATGATTGAATTTAATAAAGTTTGTCCTGGATTCCTAAAGGGGTTTATTCAGACATTCCTCTGGTTTGTCATAGATTAATAACTCCTGTTGTTAAAGTAAAATATGTCCAACACAAGAGGCCTTCAGCTCTCATCTGTCTGCCCAGCTGTTGGACAGGAAAAGAATAATAATAAAATGAATAACTAAATAAAATAGAGGCAGCCATCATAGCAGTTTTGCATCAGGTTCGGATCTGGGTCCGCATGACCCAGTGTCTTGGTCCGGATCCGAACTGCGGTGTGCTAGTTAGCGACCCCTGCCTTAGACCCTCCTCCTCAGTAACAGAAACATCAACAGTGATGTCATCAATTAGGTGAACATTGTTGCCCAACTTAAGCGTCCTTCAAAACAGATTGAAACTGTTCGTAAAATGTCTCTATTTTAAGAACAAACAACCTCAGCAGAATGTCCTTGTTTAGCATAATTTTATTTGTTTGTTTGAATGCTTTGGATGGAGGCTTGAAACTCAGATCAAATCAGTCTTCAAACAGCTGGTCACTTGGACTCATGAAAAGCTTTTCCAGAGTTCACCTCAACAAGATAATAAATAAATGCACATTAAAGGTCTTTCCATATACAAATATATACTTTGTAAAGCTTATGGTACAAGCGTCTGTCCTTTACCTCCAGAATAACATTTACAGGGAAGATGGAGCGACATTGCAGACGTGAAAAAGCAGAAGTGCATTCTGCAGCACATTTCTCCAAATCTCAGTTGAATCTAACTGAAAACATGTCAGTACAAAAATACAAAAGCTTAAAAAATCTGCTGCTTTTCTTTCTAATTAAGGCACGTTCATGACTGGAATATCAAGAGTAATGAACCTGAAATACATTTTTCTAAATATCTTGACACTGGACAGAATTTGCTCCAGGCAGAAGACGTTTCATGTTGTACCGTCCAAACCTCCTCAGACGCTGGTTTCCCTGGGGAGTCAGCTCAGGCACAGCAAACGGCGGCCCTTCAGAGGAGCTGCAGCTTTGTAACATTGTACTACGTACAAGTCAATAAACACGTGGAGAGAAAAGGCCAAGGCGGTTGCATGCTGAGGACTTTTTAAAACAAGGTAAGCATATTTGTTCTAAATAAATCGATGACGGTGTTATGAATGCCAGCAGAAGAGTGTCGTCATCATCATCACGTTGGTGATGAGCTGTTCTCCTGTGAAGGTGTGCTCCACTGAGCCCCTGCTTCATGCCAATGACCACTAGAAAACACACGTGTACCTCGTCACAGGCCGCAGACTCAATGCTGAAGCCGTGAAGCACAGCGGCACGTGTTGGCAGCTTTTGTCCTTGTGGCCTTGTGTTACTATCCTTTTGTGACCGTTTTGTTGTTTTCAAGCACGTTTAAGTCTTTTTAGATGTGAGATAATTAAACACAGTAAGATGGAAAACTAAAAAATGTGTTAAAAATGAGCGATTCTTGCTTTTACATGTGGCCTTAAGAGCCTTTTCTCTAGTCTCTGAAACTCCTGTCCAGCTTTTCTGGACTCAGCTCGGATGTTCTGGCTCCTGTGGGCTTGAAGATGGCTGTGATGGAGGAAAATCGGCGGGCCCACAATCTGTGTTGGGGGCCCTGAACACAGCTTCCTAAGAAATGTGTGGAGCAGGGACGGGAGCACAGACTGCCTGGTCACCTGCCGCCCCCTCCTTCCTTTGTGTTCAGTGATGGTGCACAGACAATCTGACATGTGAAAAGAGACACGCATGAGCGAGCTGAGGTGACTTTGTGATCAAAACTGCAACGAAGAAGCCCCCCCCAGAGGAGATCAGTGCACATTCTGGTCTCCTTCAGGCTTTTGTTGATTCAGTGGAGGTGAGGTCATGACAGCATGAAGAACCTGGGTCTGACAGCAGGAGCGCTCACACCGTCCTTAGTTCCTCTTTACAAAGACGGCTCTCCTGTGATTGGTCGCATGGGAGTGAGCGCCGCTGAAGGGGGCGCTGCTTTCCACTCAGTACAATGTGAAGTGCATGATGGGAGAGAGGACTACCGGCAGGCGCAGGAATCCACCGTCATGTTGGGATAGACTTTGAGCACCACTTTCTGGTCCTCGTCAAAGAACAGGATGCTGAGGGACGACATCTTTTCCGGGACGCAGCACGGCTCCGGAACGCCAGGAACGACGCCCACCGCCCGCACGATGCTCTGAATGGACGCGTGGTTGGAGGGCTTCAAGGCCTGCGGCGCAGAAACAGAGCAGATGACAGCCAACGCCAGAACCAGAAGCCCCAAAAGTTGCATTTTATAGCTGCTACAGCTCCAACAGGGAATACATTTGAAGGACTTGATGAGGTATTTGTTAGGACTTCCTAGCAGACAGATCCTGTGTGAGTGAGATGCTACAGATTCAGGAGAGTCCTCAGACAGGAGCTCAGCCTCCACCGCTGCTCATTACTTGAATCAGAATGGTCCATGTGGGCGAAACCATGATGACTGCTCTGGAGCTGAACTAAATACATCTGCTGGACTTCCATTTATTAGATTATAAACCTGTTGCTGACCAATGTGAACGGCACAAACTGGAGTAGAAAACTGACTGGTAAGCATTCTTTAAAACCGCGAGTACTCAAGCCCTTGTCATGTTTTTGGCACACGGGCTGGGGGTTGGTCCTCAGGCTCTTCACGTATGACTCCAATCTGTTTTTCTGTGATTTCATGTGTAAGCTGTCCAGTTTAGTTAGAAAACTCCTTCCTGTTGATATTTTATTATTTATTTTACTAAATGTGTGTGTACGTGTGTCTGTGTGTGTGTGTGTGTGTGGGGGGGGGGTGTTGTCGGCACTGTTTGTCTTGTCATCTTGTTGTTACATTTTATTGTACTTTATGCACAGCACTTTGAGTGACATGTGATGTTGTAAAAGTACTATATAAATAAAGGTTGATTTGATTTAAATGTCTAAGCTTTAGCACTGGAGGGGAATCTGTAGGGATGCTGCCATGTAATCTAGTGAAAATCAAGGGCTGTGTCCGCTCCCTTCACAGCAGAGTGCCCTACAAAGGGCGCTTGTCATTTTAAAGTGCTTTCTAGATCTACAATTCCAAAATCGAGCGACCTAGAAACTTCCCAGAAATCTCTGCAAAAACCAGAGTCCATCGATGCTCACTAGATAGGCTAATATAGACCACAATGCATTGTGTTTACAGAAAATAAAACATTGTGTTTAAATGTATTTTTTTAAATAAACTATCATCTGAGTCATCTTCAGATCACAGTGGATTCATAAAGAGTCATCATAAAATGCTCGTATTGATTAAGGTTTCACTTTGTGAAATCGGCGACATAATTGGCCTTTTAAAAAACAAAAGTAGTGAGCATGGAGTCCGAATAGTTGTTATAATCCAGGACACTAGATCGCTTTTAGCAGTTTGGGATTAGGGGGGAACTCGGACGCAGATGTTCTACGGCTGTCAAGAAGAGTCTGTGATATTTAGAAGGATAGACGATTCTTTTTTAAAGCTGTGCGTGTCCAACGTGACCTGGGGAGGTCCTGACTCTTCGTCCTGAACGCACCTGGTCAGCGGCTTGGCGCCTCAGCGGGATCTGACGCCAAAATAGATTTTTGCAGAGCAGCTTCTCATGGCTTTAAAAACGCTAACGAAACAAAGAGAAGCAACATGGCAGGCTGAGCAGGAGAGGGAGGAGGAACCCGAAGGGCCCGGGGTTCTGCTTCTGGGACTAATTAATGCTACCACAAAGAGAGGGGCCACCGAGATAATGAATTAACTGCTGCATACCAGCCATACCTGTGATGTTATCTTCAAGAACAGGTCCTGGTTGTTAGCATGAGCGTCTGATCACTGTTGGGGAGAATCTTTGTGGCGTTCACCGCAGCGTTAAAGCTTAAGGACAGTGACAGTGCTTCAGGGGGGTGTTGTACAACGGAACATTTTTTTGAAGTGATCCATGTGAACGACCCCCCCCCCCCCCCCCCAACCTGGAGTTTCACAGGTTTTGCTGCATCTCCTGTGAGTTTGATGACTATAAACTCTGGGGGTCGTCTGGAACTGCATGCTGGGACTAAAGGAAGCCTGGCTGAGAAGAGACGGCACAGTCCAGGTTATTCTAATGCTGACCATGCGCTGGAAGCTGCTAGTTTAAAGAAATACTTTAAAAAAAAAATCAATCTATAGACAGACTGACTGACTACAACTTTTTTGTTCCTGGGTGTGGAGCGGGAACAATCTGCAGAGAGGATTCTCACCTTTGGCATGGGGAACTGGCAGGAGCCTGAGCAGTAGTAGGCATCAAATGACTTTGGTGAAATAATCCAGTCACTCCATCCGATGTCAGCAAAGTCCACTTTCAGGTACCTGCGAGCGCAGGTTCTGGGCTCGTTCCACTGCTTCTTTCGTGCCTTTTTAATCGTCTGCTCATCAAACTGCAGCAGGGGCATCTTGTGCTGCTGGTTGTTGCGTGTCTTTTTCCGAGGCCGACGGCTCTGCTTTTTCTTAAAAGGCTCATGTGGACTCGCCTCGTCCCACCCGGTGGTTTCGTAGGGGTACTCAGACCCAGGAAGCTCATTGTTTTGCAAAGGCAGAAGAACGTTCACAGAGCGCCTGTGTCTGGGCTGCAGATGCTCAGTGTCGTTCCGCTCTTGCGGTCCCACTTTCTGGGGTCTGTGTGGCATCTGCCCCTTGTTGGGCACTGAGCCGTGCCTCTGCAGAGTGGCTACCACGCTCTCTGGCTCTGAGATGGCAGAGTCGTTGGCATACACCAGGATGTAGGGTGAACGGTCCGACAGAAGCTTCTTCCATGGTTGGGGCCCTTGTGAAGCGACATCAATTCCAATAAGCAGCTCTTCGTGGTGTTTGGCCTGGTTGACCACACGCGTTATGTCCTTCCACTGCCAGGAAATGAAGTCCCTGTAGAGGGTGGACACATTGATCCGCAAGTGTCCGAGGCTCCTCATCGTATTATCTATGGAGGCAAAACTCCAGATGACCATGTGGATGTGGTTGTGTCTGAGGAGAGCATGGCGGCCACAGCTTTTGGACCTGGAGCAGCCCCAGGTGCCGTTCTGCAGATCCCCAATGTAGTAATGAAGGGTGGCAGACAGAACATCTTCTGACTTGGTGAGGGAAGTCAGGTTAAAAATCTGCAGGTGTTTCTCATTTATAGTACCTGTAGTAAAAAAAGAAAACTGTTATTTCCCCAGAACAGTGTTTTAGTCTTTCAGTAACTTTCATCACCTGAGACAATATTTGATTGATTATTTCTATTTATATCTTTATCTTTATCTTATATCTTTATATCGGATCCTCCAATATCTCTCATTCTTTCAATACACTACTGGAAGCCTCTAAGCATTCATCTCCACTTATTTCTGCTGAATTTTCACGTTTGTCAGAAAATGATTTTTTATTTGAAGCAAAATGTTCTTTTGAAAAGGTTTGGGAAAGGGGCCAGCTTCTTCTCATCTCCATGGCAACAACGCACGATCTGTACACTAAAAACAGATGTTTGATGACTAAGATGACATTTTCAGCACCATGCAGCTGTCAGGCGGTAGGAGGCAGCAGGCTACAGTCAAAAGAGGAAGCCAGGGAGTGTAGGCTGCGTCCTCTGCGTCCGCGTCTAAACACTGCCTTCATACACACCATGGACTTCTCTGCAGGCTAAAGTGGAAAAGAGCCTCTTAGTTTAAGGCGCAGGAAACGCACAGACAAACCCGCAGCACAGATCCTGACCCGCAGAAGACGATTTTTCTAAGAGTGAAATCTCCAGTTTTGCTGCCGTTTCTGGCAGCTGACCATGTAACAGGTTGTTTGCTCTTCAGACTGGATTAACAGGTGTACTCCTGCCAGAACTAGTAAACACACCTGCACGCCCTGAATGCGCTTTTCTTTTTCCATTTCAAATCATTGTCAGATTTGTTTTACTTATTAAAAAAAAGATTACAAATTTTGAAAGAAGCTATGTGTGCACGCACCGTGCGCACAGGAACGTGAACGTCGCTGTGGAGGATGGGAAAATACCAAAATCAACTGATCTGCCTAGAATGGGTTTATGTTTATTTCGTGCGTAAAAGTCTGGATACGAACCCCAATGCGCCTTGAAGCTGCGGACAGTGTTACCGTCTCTGAAGGGAAATCCCGCTCGGTTGTACTTCGTATACAACATCTGCATGTGCTTCGTCATTGTATCCTGCAAGAGCAGGTCCCGTTCTCCCTTCGCTGTGTCCCCTTTATCCACCGAATGCGTAAAATCCTCCTTCCGTCTCTGCGGGAAACTGTTCGCACTCAGCATCGTGCAATATCCAAGACACAGAAAGCTCCATCCGTAAAGCAGCACGACCACAGACTGGGAGTGGAGGGCCATTCTGAGACAAATTTCACGCAGCGATGGGAAGAAAAGCAGCGGGGGCCAACCTGACAAGTCTCCAAAAGTGTCTCCTAGTTCCACAAAGACAGCATCACCTCAGGAGTCCTCGTCACTTCTGACAGCAGTCCCAAACACACCAGCAGCTCTGCAGCAACAGCAGCAGGCAGCTCACGCAAGAGGTTCCGGCGCGCAGACGCAGCCAGCTTTCATTGAAGGTAAAGCACGTCGTGCGTGGTATTATAGGGCGCGAGGGACCAACTGGTTTCTCCACGAGCTCGCGCACGAGAGAGAGAGAGAGAGAGAGAGAGAGAGAGAGAGAGAGAGAGAGAGAGAGAAAGAGCGAGAGAGAGAGAGAGAGAGAAGAGCGTACTTTCCACTGGTGTCAAGCCAGCCCTCTCTCGTCGAGCGGCTGTCAAGTGAGCCCTCTCTCAAATAGGGTGTGCCGCTGTTTTACATACATTACGGTAACAGCTAGAAAGCCTTCATTCGGGTAGATGCAAAGAGTAAGAACTGTCATTATACTCATATGTATATACTATTTACACATACACCCCCCCTCCCTCGTAGATTTATATGTGTTTTATTTAATGTGTTTCAGTTGAATTATCAATTAAAGACCAAATTAAAATCACATATTGAAGAGAATTTACTATAATGTTCACTTATGTTTAGGAAAAAAAAAATGCTAGTTTCCACAGAGTCATTTCACTTCTCACTGATAGTATCCCACCTGGTGACGTCACAAAATAAGTTTTAGCTGGATCTGATGTGGAATTTCAAAATAAAACGCAATTGAAATCTGTTAATACAGCGTTATCACCATATGTTGACAAGGCTGTAAAATGAAAACTCCTAGCTTCCACAGAGTCATTTCACTTCTCACTGATAGTATCCCACCTGGTGACGTCACAAAATAAGTTTCAGCTGGATCTGATGTGGAATTTCAAAATAAAACTCAATTGAAATCAAGTATGAAAGCATAATTGCCATATGTTGACAAGGCTGTAAAATGAAAACTCCTAGTTTCCACAGAGTCATTTCACTTCTCATTAATAGTATCCCACCTGGTGATGTCACAAAATAAGTTTCAGCTGGATCTGATGTGGAATTTCAAAATAAAACTCAGTTGAAATTATGTATAAATTCAATATAACCACGTGTTGACAAGGCTGTAAAATGAAAACTGCTAGTTTCCACAGAGTCATTTCACTTCTCACTGATAGTGTCCCACCTGATGATGTCACAAAATAAGTTTCAGCTGGATCTGATGTGGAATTTCAAAATAAAACGCAATTGAAATCAAGTATGAAAGCATAATTGCCATATGTTGACAAGGCCGTAAAATGAAAACTGCTAGTTTCCACAGAGTCATTTCACTTCTCACTGATAGTGACCCACCTGATAATGTCACAAAATAAGTTTCAGCTGGATCTGATGTGGAATTTCAAAATAAAACTCAATTGAAATCAAGTATGAAAGCATAATTGCCATATGTTGACAAGGCTGTAAAATGAAAATTCCTAGTTTCCACAGAGTCATTTCACTTCTCACTGATAGTGTCCCACCTGGTGACGTCACAAAATAAGTTTCAGAGGGATCTGATGTGGAATTTCAAAATAAAACTCAGTTGAAATTATGTATAAATTCAATATAAGCACGTGTTGACAAGGCTGTAAAATGAAAACTGCTAGTTTCCACAGAGTCATTACACTTCTCACTGATAGTGTCCCACCTGGTGACGTCACAAAATAAGTTTCAGCTGGATCTGATGTGGAATTTCAAAATAAAACGCAATTGAAATCAAGTATGAAAGCATAATTGCCATATGTTGACAAGGCCGTAAAATGAAAATTCCTAGTTTCCACAGAGTCATTTCACTTCTCACTGATAGTGTCCCACCTGGTGATGTCCCAGAATAAGTTTCAGGTGGATCTGATGTGGAATTTCAAAATAAAACCCCAGTGAATTCTGTTATTACAGCATTATTGCCACATGTTGTCAAAGCTGTAAAATGAAAACTCCTAGTTTCCACAGAGTCATTTCACTTCTCACTGATAGTATCCCACCTGGTGATGTCCCAGACTAAGTTTCAGATCGGTCTGATGTGGAATTTCAAAATAAAACTCAATTGAAATATGTTATTACAGCGTCGTCGCCATATGTTGACCAAGCTGTAAAATGAAAACTCCTAGTTTCCACAGAGTCATTTCACTTCTCACTGATAGTATCCCACCTGGTGATGTCCCAGACTAAGTTTCAGGTGGATCTGATGTGGAATTTCAAAATAAAACCCCATTGAATTCTGTTATTACAGCATTATTGCCACATGTTGTCAAAGCTGTAAAATGAAAACTCCTAGTTTCCACAGAGTCATTTCACTTCTCACTGATAGTATCCCACCTGGTGATGTCCCAGACTAAGTTTCAGATCGGTCTGATGTGGAATTTCAAAATAAAATCCAATTTAAATATGTTATTACAGCGTCGTCGCCATATGTTGACCAAGCTGTAAAATGAAAACTCCTAGTTTCCACAGAGTCATTTCACTTCCCACTGATAGCATCTAACCTGGTGATGTCATAAAAAAAGTTTCAGCTGGATCTGATGTGGAATTTCAAAATAAAATCCAATTGAAATATGTTATTACAGCGTCCTCGCCATATGTTGACCAAGCTGTAAAATGAAAACTCCTAGTTTCCACAGAGTCATTTCACTTCTCACTGATAGTATCCCACCTGGTGATGTCATAAAAAAAGTTTCAGCTGGATCTGATGTGGAATTTCAAAATAAAATCCAATTGAAATATGTTATTACAGCGTCGTCGCCATATGTTGACCAAGCTGTAAAATGAAAACTCCTAGTTTTGACAGAGTCATTTCACTTCTCACTGATAGTGTCCCACCTGGTGATGGGCCAGACCAAGTTTCAGCTGGATCTGATGTGGAATTTCAAAATAAAACCCCAGTGAATTCTGTTATTACAGCATTATTGCCACATGTTGTGAAAGCTGTAAAATGAAAACTCCTAGTTTCCACAGAGTCATTTCACTTCTCACTGATAGTATCCCACCTGGTGATGTCCCAGACTAAGTTTCAGATCGGTCTGATGTGGAATTTCAAAATAAAATCCAATTGAAATATGTTATTACAGCATTATCGCCAAATGTTGACTGAGCTGTAAAATGAAAACTCCTAGTTTCCACAGAGGCATTTCACTTCTCACTGATAGCATCTAACCTGGTGATGTCATAAAAAAAGTTTCAGCTGGATCTGATGTGGAATTTCAAAATAAAATCCAATTGAAATATGTTATTACAGCGTCCTCGCCATATGTTGACCAAGCTGTAAAATGAAAACTCCTAGTTTCCACAGAGTCATTTCACTTCTCACTGATAGTATCCCACCTGGTGATGTCCCAGACTAAGTTTCAGATCGGTCTGATGTGGAATTTCAAAATAAAATCCAATTGAAATATGTTATTACAGCATTATCGCCATATGTTGACTGAGCTGTAAAATGAAAACTCCTAGTTTCCACAGAGGCATTTCACTTCTCACTGATAGTGTCCCAACTGGTGATGTCCCAGAATAAGTTTCAGATCGATCTGATGTGGAATTTCAAAATAAAACCCAATTGAAATCTGGTATAAATGCGTTATTGCCATATGCTGACAGAGCTGTAAAATGAAAACTCCTAGTTTCCACAGAGTCATTTCACTTCTCACTGATAGTATCCCACCTGGTGATGTCATAAAAAAGTTTCAGCTGGATCTGATGTGGAATTTCAAAATAAAATCCAATTGAAATATGTTATTACAGCGTGGTCACCATATGTTGACCAAGCTGTAAAATGAAAACTCCTAGTTTCCACAGAGTCATTTCACTTCTCACTGATAGTGACCCACCTGATGATGTCACAAAATAAGTTTCAGAGGGATCTGATGTGGAATTTCAAAATAAAACCCAATTGAAATCTGGTATAAATGCGTTTTCGCCATATGCTGACAGAGCTGTAAAATGAAAACTCCTAGTTTCCACAGAGTCATTTCACTTCTCACTGATAGTATCCCACCTGGTGATGTCATAAAAAAAGTTTCAGCTGGATCTGATGTGGAATTTCAAAATAAAATCCAATTGAAATATGTTATTACAGCGTCGTCGCCATATGTTGACCAAGCTGTAAAATGAAAACTCCTAGTTTCCACAGAGTCATTTCACTTCTCACTGATAGTATCCCACCTGGTGACGTCCCAAAATAAGTTTCAGATCGGTCTGATGTGGAATTTCAAAATAAAACTCAATTGAAATCAGGTATGAATGCAATATTGCCTTATGTTGACAAGGCTGTAAAATGAAAACTGCTAGTTTCCACAGAGTCATTTCACTTCTCCCTGATAGTGACCCACCTGATGATGTCACAAAATAAGTTTCAGAGGGATCTGATGTGGAATTTCAAAATAAAATCCAATTGAAATATGTTATTACAGCATTATTGCCACATGTTGTCAAAGCTGTAAAATGAAAACTCCTAGTTTCCACAGAGTCATTTCACTTCTCACTGATAGATACTCACCTGGTGAGGTCATCATAAAAGTTTCAGCAGGATCTGATGTGGAATTTCAAAATAAAATCCAATTGAAATCAGGTATAAATACGTTATCGCCATATGTTGACTGAGGTGTAAAATGAAAACTCCTAGTTTCCACAGAGTCATTTCACTTCTCACTGATAGTGTCCCACCTGGTGATGGGCAAGACCAAGTTTCAGAGGGATCTGATGTGGAATTTCAAAATAAAACCCAATTGAAAACAGGTATGAATGCATAATGGCCAGATGTTGACAAGGCTGTAAAATGAAAACTCCTAGTTTCCACACAGTCATTTCACTTCTCACTGATAGTATCCCACCTGGTGATGTCATAAAATACTAAAAAGTTTCAGCTGGATCTGATTTGGAATTTCAAAATAAAACCCAATTGAAATCAATTGAAATGTATGAATGCATAATTGCCATATGTTACATTCATACCTGATTTCAGTTGGGTTTTATTTTGAAATTCCACATCAGATCGGTCTGAAACTTTTTGTATGACGTCACCAGGTGGGTCATTATCAGTGAGAAGTGAAATGACTCTGTGGAAACTAGGAGTTTTCATTTTACAGCTCAGTCAACATATGTTGATAATGCTGTAATAACATATTTCAATTGGATTTTACTTTGAAATTCCACATCAGATCACTCTGAAACTTATGTTGTGACATCACAAGGTGGGACACTATCAGTGAGAAGTGAAATGACTCTGTGGAAACTAGGAGTTTTCATTTTACAGCTTTGACAACATGTGGCAAAAATGCTGTAATAACAGAATTAACTGGGGTTTTATTTTGAAATTCCACATCAGATCGGTCTGAAACTTTTTGTGTGACATCACCAGGTGGGTCATTATCAGTGAGAAGTGAAATGAGTCTGTGGAAACTAGGAGTTTTCATTTTACAGCCTTGTCAACATAAGGCAATATTGCATTCATACCTTATTTCAATTGAGTTTTATTTTGAAATTCCACATCAGATCGGTCTGAAACTTTTTGTGTGGCATCACCAGGTGGGTCATTATCAGTGAGAAGTGAAATGAGTCTGTGGAAACTAGGAGTTTTCATTTTACAGCTTTGACAACATGTGGCAAAAATGCTGTAATAACAGAATTCACTGGAATTTATTTTGAAATTTCACATCAGATCGGTCTGAAACCTTTTGTGTGACATCACCAGGTGGGTCATTATCAGTGAGAAGTGAAATGAGTCTGTGGAAACTAGGAGTTTTCATTTTACAGCTTTGACAACATGTGGCAATAATGCTGTAATAACAGAATTCACTGGGGTTGTATTTTGAAATTCCTCATCAGATCGGTCTGAAACTTTTTGTGTGACATCACCAGGTGGGTCATTATCAGTGAGAAGTGAAATGAATCTGTGGAAACTAGGAGTTTTCATTTTACAGCTCAGTCAACATATGTTGATAATGCTGTAATAACATATTTCAATTGGATTTTACTTTGAAATTCCACATCAGATCACTCTGAAACTTATGTTGTGACATCACAAGGTGGGACACTGTCAGTGAGAAGTGAAATGACTCTGTGGAAACTAGGAGTTTTCATTTTACAGCCTTGTCAACATATGGCGATGATGCTGTAATAACATTTCAATTGGATTTTATTTTGAAATTCCACATCAGATTCCTTTGAAACTCATTCTGGAACATCAACAGGTTAGATACTATCAGTGAGAAGTGAAATGAGTCTGTGGAAACTAGGAGTTTTCATTTTACAGCTTTGTCAACATATGTTGATAATGCTGTAATAACATATTTCAATTGGATTTTACTTTGAAATTCCACATCAGATCACTCTCAAACTTATGTTGTGACATCACAAGGTGGGACACTATCAGTGAGGAGTGAAATGAGTCTGTGGAAACTAGGAGTTTTCATTTTACAGCTTTGACAACATGTGGCAATAATGCTGTAATAACATATTTCAATTGGATTTTATTTTGAAATTCCACATCAGACCGATATGAAACTTAGTCTGGGACATCACCAGGTGAGACACTATCAGTGAGAAGTGAAATGACTCTGTGGAAACTAGGAGTTTTCATTTTACAGCTTTGTCAACATATGGCAATAATGCTGTAATAACATATTTCAATAGGATTTTATTTTGAAATTCCACATCAGATCCAGCTGAAACTTGGTCTGGCCCATCACCAGGTGGGACACTATCAGTGAGAAGTGAAATGACTCTGTGGAAACTAGGAGTTTTTTTCCTAAACATAATTGAACATTATAGTAAATCCTCTTCAATATGTGATTTTAATTAGGTCTTTAATTGATAATTCACCTGAAACATATAATTAAATATACACATATAAATATATAGTTATATACGGAGGAGTGTAAATAGTATATACATAGGGGGATAATGACAGTTCTTACTCTTTGCATCTATCCGAATGAAGGCTTTCTAGCTGTTACCGTAATGTATGTAAAAAAGCGGCACACCCTATTTGAGAGAGGGCTCACTTGACAGCCGCTCGACGAGAGAGGGCTGGCTTGACACCAGTTACTTTCCTGTTTGGATCTTTTTACGCACATTCGGCCTGGGGACAAATTATCTCGTTATCGCGCGCACGCAGGCTCAGATAGCCCAGAATGAAAACACTTTATCAAGTGGCGGGCATTTATGGAACCATTTTCAACACCTAAGCCGGGGCCCAAAGCTGCCCCCCTCCCACCTCCCACCCCCCCGTGCGTCATGCAGCTGAAAGGAGCAGCTTTCTGTCGGAATTAAAGGCTTTCGTTCCTATTTAGTTTAGTTCAATGGAGTTAAGCACACACATCCTGTACTGTCACGGTCCGGTCCGGATGCTGTACTGCTCCCCACCGCCCCACAACGGCCAACCAGGCGGGGTTTCAACACCCCGCCCGCCCGCCCCCCCCGCCACTGGTCTTCTTTCAGAGGCACTCGGGAGGAAATGATTAGGGCATTTCCCCGCCCTCGGACATCTGATGGCAATAACATTAACACGCCGCGCACGCTGTGCACGCGCTTAACCCCTCAGATGAAGGGACACAGAGTGACGTCAGCTTGATGGACCTGAGGCCAGTCCGTCCCACCCATCAGAGCAATAAGGTGTTTGACGAGTTTAAAGATTCTAAAAGGTTGATGTTCCGCTTTCATAAAGTTGAACAAAAGAATGACGTCATATTTATTCTCCTTATCAGCAGCTTATCGTTGGAATGAATGGCCATTTTAAAACATTCCTGCTATTTCTAGGGTCAGACAGGATGGATGGGTGTGTCAAAGCTCCTCCCTGTTCTGGTTAGGAGTCCACATCAGTTTTCAAGAGTGTGGGACTCCAGTTTACAACATTCATAACTTCTTATGGTCATGGTGTGTGATGTAGTTACTTCTCTTTAGGCAACACACTTTCCAACCATAAAATAAAAAATCTAAATATATGAAAATAGCTTTTGCATTTATTTTCTATGTGGAGTTAGCATTTTCTGTCCATGTATGCAGCTACCTGATGGCTCCACATCGCCCAAATGGAGGTGTGAGAGTTTATGGTTGTCTGTGTTGCTCAGCGATGAACTGGTGACCCTCTGGGCTGTACGCTGCCCAACAGTGGTCCACCCATGGACTCCAACAATCCCATGACCCTGAAAGGGATTAAACAGGCTGTCATGTGATGTATGAGGGCTTTACATTCAGGGGACTGTGCCTTATTGTAAAACAATGCTTTCTTCTATACTCCTTTCCATCATGTACATGGTACAAAAATCTATCATTGGTTAAATCCAAGCAGAATTCCAATCCATCTATTCCACCACTTATCTTTCTGAGTGGCCAATAAAATTGCAGCCTTTTTTTGCGTCTTGAGCCTGACATCTCTGTGGAGTTGCATCAGTCTGGACCATTCGCCTGCTAATGCCAAAAGCCCCCCATCACTGTCTCAGATTAATATTAATTAGATTTTTTTGGATTTATTCTTTGAAAATCTCAGTTTTATACTTGATTTATCATAGTTAACAAGTAAATCAGTAGAGGTGAGTTTAAGGTCTTTTGTTGTATTTTTTAAATAAGAGAAGCTGTTGGTCAATATGAAATATGAGCAAACAAAAATGAAAAACCTCAAAGGCAAACATCTCCTTTAGTGACACTCAGTAAAAGAACATGCTCACATATTCCAGCTGAGGTCCCATCTAACTATGGTAAATCCTCCCTTCTGCTGAAAATGACCTCAGTCTGAATGAGAGAAATCGGCAGGATGGCGACTTATTACACCTGAAATCAAACTAGACACCAGAACCGTGAAGAAGATGTGAACTCTGATCTGGATGAGCAAAGACAGAAAATTCTAGCAGCCTCTTCTGGATGTTTGTTTATAATTAATTATATTAAAGCACACTCTTAGAGTCCATATTCGACAGAGGCTTGTTTTTGTCCATTCTTTGTTATTGAGACATTTAAAATGTAGATTTGAAAGTTTCTTTGTGATTTATTGATGGTATTAGTGTTCAGTTCACCACAGAAAGGAAAAGTTCAATCTGTCAGATATCCATATCCATATCTGTGGGATTCCAGATATGGACACACATGCAGACATAGAGCAATGAACTATTGCACAGCACTCATGTTGTTTATTTCAGAGACATATAAGTCACAAAGTCACGCTTCAGTTAAAAACACCACAGATTAAGAGCCCCATGAGAATCTGAGGGGAAAATCACCATTTAGCTCAGATTTTATAGTGATAACAGTATTTGCATGTTTGATGTCTCCTATTAGGTTAGAATAGAGTCTCTACACTGTGAAGTGACACAAAAAGTCAGCACCATCATCTGGTGGTTTTACAGCCTCGTCTTTAATCACACCTCTGCTTGTTCTGGTTGGACTAGCTGATGGAACCTAATGCGAGGAAGGAGTGGCTCGGCCCATCAGACCACATGGGCACGGTGTAGGGAGTTTAAAGATGCACCAATAAAAAAGCTTTTTTGATACAAAAGATGAAAGCACAGAATGAAATAGATCCACTCTTCATTTTCCTACCGATAGTTATGTATCATTGACCAAAGGAGTCAACATCAGGCTAGAAAAAGACACGTCAACTCCCAAGATTGCAGAACAACATGTATGTAAGTAAGTACGTTTTATTTCTATAGCCCCTTTCACAGATAAAATCACAAAGCGCTGAACAATAAAAAATATACAATCCAGTAAAAGCAGAAAAACAATCAGTTAAATATAATGTAAAGCAAAACTAAATTGAAGAAAAATAAACATAGAATAAAAGTAACAATAAAACCAGTCAGCTAAAAGCATTTTTGAATAAAAGTGTCTTCAGTTGACTTTTAAAAGAATCGACGGTGTCGGCCACACGAAGGGACAGAGGGGGGGCATTCCAGAGTCTGGGGGCTGCTGCCTGGAACGACCGGTCACCTCTGGTTTTAGACTTGGCCTTAAAAATCTTTAAAAGATTTTGATCTGAGGATCGGAGGGCTCGGCTGGAAGCGTAGGGACAGAGCAAGTCTGATAAATATTTTGGGGTCACATGGTCAGACAACAATCTGACGATAGAAGAGATTTTTCACAACAAGCTACAAATAAAATATAGGATGTTTACCCATTGAAAGCACTAATATCAAATGTGACGTTGATAAGATTGGTTTGATCTAAAATAAATGCTGAAAAAGTAAGAAGTTTTGAAAAAGATTTGTCTGAGGATGTCTAAACTACAGGAGCTGATGTAAGGTGAGTAACATGCAAATCCGTAAAACAATATCTAAAGAAGACAGAGAGCAGTAAGAGCTGTTGCAGCTTTATAGAATGAAAGAGAGCATGCAAATAGTGTGAAGAACAGAGCTCTCAATTTACCGCCTGATCTTCGTTCCAATCCTCACCAATGGTCATGAGCGAAAGAACGAGGTCCCGAAACAAGCCGCTGAAACATAGACTGTATAAGAGAACTGGACGGAGCGCGTGCCACATCACCCAGAGGAAACACCTTACTTCCGGCTCCAGCGAAACGAAGCCAATTCAGTCGCCATTTTTCCATGATACGGATGTCGCCATGTTGGAGCCAGACGACAGCGATTGGTCCGATTGGCTGAGTCATCGTTTCTATGGCAACTATTGTCCCGATCAGGAGTGAGCAGATTTCAAGTCCACTGAAAGCTGCTCAGGAGAATCTGTCAATCAAATGTTGGAGGTGGGGGTCAGCGGACACCACATGCTTTTACTGAGGCATCTGATTGGCCAGTTTATAACTTGAATACCTTGAACTACAGAAAATATGTCATGAAAAACATGAGGATGATCAAGAAGATGTTAAATAAAAAGGTTTCAGATCCAGAACGGTTCTTCTGACCACTGAGTAACAGCTGTTTATCTCTCTATAGACGTATAGGAGTTTGGCTTCCTGGAGCCTGCAGGTACTTTCTATTTGGAACGTGAGAGGGGAGGGGCCACTCAGTTCAGTTCTCAGTACAGTCAATGGGTTGAAATGAGCTTCCACCAGGGTGGCTGGATGCCCCCACAGAGATAGGGTGAGAAGCTCGGTCATAGGGTAAGGGGGCTCTGACATTCAGCGTTTGGCTTTTCAAATGGACCATTTCAAAGCAGAACAGTTTTGTGGTCTGATGAGTCAAACTATGATGTTCTTGTTGATGATTACAGATGTTTCCTTTGGACTAAATAGAGGAAGATCTTCCACACTTTTCCCAGAGTTCAGGTAAAAGCAGCATCTCTGACGGGAAGGGGGCGCAGGACACCGTTTCTCGCTGTTTTACGGAAACGTGAGTTCCACCTAAAACCCCAGGATCGCTGCACGAGCTTCCAGAATTCTCCAACAGCAGTCTGACCGCTCCTCGACAGATACGGGGCATCTGGGATGTTTGAGTTGATGAAGGCCATCCCAAGTGTGATTGGACCAAAATCAGGAAACTGTAGAAAAATGTGGATTTTGGAGGAATTTCATTGGTTTTGTTGCAGATGATGGGAAAACAGACGCTTGACTGACCTGCTGCAATCTCCAAAACATTGTGTCCTAAAAAAGATTTTACTTCTAAAAGGAATCACATAAAAATAATAAACCAGTACGCACCATGTGGGAAGAAAAAAGCAAAGCAGAAAACGGAAAAAGTGCCACAAACTAGAGCATCTCCTTCATCAGTCCAGAACCCAGATAAATAACTGGAAACACGATCAAATGACGTTTATTTGTCACCACAGATGGTAAAATAGTCCAACAATGTCTGCAACCAACTGAAGTCTGTTTTCCACACCTTTGATGTGTCTGACGTGCTGCAGAAACCCCAAACTATCATTTCCTAAAGACACTCAGCTAAAGGTTTTCCTTAGAAACTGTTCTGCATTGGGGACACTCATGGAAGACTAAATCCTGCATAATGTGCCTTGCCTTTGGAAACACATGAGCCAATCTGCCAGTCCAGTTGGAGCAGGAGCCTGGGAGAGGACATAATGGCAGCTCCCATCCTCTTTCAAAGCTCTTACATCTTTGATTTGCTACGACAAACTGTCCCAAACATCCGGATGAGCCTGGAGGCCTGGAGCAGGTGTCTGTGACAGCAGGATGTGGAATGGTGGAAAAACTCAACCAAGGTGGGTCTTTGACAGAATCCTGCAACCCTTCATAGTCTGATTGATTTGCAGCAAAGGCTCCCTCCTGTTTCACCAGTTTAGCCACCTCTTCTTCCTGAGGGAAACCGTAGTTTCCGTGTTTCCTCACGGCAGCACCTCCACCCAGATGGCACGCGTGATATGAAGGACGCTCGCTCACATCAAGGGTGCTGTCCAGCATGTGCTGCATGGGAGGTTCAGACGGTTCTGACGTTTGGTCAGAGGGGAACAGCACTGAGTGTTTGGTAGGTCATCCCAGACCTACCATCAGAACCAGAACCAGAGCCAAAGGCCTTTTCAAACATAAGCATAACTTACATCCTGCATCACCACTGCCAGTGTTTCTATGTGATTTACATGTGCCTTCATCTGAAAGAGGGAAAACCAGTAAAGAGAGCAGAGCTTTTCAGTTTTTTCTGCTTTATCTGAAGTGTGCCTTCCCACAGGCATGAGTCAAAAGATACTAAAAGAAACACGGAACCACAGAACTGGCGTTCGCTCTCAGCGGGTTTCAAACTGCAAATTAAAGCATTCCTATACGACTGGCTCACCAGATAAAGTTTGAAAAACTATCAACGGAATAAGTGGAACAGCTGTGGGTGAAAGGATGCTGCAGGTATCACAGGGCAGGCCGGACGCCTCCAGCCGCCGGGAACATTCGTGCACGGCCCAGTCTGTCAGATGCTGGTGATGGGATGCAGCCATGCCACCCAGTTTACACACACTAACACACAAATGTCTTTGTTCTTTTGGGACTCACAGATACAAACTGACAGCTCATCATCACGTAGTTCACCAGGGTGGGAAGTTCTAGTCAACGTTCTCTTGAGCTTTTTTCAGCCCAACAGTGGAATAGAAAGCTGAAGTTCATGTTCCGGTTAAAATCAGATCTGTGGCAGACGAAGGGTTAAAAGCTGCCGTGTGATCCGTGCCAAACCGGGCCGAGCTGAGCTGCCTTTCAGCGAACATGGGTGGTTTGCTGTGTCTGGCTAGCTGTGTTTTTAATACACAGGCTGGCTGGGGCGGTGCTCGACCACAGCTAGAACAGCGCGCTACCAATTTAGTGCTTGGCCTCAAACACGCCGTCCCCACCGCTCAGTCTGCACTTTTAAAATAGCCCAGCTCCATCTGCATCCACAGCCAGCCAGGACCAAAGGGAGAAAAGCACCTCTGATGCTGGGTATTCCTCTGGAGCCGCCACCTGAGGGTCATCGACCCCCTTCATCCCCCCACATCGTTATCTCCCTCAGTGACACCTCCCACCCAGGAGAAAGACAGGCATGAACGGTTGCACGCTCCAGCCCTGCTTTTTCCTGATCTGGTCCTTCCTTCTTTCACTTCCACAGTTTTACGGCAGTTCGACAGGTGAGCGATGGAAGCAGCAGCCTCTGTGTGGAACCACAGTGGAAGCACGTCAAGAGACCCTCATTCAGGGTCTTTCAGAGTCCCAACCAGGGGCTGCTGCTTGACACAAGTCCCTGGAAGTTCAGTTCCATGTACTCGCATACCTCCGCTTTGTGCTCACAGCAGCAGGCAAATTGAAAAAAGGTTGCCGCACTCAGTGAAAGACGCCCTCCACTTGATGCTCGCGCCACCACAAAGAGCCTTTGAGGTGCAGCTGCCTTCGTGTTTCAACCCCAAACTGCAGAGGTCCTGGCAGCGGTCTCAGCTGGCCTGGACGCCCCTCACTGATGCTGTTTCACAGCCGCTGGGTTTGAAGTGTAGCCTCTCTGGGCCCACACAAATGTACAAACGTCTGCCATAGCACAACGTCCTGCACCAACTGTCTGTAAGCTTCCCTGTCCTTGAACAGCTTTTCCTAAATATTACTTCCTCTAATTTCTTATGTTCAACAATAAAAGCTCAGTTTTAAAGGCTGGATTAAAAATGTTACTAAAGAGTTCCAGTTTACACTGCCATAAAATGACATGCTGCTGTTTCATTTCTTTTTTTTTATTTCCCATCACGTTTCATTCTAACATGTCACCTCCAGCAACCCAGGTGTAAAATGATGTGTTCTCATTTCTAAAGAGACATTTTTGACATAAAGAGCCAGAATGAGAAGCCCGGTCCCACGTGTGCAAACAGAGTTTTATGCTGTTTGCAGTAAAAAACAATCATTTGCACTGGAGCAACTCAAATTTTTATATCTGAAAGGAGAGGAGTTTAAATAAAATAAAAATGCATTTTCATTCAATTCAATTATGTTCAAGACGGATGATTGTTTGGCAAAACAATGACATCATTAAAATAATCTTTTCTGTAGGAAGTTACTTCTGAATCTCAGTTTGCATTCAAGCAAGGACTCCTCTCACAGACGTGTTCTTGTCTGGTTTTTGTGGGAGGAACTGATGCACCGAAATGAAGGAGTCCTCAGCATCCAGCTGTGAGGATCACACTCGCACATTCAGCCTGAGGAGGAACGAGTCGCTTTAACATCTAGTTTTTTGTATTAAAACAATGAAAAAGCTGGAAGTTCACAGGTCGCATGCGTCGTCTATAAGCCACACAGTTTTTCACCAAAACTGTGACATTTTGCTCCTTCATGAGCTCAAACAGCAGGAGGCTGAAAATAACAGAAGTGCTGTTTTGAGAACTCTGCACAGACATCTACATCAATATTCAACTACAGGCTGTTAAAAGAATTCTGCTGTGCTGAAAAGCAAGGAAAACCACCTGCAGAGACCAACGAGTGTGTTTCAAAGGAGGGGGAGAGCTTACAAGCCTGTTTGTAATTCGACCTTCAGGCCGCTGTGATGGAGGCTGCCACTAGGGAAAAGCTGTTCCCAATAAACCAGTGAAACCAAAGAATGGTTTGAATTCTAAGATAAATGACTGATTAATTTCCAGCATCCGAGTGGAACCTGCTCTGCTGTGTGGCTTCCTGCTGTCTGTCAGGCAGGAGAGTGGGAATATGTAACTCTGCAGCTCATTAGAAAAACATGTTTTATTTATGTCTCTGTGGCCAACGATCCATTCGTAAAATATTTACAATAATTGAAGTATAACTTTCAAAAATATTTTTCTATGCATAACTATTTTAACTTCTTTTACCAGTTCCTTTCAAAATAAATTACCCCCACTTAAGTGTGTCAAAGAATATCCTGCTGCTGCAGACTGACTGCTAGAAAAGCCAAACAGGTTTCTATCACTGGGATTTTAGAGTGTTATCATCCTTTTTCCCCTTTACTATCAAATGTAAACATGACAATATGGGTGTAGAATCCCTAATCTGAACATGTAAATGCATGTCTGTACTTTAAGAACAGCAAATAGATTCTGGTGTGCAGTAGAAAATAAAAAAAAGTACTATAAACTTATCTAATATTAATCCACTCTGACAACAGATTAAACTTTTTTCCATCATTTTATTCAGTTATATGATAAGTTAAAAATCTGAACAGAAATATAGATGTTGAACTGTTGTGATGTAACAGTTACACCATGGTCTGGGTGAATACCCCACTCTGATTGGCTGCCAGGTGTGCATTAAAAAATGATAACAGCACGCCTAAAAAAGTAGTTCCGGTCACATAGCTTCTGTATCCCTGCGCTGCTTCTTTAAAACAAACTTTAGCTTCAACATCTGGACAAAAACTGAGGGGAGAACTTTCTCTCTGAACTGATGCTTTATTTAACACATCGTGATCATCTGCATAGATATCGCTTTCCATTGCCGCTGCAGTTGAGGTCGGTGTCGGCTCAGCTTCTGTCATGACAAAGCACCACAATACATCTCAAATAGTCCGCTTTTTGTGAAAAAACTATTACAAACTGAAAAAGCAACCAGAATAAAGTTTTACAAACTGATGAAATATTTATTCCTTTCATAAGTGACCATGGTATAAGCGGGATAATAGCCTATCAGCATTAACGCACTTTGCGGAAGCAACGTCGGTTGGTCTCCATGACGTGTGTTCATTTCTGATGATGGACACTCTGGTCATTATGCCTTACATCATGGAGTTTTCTGACATCTACAATAGATGTATATTAGGGATCTAACCAAAGTCCAAAAAATCGTTGTAACTTTGGGAAAGTAAACCGGTGAACTGGCTTCGTCTGATGTCACACTGAGTTGGCATTTGTTTCCTAAAAAAGAAGCTCAGGTAAACCTTCTTCTCTTTGTTTGGAAACATAACCTTCCTTGAGGTTTTGGGACTTTAAACCTTAGCGTTTTTGCCATTTCCAGCCTGCCTTTGTGTAACTCTGTCAGCCCATGTGCAGCAGTGCTGCAGCCCTCTGCGGGTTACATTTGCTGATCTGCATGCAGCAACAATAAACACCATTTAGACAAATGCAGAAGCAGTCTTCTCTGAGGTGAAACTGGTTTAAGACAACAAACCCCTCCACACCTTCACAATGTTTTTGGTGAAAGAGCTCTGTCTCGGTCTTTGTGTTTTTCATATTTAATATCATGCTTTGATGTAATGTGGTTCAATAAAAGCCTAAATGTGGGTTTGTACTGTCTGTTGTTGATTGTGCACCCCTACCCCACCTGAAAATGACCTCATTTTTATTTGACCTTTTGAATTTCACTAAATGATGTTCTGAACTCCTGATCTCCAGAACTCCTTGACTCCCTTAGATGGCAGCACAGCAGGTTGTCTCAGTATCCTTCTGCAAAAGAAAAGACAGAGGAAACACTATAGTTTCCAGGACTTGTCAGGCTAAAGATGTGTTTCTGTCTGTGAAGGACAACACAAACTCATCTCCAAAGAATATTTGCACCCGTCAATGTCCCTTATCTGAAAAAGCACAGGAACATGAATGTGCCCAAAGTGTGACAAGAAAATACAGTGAGACAAGAAAATAAAAGATAAAAATCAAATGTACTCTGATAAAGAAGTGTGGACTCGAGTCACATGACTTGGAGTCAAGTCATGAATTTGATGACTTTATACTCGACTTGGACTTTATCAGTAACTCATAACTTGACTCTAACTTAAGCCTTTTGACTCGAAGCGACTTGCCATTTTTCCCAACACCCAAAGATTAAATAAGTAGTCCGTGTCTCTCCGTCTCCGTGTGCGGTCGGCGCAACACACAACCAAAATAGGTCCATGTTGGTTTCATCCAACTCTATCCAACCAATCAAATTCCTTGTTGATGATCTGTCAAAGCTTTAGTCTCGTTCGCTAGCGTTTTTACATCCTGATATAAACGTTATGAGAATGTCAGGAAAAAACGGTTTCAGTTTTCAGAACATGCGGTTTGAAGATAACCGACAGAAACTCAGCAACCAACTTCATTCAACTCTTGAAGCGTAAAGATAGAATGAATGAAAGTGTCTGGTTAAAAATAAACGATGACAAGAAAATCCTGCAATGTGATTTTCAGAATTCTTTGGATGATGTCTCTCTCAGTGGACATGGACTTGTGATGAAAATGTCCACCCCCTCCATGATTTCTAAGTGGGAGAACAGAATCACAGGAAGTTTGAATACTTATTTGTCTTTCTGTAATAGAAATAACAAATCAAAGAAACAAGCAAATGAAAAATCTTTATTACATTCCGTCAGGAACTGGTAGTGCAGGACCAGTGGACCAGCAGACCAGGCTTGATGGCGGGAACAAAAACATTTCATAAATAACTTAGACATGACAAAACCACAGGAACAGCGAAATGGTGACTCAGCAGAACAGAACAGACTGGATGACCTCACAAGGAAGAAGTGAAAACCAGACACTTATGTGTCTAAATGTCCTCCCTGACCCCTAACTACTAAAGAACTATAAAATACGGGTCTATTAGTGCCCTGGATTTTAAAAGCAATCGGACACCACGCTTACTACTTGTTTTTTTTTTAACGCCATATATATGGTGCACTGCATAGTGCATAGGGAAGGAATTCAGACACAACCTCAAATTGACTGTGGGCAATTAACTGAAATGAAGACAGGCGTGAATCATGACAAACCTGGAACTGGTATGACTGAAAACAGAACACGACCATGAACCGTAACACCCACAAATGCAGGAGACCAGGAAAAAACCTACACTTTGAATAAATAGACGTGAACAAGACGAAACCCACAAAGAAGAAAAATGGTGACACAAAAGAGCAGATGACCTGACAGGGAGGAATTGAAAAGCAGACACTTAATTAGGCTGATGGGAGTGAAGTGAAATGGCAACCGCTGAGGATCACGATGAACCTGGAACTGGTGTGACTGACAGGACAACTCAGAACAGGACCAAAAACAACAGAACAACTACCGCTAAACAAAACCACAGAACCCTTACACATGCAATTTGAAAAAGATAGGGTTAAAACTATCTCAAGTGTGGAGCTCAGGTGTGAGTAAAAGGTAGAGTTAGGGGTGGGTTTAGTGGTAGACGAGCAGCTTTGATGTGCAGAGGGAGACATCCCATAATTTAGGAGTAACTTCTGAAAAATCTTGGTTGCCCATAGATGGTGTCTTCTCAGAAGAAGACAATCTTACATTTCCTAAAAATCAAGAATTGGTTCCTAAAATAAAAATGAATGCAGTTCAGGAGGCATGAGGTCCTTTCATCTACACCAGTCAACAGTCAACTCTAGACCTGAAAATGCACACAAAACATGACAGAAATAAAACAAACATCACTCAATACTAGACAAAAAGGTCACAGGAATTCAAATCAAATCAATCTTTAATTATATACCACTTCCTACACTACAACACAAAGTGCTTTACACAATGGATGAATGAATGAATGAATGAATGAACAAAGAAACAGACAGACAGACAGACAGACAGGCAGGCAGACAGACAGACAGATAGATAATAATAATAATGGATTGGATTTATCTGCGCTTTTCAAGACACCCAAAGCGCTTACAATGTGTCCATTATTCAGTCAGTCCTCATTAATACTTGGTGATGGTAGCTACTTTTGTAGCCACAGCTGCCCTGGGGCAGACTGACAGAGGCATGGCTGCCAGTTCACGCCTACGGCCCCTCTGACCATCACCGGGACATTCATACACATTCACACACCAGTGGAGGCCACGCTGGAGGAAAGGAGGGTGAGGTGTCTTGCCCAAGGATCCTTCGATGATTGGATGACCCGCTCAACCACCTGAGCCACTGTTGCCCCCAACCTTCCTTTGGAGATAGACAGCATCCCGTGGTAGAGGCACCAGCCTCACCACTGTAGGTCCCAGAGGTAGAGCATCCATCTGATGAAGCTCCAGAAATGAAAATGGTCATAACAAGCATAAGGTATTTATTAAAACACTCCATCCAATCAGAGACCCACTTCAGCCTTGTCCAGGCCTTAGTTCTTCATTTATTTTTTGATCAGATGTGGTTTGTTTTTGTCAAACGTACCTTACATATTTCGGCGGAATACCTTCGGCCTTCTTCAGTTTAAATTGGTAGACACAATGAACTCGTCCAGGCCTGTCTGGGAAAAGCTGTCAGACATTAAACCGGTCTGTGGCCTGAAAAAGGTTTTCAGTGCAATCTGGATGGTCTTTTTTGTAACAGCACACTGTGCTCTGCTGTTGGTTACCTTGTCAATCAATGTCCTCCACACTGTGTCTCCTGTACAGGACGCGCTCAGTTTGCCAGAGTCACATAAATCTTGGATCGCGATCTGATTCTTGCTTTCATTCTATAATTCTGGACTTATTTTTCCAGGAAGGTTTGAAATTGAGAGTTTAAGCAAGAGAGAAAAGTGTGAAAATGTTCATGTCTGTCTGAGAAAAGAGTAGAAAGTGTGTAGTGAGAAGCAGGGATGGACTTACAATTAGACAAGAGCAGGAAACTACCTTTGGCCCCCAACACTATCTAAAATATATTTTGTGTCCATCATTTTTGTAAATGAAAAAGAAAAAAGTCGCCTGCATTTCACCTACGTCATCCTTACGTGTTGTATAATTGTTAGCTACATGTCACCTGCAACATGCCGTAGGAAAAAATTTACCAAAACCTTTTCACTCCACAAGCTCACTGATTGGTCTAAGTCCTTGTTTTGTGCGGTCAGTTGTGTGACTGCTACAGGTTTGACCATTTTTCAGCCGCAGACAGCCCGGATCCACCCATAAGGACAATTGGCACCAAGGCATATGAGAATGTGACACATTGCCAACCTCTTGGAATAAGCATGGGCTGCATTTATGTTAGCCCCCTGCACGGGCTTCTTAGATATTTTTCTTATTTTCATTGAGACAATGTTTAGGCAAAATATGAAGCACGGCTTTGTACCGGCGTCGAGCAGCAAATTTGACACGCGTCAAAAGAGAGGCGTCCAATGCATATTTGACGCACCAATCGTGCTCATCGGGAATACAGCACAACACTTGCAACAATCACACTTTTTTATGTCATTTTATGTACAACAAATGTTGAAAAAAAGATCTCGAGTCAGACCCCCCCCCCCCCCCCCGACTCCCCCACACCACACCCATGCTCATGGGCCGACTCAGGCGTCACAACCTTCATTTCTTGGAAACAGTGATGGAGCTCTGAGCACCACTTTGTGCTTCATGATGTGTTTCACATGAATGACACGTGCACTGTGTCCTTTCACTTTCCATAGTTAGCGTGCACAGTGTTACTGTCATTTTCCAGAGGAAGGTCAACATTCCCATTACAGGGCTCAGAGGAGCTGGACTCCGGATGATATGCATCATAAAAGAGCATGTGCACGACACTCCTTCAGCTCGTCTTCTTATCTGCAGAAAACAGTCTGCACGCCGTGTGGAAGGTAATGCTTTCAGAATCAATCCAGTGTTGAGAGGCTGACATTATTGAAATTCCAGTAGGGGGGCCTTTTTTAGTTAATATGAAAACAAATCTGAGGGTTGAGACTTTTTCAGGGGGGCATCATGGACTTGTCAGAATATTAGGGTGTATTCAGACGGGACCCATTGGTCCACTTAAAGTGAACCAGAGTTCATAATCCGTAAACACATTTTTAGTCTGAATACAGCCAAGTGGACCCTGGTCCGGGACCAGTAACCGCTCTCTGACCCATCTTTGGAGGTAGTCCTGGGGAGTGGTGTGCCTCTCATCGAGGCACCGGCGTAGGTCTGGTGTGGTCAGGGCGGAGTCTGGGCCTGGAGCGCCTTGTGTGTAGCCATCTGTGTGTGAGTTCATTTCAGTCGGTGTGCCCAGTGAGATACGTCTTCCATCATTCATGTATGAATATACTTATAGACTCTTCATTGGTGAGAAAACTAAGCCATACAATATACTTATGAGACTCCTATGTTATGACTGTATCTTTGACTGCCCCCCCAATCGCCCCCATCTCTAACATCCCAGTCTCTCTCTTTTATTTTTTTTCATCTGGTCCAACAAGGAATACATATATACATAATAACTGTAAAAAATCTTAGCTTCCAATACGGAATGGGTTTGTATAAATATACACTTAGTTTGTCTGAAGATCCATAAACCCCTATTGTAACAGTAAAATCTGTCCAACACAAGAGGCCTTCGGCTCTGATCTGTCTGCTCAGCTGTTGGACAGGACAAACTAAAAAAAATAAAAATAAAGAGGTACACAAGAGACAATGAAGCCAGACGAATAAACAGGCTTTTCTCAACTCAACCAGCGAAAGTGTACGCTCAGTGGCAGGGTCAAAACAGCCGAGCAGACCCACCAAGGCTAAAAACTGAACAGTACTGGAAAAGTATGTGGGAGAAAGAGACAGCACATAACAGCAATGCCCAGTAGCTGGTCTCCCTGAGAGAAGAACATAGCAACCTCCCTGAACAGAATCCAGTAACCATCACAGTGGCAGACATCCAAGAAAGAGTCTCAGGTATGAAGAACTGGACAGCACCGGGCCCTGACATGATACATGCCTACTGGCTAAAGAAGCTTACCACACTCCACGAACGCCTGGCAGCACAAATGAACCAGCTGCTAAGAGATGGGACTCACCCCGAATGGCTAACAGAAGGGCGAACGATCCTAATCCAGAAGGATCCCTCAAAGGGTGCAGTCCCATCCAACTACCGCCCAATAACCTGTCTCTCCACAACATGGAAGCTCATGTCAGGCATCATTGCAACCAAGATAAATAGGCACATGGATCATGAGTAACACACAGAAGGGCATTGGTAGAGACTCCAGAGGAGCCAAACACCAACTCCTGGTCGACAGAACAGTCGCCCAAGACTGCAGGTCACGACACACCAACCTGTGCACAGCCTGGATTGATTACAAGAAACAGAAATGGCTCCATTGAAGCTCAGATACTCACCTCAACTCACCTGTGGAGCCATAACACTTTCTCTTTTGTACTGAATGTTTGCCTATTAGAACAGAGGCTCAAACGTTTCAGAGCAGAAATGGAGCCAGGCGCACAGGTGCACAGCAGAGTCTGAGCCTGGAGGCGGTTTTGGAGGAGACACGTGGGAGCTGATCTTTCACATTCACTGCTGCTGTCTGTCTGTCTGTCTGTCGCACACAACGTTGGCTGATAGCACAGGAAATATCAGTGACGGGCTGCTAGATACTAAAATAAACATAAAAAACACGATATTGACGTAAAGGCAAAATAAGAATCAGCAGAGCTGAAGACATTCTTTCAGAAGAAGAAGAATCTATGGGCAATGCTTCCTGAAATGTGGTCTAAGGACAGGAAGAGGGGCACCAGCAGATGGTCACTGCTGTGGGGAGGGTTAAACAGACAGAAAACATTCTGTTGCACATCTGTGTGGCAGGAAGCTCCTGCACATCTGTGCTTTAATTAGAGGAGGGTCACGACGTTAGTGAGTCTGCAAACCCTTCAAACGTACCTTCTTCTCAGCAGCTGTTTGAGAGCCATGTTTTCATCCAGAGTCACATCAGAGCAGCTGAAGCAGAGGTTTGAGTCGTCATTCCACGCTGGAGGTTCTAGAGTTTCATATCCTGTGTGCCCGGCTGAGCCCAGCATGGCACGCTTCATCTTTCTCTTGGAATACAAATGTGTCTATTAGGAGAGAAACGAAGGGGAGAGTTCTTGCCTACTTCTCTGGAAGAAGAAACGTGAAGTGCAAACTGTTAAGAAGGCGTTGATCACTTTTGAACATTTCAATGCCTTTTTTTTTACCTTAGTGCAGTTTTTCATTTAAACTGTTTAGCTGCTCCTTTTTTTGGGGGTGTCGCCACAGGGAGGACATTTCCACAACCATGTGGCATTTGGTTTTGAGCAGGATGTCCCTCCTGATGGATCGACCACAGAACCCTGCAGGTTGTGTCCACAGCCAGAGAGCAGGGCTTCCACTCCAGTAAAGGGTGAGGCCTCCATATCCTCTAAAACATTGAAAGAACATGAAGGACCTTTCTGCCATCTGGATGTTGCTTTGTGCTCAGCTGATTCCACGGCAGCTTGTCCGATTGCTCTGAGGTCCATCAGTGTTTTTAACATAAACTCTTTCAAAGAAAAATTCAGAGGCTCCTATGCAGTTGCAGGATCTGACCCAAACTCCCACTAAGTATCGGTCACTGCACAACTTTAACCTGTTAACCACCTGCTCAACAAAACATTTAAAGAACATAGACTGTGTGCATTACTCACCTAGGGCAATAAATAATAGAAAAACATGTTTGCATAGATGCTTTCCTCGGTTGGGTTGTTAAAGGGTAAAAGCAGAGAAGCACAGCTTTCTGCACAGATAACCAAACTACAGGCTGGAGAATGTGAACCTATCCACCCTTCCTCGCTGGCGGCGGGAGGTGCGGGCCAGTTTTGGCCGGGTGTCGCTGCTCTGTGCTCTTTGTGGCTGCAGAGGAGGAGGAGGAGGAACGGGACTCAGAATCCTGCGGTGGGAGGTTTAGAGCACTGAGTGGGCAGCAGCTCCGGCATCTGCTCCCTCTTAGCGGCAACCACACTGGGTGTTATTGTTCCCGATCGAGACGGGGAAAAAGACGGGCGAAGGAGAGAAAGAAGACATGAAGGGAAAGAGGGCTGAATCTGATGAAGGGCCGTTGAAGCTGAAAGAAAACGAGGAATGGATGAGAGTTTTGGGTGGGGTGAGGAGGAGGCTGATCACCTTCATCGCCCACTGACACAGTCATTCAAATCTACAAATGACCAGAACGGAGATGAGTTCAGGCGAGGAGCATGACTGTGTCAACCCATGTGGTGGGGAGGGAATCCATGCAAAAACACCTGCATCAAAGCTGCATCCATTTCTGTTACACCCCCCCACAAGGGTCATCAGCCAAGGCTGCAGTGATGTGAAAACCTGTGTTCACTCTTCAGAGTCTTAACCCTGCAGAAAATGAAGATCCACAGACAAGTACAAATATAGAAGAGTGAAGGGCAGAAAAAAGATAGTGACAGCAGGGGCAGTCTGCCGAGTCCCAACCATTGTCCCGACTCAGCAAAACCATGAAAATGTGGACCAACTGGACAAAGAGAAAAATGGTTGGAGGAAAAGATCCTGCAGAAGTTGTCCCTCAGCTTTCCTAAAGACCCACTGATGTTTTTTCAAAGTGTTCCCAGTGGACTCTGAGACATGATGATGCTGTTTCAGACCAAATCCTAAAACCTCATTTTCTAGGACATAGTTTCTGCAGAGCAGCAGGAGTTCATCAGAAATCTGCAATTAAGTTGTGGGCGGGACTGTTGGCACAGAGTAAGCCTGCCCTGAGTTCCCATCATCCCTTTGTTTTCACTCTGTTTTAGTTGTTAGCAGCTGTTAGAAGTTAGAATCTGGGGAAAGGACGGTGCACTGGGGTTCTGTCCTCTACTCTCATCTACTTCTCATCTATTCTTGATCATTTATTTATCATTTAGTTCTCCATGCCTCTGGTTGGTGCAGTGCAGTTCATGTGTTGTCCCTCTCTCCCACCCCCCTCACCGAGAAGGAGGGTCTAAGGGCAGGGATTAGTTTAGCAATCAGCTGGTTAGAACTGATTTTATTAGTGAAGCCCATTGAGACAACTGTGTTGTAAAACTGTTCCATATAAATAAAACGGAACCTAGTTGAACTTATTATGCATGATGTTTCTCAGATGCTACATTTTTTGTCCAGGTACTTTTCCAATTTGGTATTTTCCAAATCTGAATTTATTTTAAAGTATTACAAAAAAAGGAATTTACAAATCCATTTTCTTTATGTAGCTGAAACTTTTAATGTTTGAAGAATTCTTCAATCACAGGATTTCTGTTCATCAGAGTAGCTGAGCTTTAAATGTTCCTAAAGGTTGATGCTCATCCAGCAGCATTTCTTTAGATTTAGGGATCAAACCATACGGTTCCAGAACAAAGTCAGGCTTCAAAATACTTGGGTTTTACTTCCTGCTAATTGTCTTGGCTTTCAAATCAGTAGCGTCTTCGGGGTTTCAGGCTTTTCTCTGATCATCAACAGCAGCTAAACCGGAGTCATGAGATCCCAGTCCTTCGGATGGTTCCGTATTTAACACAGGAGGGCCTGCGTATCCTGTCTCTGAGATTATGAAGGCTGTCTGCCGTTTGGCTGAACTCTGGACAACAGCTGTCTTACCTTTTGGGATTTCTCGCACGTACCTGAAACATTGGTAACATGTTCCTGTGCACGAGTGTGCGGAATGTGGGGATGGTTTTGGGGATTTGCTGACAGTCCTGGATGTTTGCAGGTCTCCTGATCGGTCGAGAATTATGAAAATACAAAGATGCCAAGGCATGAAATACAAGCTGGATTTTAGCTTACACCTGTAAGGTCACAAGTCTAAATGTGGCTTTGCCAGAACTATGCAGCAAGCAAATGTCCTGAGAACAGTGTAAGCACACATTTAACATTTCTTAGAATTATTGACACCTCAAACTAAAATGAGAAAAAAATCCTGCATCTTAAGATCGCCACACAACCTAAAATGATTCTTTCTCAGTTCAAAATGCTGACAAAGGCTCTTTAGGCTTGATTTTTACAGGGGATTTACTGAAAGTCTGATCAAGCCAGCTAAACAAGCATATTCTACCTAATGTCTAAATGAAATCTCTATAATGCTAAAAAATGAGAAGCTGCCTTCACCAGCAGACAGTCTTCACCTAATGCTGCTCTGTCCCCTTCGACGCACACGGAGCAGCACGCAGCGGCGATCTGCCTCCGCCACGCAGAGCCGTGTTTGCAGAGCAGCCTCACATCCAAAAGCTGATCAAATATGAGCCAAAGCCGTTAAAAGGAAAGCAGTTTGTTTGCAGATCCACCCATCCATCAGTGTGGCAGATCAAAACTTGTGGTCTGGGCTCCTGTAAACCAACACCTGTAGGACATGTTTGGCACAGCCCTGACTGACTCCATGCTCTTTCTGTTCAGGTCAGAACGGCTCCCACAGTACAAAACAATGTATGTGCAAATAAGCCTTCCTTCACCTTTCAAATGGTAAATGGTAAATGGTAAATGGCGTATACTTATATAGTGCTTTCTGTCCTCTTTCGAAGGCCCAAAGTGTTTTACAGTCACAGTCCCATTCACCCATGCACGCACACATGCACACACTGGTGGCTCCGCTGCTGAACACAGGCGCCAACCTCCCACCAGAGGCAAGGTGGGGTTCAGTGTCTTGCCCAAGGACACTTCGACTCATGGGCGTGCAAGGCGGGAATCAAACCTGAAATCTTACGATCATGGGTCGACCGCCCTACCGCTGCACCACGGCCGCATTTAGAATTTTTCCTGACTCGTGACCCCGCTGCCACTGTGGAATAGTTACAATGGAAAGGACATCACCATAAGAGACTCTGCTGTCAGAAACGGTACAAATGTTTCGTCCCAAGTCTGTGGGCGAAGTGCATAGCCAGATATGGTCTGTTCAAGGGTATCAGGATCCCTATTAAAACGACTGATCAAAGGAGAAGGCAGAGAACGAAACCCTCTGTGTAAATAATCATGGTCATTAAGCCGGGACGGCCACTGTCACCTAAGGAAGCGGACACACGGATGAAATGTGGTCAAAATACTCCCCCGTTAAAATGCAGAGGCTCGTGTTATAGTTTGATCCGGGTTCAAGACAGAAACGACATTAACTGATGCCCCGGTGGAGGCTGGGGGCTCAGTGAGGACACGTGCGTGGGGCCGAATCCCTCCATCCACTATATGGTTCCACTTCCGTTCCAACACTCCCACAGTTGGAGCCAGAAGGCTCTTTGAAAGGACATGAAAGGGAGAGTTTTCACTTAAACCTTATTCCAAAACCTTCTGGAGCAGAAAGGAGGTGTTTCACGCAGGGTACCCGGAAACTCCTGGCAGTCATTTCAAATGACGAGAGTGGAGAGAAAAGAGCAGCAGGAGCAGCTTTTCCAGGAGTCCACTTTTAGATCTGCTAAAAAAGTCCCATTTTCTGTTTGTTTTTTTATGTCCAGAATCTGTCCAACACAAGAGGCCTTCAGCTCTCATCTGTTTGCTCAGCTGTTGGGCAGGACAAGTAAAAAAATATATATATATATCCATAGATATATTCTGTTTTTATTGTTATCATGCTGTATATTTACAATACAAGTGTGTGTATGTCTCTTAAGTAAAAATAATAGCTCAGTTAAAATATGAAAAAACAGAAAATAGTTGGTGTGTGCCTGAGCAAATATGGATTTCATGAATCACAGCTCAGAAAACTGTTGGCAGATTTTTGATTTGAGGCTAAACTGTATTCATTTGAACTATGGTTGTACACATTTCATGTTGGACCAAATGGAAAAAAAGAGAAGGAGACAGTGGAATGTTAGAGATGGAGGAGAAGGGTGAGAAAGAAAGGGGAGAAATAGGGGGTGAAATGAGTTGGAGGATGAATAAAAAGTAGGGGAGGGTAGAATCATTAAGCAACAAGTTGCTGGAGGATTATCATCATTATTGTCGGGTGTTGAAGTTAGTTAAAAGGGGCGGGGCCTGTCCACAGACACACTAAGACACGTGTCAAACTCAAGGCCCGGGGGCCAAATGTGGCCCACCATGTTATTTTATGTGGCCGGTGAGAGCATAAAAGGTTTTAATTTCTTAGAATAACATTTTTCTCTAGTTGATTACCTATTGTTTATGTGCTGTTGTAATTATTCAGTGTTTGCAGGTCTTATGTGTGTTTGCAGACAAACTGCTGTCATCAAACCATCAGTTTGATGCCAGGCTGTGTGCAGCCTTTTTTTTTTTACAATGTTACACTATAATCCATGTTCTTTCTAGCTCAGTTTCATGTTATTTGTCTTTATTCACTTGGACAGTCTGATCCTTCATTAATGTAAAGGATTTATGCTAGAATAACAAGCAAACATATGTTTTCTATGCAGCTGGAATTGTCACTTTAAAAAGTTATAATAAATAAATAATGAGGTATTTAACACTAAGGAGTAGTTACATTTATTTTTCATTACATTTAGTTACATGTATTAGTTACATCTGGCCCTTTGAGGACAGCCGCTATGCTGATGTGGCCCTCAGTGAAAATGAGTTTGACCCCCCCTGCCCTAAGAGTTAACAAAAATCTGATGGCTCCTAAAATCTTCACACACAAACATGTGTACACAATAGGACTACAGCTCACACACGCACACTCATGCACACAACCAAGCACTTCATTCCAACATGCACACTAGTAGTGCAAAGGTGAGCTGACACCTGTGATCAGGTGAGTGTTTATGCTCTACTGTGGGGGATTATGGAAGGGAAAAGAGCAGGACCCCCCTGTCACACCCTCCCCCCACGCCGCTCAAGGGAAGTGGTGGTCCCCAAGCGTGGTAAAAATGGGCCGACCGGGCTTTTATTCATGATCCTGACTGCACCGTCAGTGAGTGTGAGCGGATCAGACTCACTCTTCTTAATGGACTTCTGGAACCGAGGCGTTTCCTCATCTCTTCTTGCATCAGGGGTATCTGACCAAGAATGTTTGCTCAGCTGCCTTTGCATTCTCTAAAAAGGGAGCCCCCCCTCACATTGCAGACTGTTCTTCTGAGTGAAAGGGGCTGACAATAGCCAGAGTGAACAGTTTGCACAGAGATTCATACTCACCATTTATGTCAACTAGGAGAGTGAAGCAGTCCCACTGAACCCTGACATGATGATGACAGAAGCACTGGTAGAAATCCAAACAGTGGAATAAACTTATTGGTGCTTCAATTTATGAAATCCAATAGCTTGTCTAAACAATTTTTAAAAATCGATTTAATGAAACAAAGTTATAAAGTTTAAACAAGCATGATGGCTCAGCAAATTAAAAAAATATGTCAGATCACCTCTGCAGGTTTCACTTCATGAACACATGACCTGATGAGATGAGAGGCTCCTGCAGCGTCTGATGCTATGTTCAGGACCCCACATTCCAGCACCCGCTTCCATTGAAACGTCTGTGCAAACGCATGCTTCCGCGTTCCAAACTCTCACCTTCACACGTCCCCACGTTTTCAAGACCACTTATGGGCACCACGAACTAAATGCAACGCCATTGAACGCACCCTGAAAGTTAAAGCAGTTGATCTTCAACCAGTCAGGGACGTGCTGTTTGTTTCTATGACACCATGTTTTTCATCTATTGGCCTGGAGTCAGATTCAACTGTTTGCACCGCTTCAACATTTCACACCAAGCCTCTTCCAACTGTGAGTCCATGCGGTAGAATCGGGTAGTGACGCACCGGTGTGAACACCATGTGCTAAAAGCATGTTCAAAAACCCATGTTAAGTGTGTTCCTGAATGCGCCACACGTGCTCAGTGCGTATGTAGCTTGGAAGGTAGGTCAAGCTGCACTGGCCTCCCTCAGAGACGCTCTCACAGGCTCCTGATTGGCCCTGCGTCCACACGGCCCCACCATTTAATGGAACTGGGGCCCTGCATTCCTCTTCCTGTCCAAATCTCCTCAGCCTTTTTCTTTTTCTGAAAGTCTTGCATGTCCTCTAAAAAGGGAAAATCTCCAAATCTAAATGTGTTTGGGATTCATGGACATCCTGCAGTCAAACCTCCAATGTTTGACAAGGTCAATGAGCACAGCAGAGAAGGTGAGGAAGACTTTGGTTTGCCCCACGCTAGCAAAACTTGCACTTCTGAAGAGCTTCTTAAAGGATTTGAGTTCAAACCGCACATAACCTGAGCGATATAATGGATGACAAACGGCTTTGTTGCTAGATTCAGACAACACAGCACAAAGCCAAGTTGTCTCAGCCACCTTTGTGCATCAGCACAACATAAAATGCTCTTTTCATGCTAGCTGTGGGATTTAGAAAACACAGGATGTCCGTGGATGGAAGAAGTCCAGACCCAGTCAGGTGTGCAGACTGTTTTGTCTGCTTGTCTTTTGTCTTTCCAAGGCGTCTGGATCAAAGGAGGATTCTCTTTGTGTTTGCCGTGTTGCAGTGACTGATGTCACATTGGAACAACTGTCAGAACTGCAGCGTCTGTGGATCACACTACTTAATAGAGACATGAGATAAGTCAAACACCAGAGTTCCACAGAAGAGAGGGCTCCTTTCTTTCAGATGTCCAATCTCTAAAACAGATGCTATCAGCTCCACAGCTGGCTGAGTCTTCACTCTGTCTGTGGCTCATAACACACTTTGAAGAGCCGCCTGCTTGGCTCAGTCACCGGAAACACAAAACATCATTAACACGCCGAGTACCTTTAAGGAAATGATCCTTGTGGCCCACAATCGCTGTGAAAGTGTCAACCAGAGCCGGCGGCCAGGGCCTTCTTTGTGTTCAAAACGGGGACCAGTTGTGATGAGATACATGAATACCAGACAGACGGAATATGTAGAAGATACATTCATAAAATAAGGAAGGTTTTGTTTCTACTGATGTGTTCTGGTCATTTCTCAGTTGCATATGGAAAAATTTCAGTCAATGAAAGAGGCCTGAAAGGTCCTTTATAAAATGTGAATGATGACTATGTGAATGAAAAATTAGATTAAAAATATGGAAGAGAAAACCGGATGTGATACAGCGAACATAAAGAAGGAATCCAGCTGCATGGTCTTTATTCATCAAGTTTTGGTTTTTCGTGGCGTCAGTTTACAGCTGATTCAGTTTCCGATCACGTCCGTCTTCACGTTTAAGTTAACGGAGTCCCTTCACCTCCGGCTCTTTCAGTTTGTTGCTCTGAGATATTTTCTGTTTGACTGTTTGCTGGCTTTGTCACGTCTTGGCTCTGGTTTTATGTCCAAAGCTTCTTAATTCATGTGAGTTTTAAAAACAAAACTGCCTTTTCTCTAGATGGAGAACATTTCCAAAAGAATTTAAGATTAAAAGTGCCTTTGTATGTCTGTACTCAAATAGTGAAGGATCAGGAGCAGATAAAAACGCGTCTTTGAAATATCTTACGTTTGTGACGCTGCTACCGCCGTGGGCAGGCCAAAGTCTCACTGCTCCGCTCCCCCCGCCTTCATTTTCCTCGTCTGACCGGGCATCTGGCTAAAAACTTTAAACCTGGATAGCTCCAATATTGCTCGCCGTTTTTGAATGCAGCTAATAACTTGTAGCTGTTGTATTAGTTGTTAATAACTCAGCAGCTAATAACAAAAAGGTAGTATATCATGCTTTTCTTAAGCCTTTCAGAGTAAACTATATCCAGTAAACTATATTTTTGCAGCTTATTTTTCTACCCAGAAATAAGACGACTTGATCTCTGAGGCTCCGCCCTTCCCTTCTCGTGGGTGCCGCCCATTTCATGACGTCATCCTAGAGCCGGCCTCAGCAGTGTGTCTGCATTTCTCCCATGAAAAACAAACATCTGAACTTATCCAAAGATGGATGCACAGATTGTTCATATGAAAGGAAAGCGCTTAGCCGATCATCACAGGCTCCACGGAGAATGGCAGTGCAGACTCTTCCTGGAAGGGGCGGGGCCTCACTTTGTGATGTCACAATGTGAGAACCTACTTGTCTTCGTGGATTGGGTGGGGCTGGTGCTCAGACAGCAGGTTTTTAGAGGGAATACTCAGAAATGCATGAATGGATCAAAATAGGAATGAACATTATAACACACCTTAAAGCTCAATAAAGTGGATTTTGCATTATATACACCATTTAAAAGAAGACTGACTTTTTGATTTCGGCTCAAAACTGCATAATCCTAATTAGAAGACCACTGGGAACGATTTTCCTGTAGAAATATTGTTGGAGTAACAACCCTTTTACACCAGAGCTTGAGCTCCAGCGTTGACTTTCTGTCGACTGCATTAACTCTAAGCGTTAACTCAGTGAACTTCCAGGGAAAGAAGCAGAGAAAAGCAACATTAAGCTGATGTGCATCACTTGATTGTTGTAAAGAGCGGCTGTTTGGGGTGTTGCTGGAGTCTTCTCCAGTGTTAAAAGGTAACACTATAATCCCAGAAATGAAAAGCGTCTAAAGTCAGGGTTCATTTTCAGGAAAGACAGTTTTGACATGTTTAGATTTTTTTTCAGGGATTCTTCAATAATTAAATAAAAACATCGACAGATCAGAAAAAAATAAAAGCTCATAAAAGTTTCTGTTTCCTTAGGAGCTGATCGATGATTTTTCAGCTTGAACCTGTTTTAAAAACAAATTTAGACATTCAATGATTGAAAAACCTGCTTATGTTATGCAGCATGGACACAGACTTGCTGCCATCATGTCAGGATCAGTCCCTGGGATGATCGGGAATCTCCAGCTTCCTGGACCCCCTCCTCCCTATAGTCACCTGCCAGCAGATACCAAAAACAGATGCGGTGACCCTGGGGGAGGCGGCAGTTTGTGCCAAGCAGTAGTGGAGTATCAGCGTCCCTGAGTGCAGGACAGCTCTGAGGTGGAGATTCTGATAAAGGCTTTGATGCTCTTTCAGATCTTCTTGTTCTTCCTGTTGACATTTCAGCCGCGGCCTTCAGTGCTCCGTTAAATAAACTCAGATCAGGAGGAACCTTTACAGTAAATCCGTGATCCAGGAAACGTTACAAAGCATCTCAAATCCCAGTTGAAAAGCTGACAAACAAGCAGTGAAGACTCTGGCAAAGATCCTCCCTGAGTGCTTCCTCCTGCCTCTTGACACTAACGTGAATGAGCTCACAAACCCTCAGCTCAGCTTTCAAAGCCGAAGCTGAAAGGGAGGGATTTCCAAATTGGAGTCAAACAGAAGCTGACATCAGGCTGACACGTACTGCTCCCCCCTTTGTGCTTTGACAAAGTCCTACAGGTGGGGACACAATGGAGGATCAACTGACATCCTGTGGCATGACGGGGGCATTTCTGAGTGTAAATGTAGCTGCAGTGAGGCTCTTCAAAACCCTTTCAGGGGCGGCCACCTCCACCTGCTGCAGCTTTGGAGAGCGTGAAGGGGGGGGACGGGAACAGAGGGCATGCTGGGAGTGTCGTTTTATCTGTGAGTCCCCTCAACCTGAGCAGGTTCTGGTTGGTCAATGAGCATGGTTTCAACTTCAGAGGAGGACTGTCTGTCAGGCTGTGATGAGCAAAGAGGAAACCTTCCTCTGTTTTCCTCTTCACAGTGAAGCATCACCGTCCACAACAATTCTGATTTAATAAACCAGATTCATTGGATTATTAAAGCTGTCTGATATCAGAGACAAGAGAGAGAGAGACAAGCTTTATAGTTAAAATGAACATTCTGGTTACCCCAAAAGGGTATTTTTAAAGGCCCACCATGAGGATCAGAGGTCAAATCTATAGGAGGATGCAGAATGTTTCTAACAGAAGAACCCTGCAGCAGACAAAGGAAAAAGAAAAAGTTGTGTTGTGAAAGAAAAGCATTTCCCGCAAAAATGGGAGCATAACTGTTGATACAAAAATTGAAAGAATGAACATTTTCTAAGAAATCTATGATGTCAACATACTGAAAGCTTTCAGATGAATAGCAATGTGATTGTCCCACCTGGTCCCTGAGCCGTCAGCGGTCCACCTGCACATGAACTCATCCCTCACTTCTCTGGGCAGAAGAGTCCACTTTGGCAGTCTGACAGAAGTCCTGGCTGTTAAACTTTGGTGCTTTGATACTGGGACCGGGGAGGGGGACACGCTGGCCCCACAGGTGAGTTCCTTGTCTGATGCGGTGCTGATGCAAAGCTGCAGGCTTACACTGAGCTGCTACAGTGACCATCAACACATTTATGGAGGCAAAAGGAGGAATTTTGCTTTGGTTCTTTAACAGTGTTGTTCTTCATCTGAAGAGGATTTTAACAAATGTCTGTCTGGTGAAGGAACACATTTTGTATGTCAGTGTAAAAGCTGTGCATGTGACAATAAAAGGATTCGGATTCTGAAAAGCTTCTAAGGAGGATACATTTTCTACCCCACCAATGTTGGCCAATTAAGTTGATTAATTTGACATTCACCTGTGGAAGTTCTGAGTTTTGGCATGTTTACAGCCCCCACTAACATGCTCACTGACAAAGCCATATGATGCTCTCCAATGCCCCCACCTCCCTCTCCCCTGCCCCCGCCCAGCTACCTCCTCCTTGGGAACAGTCCTGCAGTGTCAGGGAGCTGTGTAGGTGTCTCGCGGTGTCAGCTGCCATGCTGTTTATTATTGGTGGTCCTAACTTTAGGAGGCTCCCAGGCCATCACTAACAACTGTGTAAATCTGCTAGAGAAAGGAAAACATAGCTGGTACTACAGGAATGTTTGAGGGGGGGGGGGGGGGGTTTCTACTGGGTTCCACCAGTTTCTGAATATTCCTTAAAAAGGCCTGTGGAAGTTTTTGGAGGATGAGGAGGTGTCGCTGCTTGTTTGACTTGGAAGGGACTTCACACAGCCAGCTTGAATAACAGTTGCAACAGCAGAAACCATATGTGCCGAGGTGTCATGCATCTGCGGCGGTCGCTGCAAGTTACACATTCTGCAGGCTACACTGTCCAGACTCAGCTCCCTGAGCAAGGGGGTTTATGGGAAAGGAACCGGGTCATCACAGCCACCAACGTACGCCAGGCACGGTCAGCACCATGACAAAAGCAGGCTGTGACTCTTGTAGAAACGGCTTATTTGACTAAAAGTCAACGCAAAACTGCGTCTTGGCCTCAACTCTTTTGCTGTTGGAAAACCTGCTCTTTTTATCATTTGAGAGGAGCCACATTTGTCAGGAACGTCGTTGGATAAGCAGCAGAGCTAAGGGTGGGGGGTTGTGCTCTTTGAGAATTTAACGCCAAACAACTTGTTCAGCTCGTTGTGGTCCCGTTTGAGCCTCTGGTAAAGGTGCTCCCAACACCTGATTGGCCTGTTTTTGTTCATAAAAGGTCACAGGAACGGTTCCAGGCATGACAGGGAGAGTTTGGGGTTAGTTGTGTTCTAATTTAGACCTGCTTGATGCTTATGCAGCTGAAATGTTGCTTTACATGGTGGAGATGTTGTATTTTTGGTTTATGTTCTTGTTGTCTGATGGGGTAAAAGCGTTTGTTTTTGCTTTTGTACTCATCAACTCTTTCAGGAACGTTGCCTGTTCTTGTTGGTGGGCAGTGCCTCAGATTCATCATAGGTCATTCTAAAAGTAAAAGGTATGGCCTGTCTAGATTTGAATCTGAAATCCTTTTTATAGCAGTTTGTAGCACACATTTGAAAAACCAACTAAATCAAACCTGCTTCCACACTGAATCTACCTCCCTTCAGTTTGTGATGTCACAGTCAGAAATATGCGTTTTCAGTGCAAACAAAATGGTTTAAACTCATCATTCAGCAGATCCAGTTTGTCACTGGCAACCATCCCCTTTTGTGCAATTGGTGAAGACCAGAAGGATCCAGAGACATTTCCTTCATAATTACAGGGTGTGTCAGTGGACAGATGTCTATTCAAAAGGGTTTTGTTCTGTTCTGCGTCGTGTTCAGTGTCATTCATGTCTGTGTTCCTTGAAAGCCCTAAAGCTCAAGTAGAAAACTCCCGTTTCTCTAAACTCTCAACCTGTGAAAAACTCCCAGCACAGCTCCAATAAAGCTAGAGGGTTGTAGGATGAATCGTTTCCTTGATTGCTTGTTGAGACTGAGAGATGGACACAAACAAGAGGTTTGACTGTGCAGCATTTCATTGATCAGTAATCGATTAAAAAGGGTTTTAGCATTTGTTGTGCCCAAGATTTCCACCACTAAACAGGCTGCTGGGTGTTTGTCTGGGAGGCAGGGAAACCCATCCAGCAGCAGGTGTCCTTGTATTGAGCTTGTGAAGCAGCCAATGGTGGAGAGCTACGCCCAGTGAGGTTAGCCATGGAGGCAGAACAACTGTGGCCACATACCAAAAGGGGAAGCAGCTCAGTCAGTGAGGAAGCAAAGCAGCTCGCTCAACCCTCGCCTGCGTTGACTCCTGTCTTTTCAGAGAGGCCGCTAGTAAAGCCATCACCACAAAATAAGTGGCTTGAACCCGCACACTTCAAATTACAGGGCACTGAAAATCAGAAAATGCTATTCTGCTTTTCCCAATTGATGCCTAAGAAATTCTATTAAAACCTCCACAGATGAAAGCGCGATGCAGCGTCGCTCTTTTCCCTCCATATTGGGGGTGGGGGGTGGGGGGGGGTGACTGTGGTCTGCACAAACTGAGCCTGGGAGGTTCATGGCCGCATTCAACGGCAGAAAAGGAAAACAGTGGAGCAGATGAAGACATTATCTGTATCAGATCCACGGTTGGTCTTCTTCTTCTCTTACTGAGCGACGAGGAAGATGAGGGATGTGACCGAAGGAGGCGAAGAATCACAAAAAGTTAAGCAGAAATAAGTCTTGAACAGGGGTGGGCAATTCCAGGCCTCGAGGGCAGGTGTCTCCATGATTTCCAGATATTCTTGCCCTCCCCATGACTGATTACCTGGTTCAGGTGTGTCCAGCCAATCAGAACATGCCAGAGCAGGAATGTGGCCCTCAGTGCCCACCTCTGCTCTAAAAGAACACAATCATTTAAACTGACTGAGCTTTGTGTCTGCTGTCTGAAAACCATCTGTACCAAAGTCTAACTCCAGAGTTTTAGGTGTCAGTCTGAAGATCGCTCCGTCACACGAGTCGGTGATGGTTGGAAGGTCGGGACGACTGAAACATTCATTCAGGCAGCGGTGTATTAGTACAACAAAGAGCTGAAGGTCTGTAAACCTCAGGGGGGAGCAGATGACTTGCTGCACACACCTGTGCCTGATAACCCCCCCAGGAACAAGATCTCAACCGGGCAGGTGGCACCACTTACACCTCTTTATGCGGAGCCCTGCAACAAAAAGGCGTTAAGAGGTTGCTCTCCTACAGTCAATTAGTCACGTTGGAGAAGGAATTATGGGTTGGGAATAGTAGGCGGGTCTGGCACATGTGGTCACAACACAAAACAGTCAAACGCTTTCTCAGCTACAGATTTCAGACACCAGAGTGACCGAGCAAGCATATCTATTCCCTCCCTCCACATTCCACTGGCTTTTAAATTACCAGTGGGAAGAAGAATACAAGTTTGACCTTAAAAACACGTCAAAGCTGTGCTGCAAAGCTGCTGTCCACGCATGCATTTGCAGAGTCCTGTCTGAGGAATAGGAATGCTAGAATCGCTGCTTTACCTTGTTGACTTATGCACGGTTTAATTTTGAAAGTTACCGTTCTTCGGGATTCAGCTGGATGGAACGGTCACTGTTTGGTAAACATGAAGCACGGTGGAGCAGTGGTTAGCACTCTTGCCTCACAGCAAGAAGGCCCCTGGTTCAAGTCCCGGCTGGGGGACATGAAAAAAACAACATCAATGGGGGACCTTTCTGTGTGGAGTTTGCATGTTCTCCCCGTGTATGCGTGGGTTTTCTCCGGGATCTGCGGCTTCCTCCCACCGTCCAAAAACATGCTTCATAGGTTGACTCTAAATTGTCCATAGGTGTGAGTGTGAATGGGTGTGTGACTGTGGACATTCTACCCTGTGACAGACTGGTGACCTGTCCAGGACGTCCCCTGCCTTCACCCACAAGTGGCTGGGATAGGCTCCAGCAGCCCCATGTCCCCGAAAGGGAAAAACGGAATAGAAGATGAATGAATGAATCAAGAAGCTCATGATAATTGTAATCCAGTTCAGTGGATTTAATTTTAGTCCTCAACCTGTTTTCCTGTGTGACGTGGGACATGACCAACGTCTTTTCCAACCTAATCCAAGTAAACTTCATGCAGGTGCCACTAACACGGATCCAGAAAGCAAATGCAAAGTGGCAAAACCTGACACACAAAGGAGGAGGCCCGGCCACCACAAAAGGAGACAAAGACGGCTTCTTTGCTCATGTAAATATTTGTTGAATGCCAGAGGCAGCTGTGATTGTGACACACTGGCTGCACTGGCCCACCTTAGTGCCCGTGTCACAGAGAACACGGCCGCTTGGATCGTTCCAGAGGCTCCCTGGTGTTGCTGTCATCTGCTCCTCACTGCAGATGAGCTGCACCTGTACCTGTATTCACCTGTTCATTGGGGTTTTTAGGAGCAGCTTCATCGCCTACTGTCCTTAAGTGAACACATGCCCCGTGCTGGCCATCACTGCTGTTGGTTGGCAGGGAAGTAGAATGTTCTTTCTTTCAGTGGCATGGTTTTCAAATCATTCTGACTAATCACTGCATCATGGTGGCACTGATTGTAAACTGACATTGCTGTTAAGCAATGGTTAGGCGTGAGGGATGTAAAGAACAAAGCTGCCTTTTTTTACCTTGTTCTGAGAGCACTCCCTTCCTGTTATTTAGAACGGATGTTTGAACAGATTTTTGAGGGAAGCAAATACATGTTACCCTGTGCAGCTGCATCTGCAGCTGCACAGATGCAGCCATGCCCTGGCACTCAATTCTGGCGACAGTAACCACATGACGAACATCCACTGCCAGTAAACACATTCCAGTCCTTCACGTTTAAAGAGCCAGCAGGATTTCTATAAATATGACTTTTTTTTAATGAAACAAACACACTAACCGTTCAGGTCAGCAACAAAAAAGATGAGTGGAATGAAAGCTCCCACAGCAGGAAAGGCCTCAGCATCTGCACGAACACGAACGTCAGCTGAGTGCTTTAAAACCCGAATTCTGTTTTTTCTGCTCCCTTCCTAAGTTACTGGAGGTTGGTGACATTGTCACTGCTCTGAATCTCCATCAGCGTTCACCAGTCTCTCCCTCTTTTTACAGTCCAATTAGATTAGATTTAACTGCTTATAAAAGTTTATTGCACATTCTGGACATCATTGCAACACATTCGTGTAAAAAAGGAAAGCTCTTTAAAATTATTTCACTGTCAGAAACTGTGTAAGAAAAATGAATTGCTTATTGATTATAATCAGAAAGCATTTTACATCATCAGGTCCTCTCCTCTCTATACGCTTTTTGTACATTTTAATGCCTTAATGGATCCTTGTGCATATTTAAAGCCAGTCTGAATCCTCCTGACCAGCAGAACAGTGGAGACACTAGAACAGAACATTTGCTTAGCAAACACAACGCCAAGAAACGTCAAAGGAGAAGGGGTTGCTCTTCAGGGATGATGAAAGGAATCTGCAGACTGATGTCCCAGGAAGAAGCTTATGCAGGAGGTCTTTAGCTCAGGAGGTCCAAACAGAATTATGAAGAAAACAGTCAGGGCACGGGTAAACACATAGGTCAGGACAAAAGACAGGCCAGAACACTGAAAAGGCTCACAGGACTTGTCAGGCTGGATGTAACGGCTACAGGCACTTTACACTCTGGCACCAGGTGAGGAACGAGAGCTGCTTAAGTAGAGGAAGCCACAGGTGAAATGAGTGAAGCCATTACAGAGCAGACAGCAGAGGGAGAGAGAGCCGCTGCCTCCCATAACCGGCTTTATGTGCAATTCTGACGCCACGTTTTAGAAGTGAGAAGAGAGGATAGCAAATATTATTTCTACTACAAATCTTTGGTAAATATGGTCATATTAAAGAGCAGTATGATAAAAATCTACAGATATATTTGTATATCTGTAGATATAGGTTTGGTTTGAGTCCTGAACTTTGCGTTTGGTCTGTAGTCACACTGCCGTGAAGTGGACGTTCCTGTTTTGATCCAAAGCTTGCAAACAAAATCATATGATTAAAGATCTATTCAGTCATTGGCCAGAATTTACGGGGCGGGGCAAAGCAATAAAAAAATGATGAAAGTCCAGCGCTTTGCAGTCCTTGTCTGGATAATTCACTGATTCAAACTCATTCTGATCATCTGTATCAACGTCAGTTTGACTTTGATACGGTGAATGCGTGCTGCACGGTGGCTACTGAGGAGACGATGGCTAAGAACGTACGCTGGTAAAGGTTATGACGTATAGATTGTTGGGAAAACTGTGAGGAGACGTGTGTGTCACGTTAAGGTTGTTTTAATGAGTCTGCATTCATCCGACCACATTCCAATGAGTTGCTGTGTCTCATCGTTGTGGTTCTTGATTTTGTTTTAAGAGATTTCTGGTAAGGATCTCGCATGTAGCTATCAGGATGGTGTCACAGCAGTGCATGTTGGTTAACGCGGCACAGAAAAGCAAGTAAGAAGTGTTTTCAGCAGCGTAAAAATAAACCTGAAAACTAAACAGCTGGACCCTTTTTCTGTCTGATAAAATGACAATCGTTGCTTTATTTTTGACCGCGGTTCAACGACCGGATACGGTGGCCATCTTGGTCCACTTGTTCTGCTCCGAGAGCGGTTAGTATTCAGACTAGAAGATAGTGGGATGTTAGAGATGGGGGATAAGGCTATAAAAGAAAGTTGAGGGGGGGTTGGCAGCAGAGGTAGCCATGGCACCCCCACCCACATGGAGAAGCAGATAAAGGGAATCTACACATTGGCCCAGACCAGGGCCGGAAGGACCACCACAGGGGCCCCCAGCACCAGAGACCAGGGGGGCACAGGAGCGTTGACAGCACAAGAAACACAGAACAGTCCCCCCACGGTACCCGGGGGCCTCGTCTTCACCTGCCATAGAGATGAGCAGCCTGCCACCACTCGGGAGTCATGGGTATCCCCCATGCCCCAAACACGCCCCCCAAGAAAGACCCGCCTCACGCTCCAAGCAACCACCCACCTGCCCTGCAGGAAGTTCAGCCCAGTTTAGCACATGAGTTCAGAATTTAAGGATGAAAAGAGAATTAAAGGCAGATTCTCCTTGAACCAAAAGTGCCAAAATAACAAAAAACTCATTTTAACGGCTAAAGAAATGATTGGTTCCTCCTGCACACCCTTGGCAAGAACCTGCCTGACTGACTGCCGAGTGGAAGTTTCTGACTTCCAGCACAGAAGCTCCTCAGCCTGTTTAGTTCTTGTTTTCATGTTTTAGCAGGAGCTGTAAGCGTTAAACACAAGACCAGACTTCAAAGCTGCTGGGTGGGGCACAATTCCCCTGAAACGTTTGGAGATTAGCTTGATCTATGCAAGTCTACCAAAACATGATTTAGAGACACGAAACAATCCCCTTCCTGCTCAGGGCCTCTTTAGCATGCACTGTTACACAGCGCCGCCTGGGACGTGCCAACACTTGGCATGCACAGGATCCCCGAGCGGGACGCTCACATTTGTGGTGCTCGTCTGTCACAGGAGGCTTTCCTCCGAGGTGAACGAGCACTTTGACAGCCACGGCTCCCCAGGCATTCTTCTGTGCTGTGCAGCTGCAGAGGAGCTGATGCACACGGGGAAGTCCCGTCTGTCCATCTCACGCCAACCACAAATACACAAGCACTACTCTATTTGAAACATTGATGGTTTTAGGAAGAAAAATATGATTCAGAAACAGCCAGGATGAGTCCATCATCCAAAAAGGTGGGTCAGCCAGAGTGACCTCTTTCTTCTAACAGGCACATCATCACAGGGACTCAAGCTGAGCTCTCACTTTCAGTCAGGTCCTCTTACATATGTGATCCAAACAAAGATGGTTCCTCATCTTTGGGCCTTCTCCACTTCACCTCTCAGAGCTTACCTGGACCCTAAATGTGCAAATGAAATGTTTAATTAGAGGAATGGATGCCCCGCTCGCCTCCAGATGTATGGAGTGATATTTATGCTGCCACGCTGCACACAAAACTCTAAGTTGCAAATGAAAATATTAAATATTTGCTTTCAAGTTTTTGGTTTGTTTTTTTTTGCTTTCGAAAATATTTTTGTACTTTGTGTTTCCAAAACAAATGTTTTAGATGTGTTGTGTCTCATCTGGCTTTTCTCCTTTATTTGATTTTGCTGACATTGTCAGGTGAGGAGGGCTGGTGAGTGCGAAGGACCCCAAATGCAGAGACGGGAGCACACGGTTCCAGGCCAAGGCATTTCATCTAAACACAAAGCGCTGCAGAGCAGGAAAACAAAACTAAACTCACTGTGGGCAAACCATGAACAAGGCAGAAGAGAGTCCGGGAGTCAGGGACGAAGAGACATTAAAGACATTACATCAGAGACATTAATGGACCAGCCCAAGAGGAAGGCAGAGACAAGACTTAAATGCAGACAGGACAGACAAGACACAGGTGAACATGATAAGGAGACATTGGGACCAAGAAAGTAAAACTCAAGAGTATGGCAAAACAGGAAATATTTCAAAATAAAACAGGAAACAGAACTCAAACATGACAAACAAGACCGTAAGTGAAAACCAATAGAAAGAAACCCAAACCATGACAGACATAAGTGTCAGTTTAGCGTGACCAAGCTGCCATCAAACAGCTGCTGATTGGTCCAGATTCTAACCAATCAGGTGTCTCTGTCTCGTATTGACGGTGCTTGGAGGCAGACATGGACTGACTGCATGGATCCCTAGGACGGGAACTGAGGACCCGACAGCAGGCGCCATGGCAGGACAGCTGGGTCAGACGGGGCGTCTCGGATGCGATCCACTTTACACAAGTCCAGACCCCTTCCACTGAAGGTGGGCTCGGGTAAATCTGTCAATCAAATGCTTCAAACTTTTGAGGTGGGGGCCAGCGGGCACCACATGCTTTAATTGAAGCATCTGATTGGTCAGTTTATATCTTGAATAACTGGTGATTAAAAAAAAATAGGAAAAAAAATCAGGATCATTAAGATGTTAGAAAAGGTTCTTCTGACCATAGAAGGACTGAGTAACAGCTGTTTATTTCTCTATTAAAGTCTGCTTGGAACGCCAAGGGGAAGGGGTCACTCAGTCCAGTTCTCTGATACAGTCAATGGTTTATTTATTTATTTTTCTAACTTGTCCTGTCCAACAGCTGAGCAGACAGATGAGAGCTGAAGGCCTCTTGTGTTGGACATATTTTACTTTAACAACAGGGGTTATTAATCTATGACAAACCAGAGGAATGTCTGAATAAACCCCTTTAGGAATCCAGGACAAACTTTATTCACTTTGATCATATTTGAGAATCTTTGGTGTTGGACGGAAAAGGAAAGAAGGGAAGAAGAGAGAGGGATGTTAGAGGGGGGGGATAGGAGGGTGATAATAGGAGGGGGGGGGATGAAACCATGAAGCAGCATAAAGCAACAACTTTACTGGATGTTTATCGTTACAGTGAGGTTCAAGTGTAATACGAATCTCAAAGGGCGGGGCCTGTCCACACACATTGAGATGTTATAAACACACCTGTTAGCTGCAGAAATGTCCACATGTCAACATGAACACAATACAGATATTATTCACACACGCATACTTATGCCTTCAAACCAACTAGTGTGAAATATTTCATTCATTCAATCATGCAAACTATTAGTGTAAAGGTGAGCTAACACCTGTGCTCAGGTGAGTGTTTATGTTCTTCTAAATGGATGGTGGAATGTGAAAAGAAGGAGGGAGAGTGACCAGCCATCCCCACACCACCCACCCCACACAGAGAGAAAGGAGCCAGAAAGCGCCGCCCCCCCCCGGAGAAAGTCCAGGCCCCCGCCCCCAGGCGCCGCCCCTGGGAGAGCTCTGGTCAGTCAATGGTTTAAACTCAAATCAATCAGCTGTTCAATAAAATGTTGGCGCTCTGTAAGAAACCCAGAGGAAGTGGCTCAGTTTAAAGCTGCTGTAAAACTTCAGAGAGACTTTCTCTTTCATTACATGAATATATTTTTAGACAAACCATTCCAGAAAGAAAATGAAGTGACAGTGTGACTAACATGTTCATATGTTTGGTGAATCTGACAAAATTGTATTAGTTGTTACAATCAGAGGAGACGTAGGTGGTTGAGCAGCTACAAATTAAAGATCGTAGAAAGATGAATTTCCATTCTGGTAATTAAAGGTTCAGCAGAGGAGAAATGGAGCCTGAAGAACAAGGTTATGATTAGGTCTTTGATGAAAGATTTCAGCATAGAGACAACCATATTTAGAAATCAAAGATCAAGTCAGGGGCTTTATTTGGGAGTTGAACCAGACCAGATTGTGAAAGTTGGTGGTTTACTCTCTCAGGTATCCACAGCTGCAGATTCAGAACAAGCTCCTGAACTTTCAGAGAAGTGGGATTACTCCTGCTTCCTGATGGGCTTTCCACCATGAGGCTGAACAGGCCTCAAGCCCCAGAGCAGCTGATGGTGGATGCAAAGCCATCTTTCAGGGCTGAGAGGTGGTCACTGACTACAAACTATCCTTCTACACTGACGATTGTATTATGTTTAGTAGAAACATGAGTCTGTTCACCATGTGAGGACTAACAGCAACTGGATCTGACCATCCATTCATCCATTTTCTGAACCTGCTTTATCCCTTTTGGGGTCACCAGAGTCTAATCTGGCTACTGGAAAGTCTGGAAAGTTTCTTTGCCGAGGGGAACAGACCCAGCCAGGAGACAGAAGAGGAGCCTTCCACTTCCAAAAAAAGAAAGCTACATTTAACAGACAGAACTTCTTTTTAGCACCATGAGTGTGGGAAGGGGGGAGGAGGATGACACCTGTGTGATGTACGATGACATGTGTGTCAGAATAAAAGCTCGGGGCACGTCTTGTCACGACTCTGTTCCTCCTCCATCATAGCGTAGCGACAATAATCAATGCCTACATGTTAAAGACCGGTCCTTGAAAACAGTGACGTCATACCGGTCCGTGGCGCTAAACAGGTTGGGAAACCCCGCTCTAAATTGTCTGTAGGTGTGAGTGTGCATGGGTGTGTGCATGGGTGTGTGGTTGTGGCCCTGTGACAGACTGCTGACCTGTCCAGGACGTCCCCAAAAGTTTGCAGCTTCCCCACAAGACAAGCAATGGCATGACTAGTCTGAGAGCATGCTGAGTCTGAACATGGGGAACAATGAGGGTCTCTGGTGGGAAAGCAGGAGGAAATCTAACACACACCAAGCAGGCAGTGGAAAATTAACCCAGGGCTGTTTTCTAAAAAATAATCCTGAAAGACCCGATTATCATGCTGCTATACTCTGATTCTTATCCAGGTTTAGCCGCACACACAACCAAAGGTTAATGCTTTTGACCTGAGAGAAACACTTTCCTCATTATGAGGCATTTGTGCTGTTGACAGAAGCTTTCAGAGCCGTTCCTTACAGACCAAACATGTCCGAGAACGGAGCAAGAATGCTGAGCGTCTGAAGGAGGCAGGAGGCTGGGGCTTGATGATAAGCGAGCTGCTCACAGGAATCTGCTGCACCACCTCTTTTAAACATCTTTATGCTTTCGGATCCGACCAAAGTCGAGCTATGAAGCAACAAGACGGCCTAGCAGCTGTCAACACGTTCCACAACGCTGCTTTTGATTTATAGTGAAGTCAATTAAAATGAAAACATGAAGCAATTTTCTTGTTGTTTTTATTATGCAAACTTGAATTACTTTCTGGGCACAGAAGATGAGCAACTAATGCTGGGGGGGTAGTAAAGGAACCCACAAATCATCACCCCTCCACCACCATGCATAACAGCTTGAATGCTTTTCAGATTTACACACCATTTCTTCACAGTTGCATTTTGATGATGGTTTTTGTCAGTTAGCGCCTATTGTGTGTATTTGTGTAGTGACAGGCGGTGCCACCGGTTGCAGGACAGCACCTGGACACCGTTTTTTTTTAATTTTTCATCTTCCAGTCTGTTAGTAGTCTACAGTTTGCACATGCAGGCAGATAAATCCTTCATGTTTGACCACAACATAAGGATCATCTGTGTTCAGTTCTATTGAACTCCAAGGGTGCACACTTAGTTTTAAAGAGGATTTTGCTCACCATCTAGGTTTCCCTCCACAGTTAAACATTGTACACATCATCAAACATATCCATCCACAACAGGAAACAGGAAGTGACCTCACATGTCAGTATTGTTTTTTTCTCTTTCTGTCTATTTGATCTTTTTTTCAAACTCATTTCTGCACTTCATTTTTTACTCTACTTTAAAAATATGTGTAATTTATTGGGCTATGTTTACAAACCCTCCAGCTTGCAAGGCAGAGACGTGTGGTTAATTGGGCTGTGGGGGGGCTAAGCCTTTATAAGAGGGGAACTTCTGCTGGCTTGGTCATCTTGTGATTGATTACTTTTCACTGTGAAGACAAACGCCATCACAGTGTAAATTATTTTGTCAATTCTCCTACAAACACTGAGGAAAAACAGTTAACAGCTCCTGCTGAGGATGGAGGACTTAAACCGACAAAACAAAGTAAATAAATGCACCAATTAAATGTAACATTTTCTAAATTAAATTAGAAACCAATATCAATATTTTTTTAATCAAATTGATCATTTGTCTAATGCCTAATACATTTTAAACATATTTGAATGTCCCATTAACCAATTAAAAGACCTTTATGCACATTTCAGTCATTGGATGCTTCTGTTGACCTCATTTGACACCAAACCTTTATTTAATCAGATAAAAACACACTGAGGGAAATCAGATAAAAGAAACTTCAAGCTGAGATTTAAAAAAATCAGACTTTCTGCCAGAAATGTAAACCAGTCGACTGGCTTTGAATGGCTCTTCAAGGGAGCAGGAAATCTCACAATCTTCTCCAAAATATTCTGGAAGGCATGATTGAAAATATTTCATCAGTTCCATAAAACTCATACGTGGTGCAAACTCCAAAGATGTGTCCAGAAAATCTGGTTCAGTGCATCACAGCTGAAACGGAAGCAAACTCTTTTCTCCTGAACCTGCAGTTTGATCAGAACAGCTGACTTCTCTGCACCAACGTCACCAAACAGGCTGAGGAGTGGGCTTCCTCTTTGCTATTGTGCATTTTGCCATTGCTAAGCCACTAAGGCATGCATTTGTTTGGAGCCAAGTTTGAGAAAAAATCTGTTTTTTTCCAAGTTAAAAAGGACCTGGCTACCAGCTCAATAAAAACACGCACAGATCTTTGTAAATTCTTCTAAAAGCAGTATATCAGCAAAGTTTAGGAGTACCAGTCACACTTTCAGTTAAATATTAGCCAGCTGCTTTTAAAATTCACCTCAATGAACTACTCTGATGAGCAAGCATTTCTCTGCATTTATGAAAGGAAATGAGCTTTATGACCATTTTTTTTACTGGCCATTAACATTAAGAACTTAAAAACACTCCAACCCTTGAGCAGGGATCCACTGAGCTATAGCAATGTCACCCTTGCCTCCAGATTTCCCTCTTGTGCTGCATTCAAACAGCACATCATCTTAAAAGGACTTTCCTCCTGAACCATTTTGGATCACTGCAGGTCTACCTCTGGTTCTTGTGTTTCCTAATGATGCTTTAGTTTTGTTTGCTCTGGATGAAAGTGGAATTGCTTCACAAACTCTAGTAGAAAGTTTCTCTGCAACACCGCGGGTTTCTAAAGGCCTCAAACAAACACTGTACAGACACTCATTATGAACTGTTGGTCTTGCAGATGGTTATTAGGCATGCCCCAGTGTTCAACATTCTGCAGAGACCCTATAGTTAAGCTGGGACATAGCCTAAAGTCATGTGACACAGACAGTCTTTTATCCATGCATCCATTTCTTGTTTGAGCTCTTTCAGAAAGATCCGAGACAGATTAAAGGTTTGTGTTGCAGAGCCCTCTCCTGATTGGACGTGCTCATAACGTCGCAGTAGAATAGGCAATCGGCCGTTTCTTCCTGGATGTCCAAACCACTGTAACTGTAACTATTTAAACTAGCAGTTCACTACTACTTCTTCCAAACGCCTCACATCCCGACTCCAGCCGTGCAGCGGAGGCGGGGCTTTAGCTACAAACCGCTGGAATCGGTCAGAGCAGTTCTGCCAAAGCAGTGCACCACTGCACTAGCATCCAGTTTGGACTGTATTTTTCCTGTGTCACCGCGCAAAAGCATCAATTTATGCGAAAATGATCTTAAACTTTATTATTGTACAAAAAAATCCCAAGAATACAAATGACAAATCATTCATTTACATGAAACAATAAATACAATTTCAGTTCAACAGATAATATTGTGAATAAACATGAATGATTCATTTAGTGAACTAACAAATATTTTAAAATGATGACGACTATCCATATATCTGAGCTGATGCTTCTGTTGTACCGCAGTGCCAAAAGTCCAAACAATCACCAGGATCCTTCCCCGTGCAGGCATATACAACGGGGTCTGCAGGAGAGTGACTCATGTCATAGACCCACCACCGCACGAGGATGTTCACTCTCTCCCTCAGGACGGATTACAGGAGTGAAGTGTCGGACACCAGACACAAACTCTTCTTCCCCTGCCATCGACCCTAACAGTCTGACAAAAACACGCACCTTTGCACTTCCCCACGTCGCTATGTACTGTCACTGCATTTGTATGCCACCGACTGGTTTGTGTGTCTGTTGGTTGAATTTCTGGCATTGGGCAGGCAGCAAGAAAGAATTCATCACAGGGAAACCGTTCTGGCATATGATAATAAACTCTTGAACTGATTGGCACTTCAGTGGAACTGCACAAACGAGATAACGGCGAAGCCCTGGACTAATGTTGTGGATTGATTAGGGAACCCATGCAGTCACCCTGATGGATGTCCGGCTCCACTGCCTCCTGTTTAGCTGAGTTTGCAGAGTTTTGTCTGTTTTATCAAAGAAATAGAGCTCAGGTCCTACTGAGATTCACTGATCACTCGCAGATGAACTCTAGTACGCTTCACTTCAGTATGAACGCACAAAGGAGGACATGTTGTCAGCTTTTTGTGTTTAAGTGGAAAAACAGCCTCGGCGCGATGCTGAAGAAGCTGGATTCATGAAACAGTCTGAAGGAGTCTGATGGGGGAATGAGGTGTAGTGAGGAGCTGCAGAGGATGAGTAGGACTATCTTTTGCTTTCTGCCTTTCCTGTTCTGGTCAGAAAAGGCTCATTTTGGACATTAGTGCCCCCAGATGAGCAGCTGTTGGAACTGGAACTTGTCCAGGCGCTTTGGTCCACTTCAGGGTTTGGTTGTGTGAAAACAAACCTAATCAGCTGAAGACAGACTTTTATCAGCATTCCTGCCCGTTTCATCCGAAAAAACGGAGCTATTCCAGAATTCATCTAAAACTCACAACAATCTTCTGTCCAGAAACAAAACCTTCTGACTGAGAGGCATGAAAATCAAACATCCTGCAACAAATGTAACGACAGTGGCCCTTTCCAAACACGCCTCTCCAATTGTAGCTCTGTTTCAGTGTCAGTCTTTGCTTCGAAAACAAGGAGCATGACGGATTCTGAGTGTGCTGCGTTCCCCTGCTGAGCTCATCTCGGGTTTGACATGAAATACTTCACTGAAGCTGCTCAACTGACCACAAGGGTGTTTTCTATTATATTTCAAATGAAACCAAGCTGTTAACAAGATAAATATGGGAATGCCTGTCTGACACTTTCCAAAGAAAAACAAAAAAATAAAGATTTGTGTTTTTACCAAAACGTATTTCCAAGTAACACTGTGAGGAAGAAGCGTCACAGAGTTTCAGCTAACAGCCCACACCTTTGGCTAGACTGACTGCTGATGAGAAACAGAGCACCTCTGCTCTGTAATTTGGAGGCAATTTTACAAACCATTATCGTAAATTTCCCTCGGTGTGTCCTTCTTTTACTATCAGTTTATGATCAGTCATGTGGCTGCAGGTGGGGGGCTGAGCCTGCGCTGTGAGCATTAAGTGACAGCTCAATGTGTCCTGGGAAAGAAAACACGTCCGCAATGGCTGACGTGTTTTTAAGCCAGTCCTTTAAAGCTTACCTGTGGGCTTTAACCTCTGGAGACCTGGCGTCCACATATGAGGACATCTCATTGTGGGTTTTATCACCACTGTAGTTAATTCTGATTACCTGGGGTCCTGTGACTATGAAATTAAAAATAAAGCATATCAAACAAGAGCTCTGGTCTCCAGAGGTTAATGCCAGCAAGACAAGCTGGGCTGCAAACAGGAAGTGTCCACTTCTTCCAGTCTTTCCTAATGACGCAAAGGAATTCCCAATAATCCTATGGTCTTCCTGGTGCACTTCCTGCTGGTCTTCAGCCACAGTTTCTCTCTGACAGCAGTGAAGTGGCTGATTTTTTCTAGACATGAGTTGAACTTTTGATTCAGTTGGGAAATAGCTTTTGACAGACCCCGTTCTCTCCTTCAGGGATCAGTTTAGCTGGACGGAGGTGTTGCACTGGCCCATGGTTTTCCAGAAACCCCATTATTTTGTTATCTATCTGGGTATTTATTTAAAAAAAGGATGCTTCTGCCTTCCCTACTTGTTTTGATGCCTGCCGTGTGTGTGCCGGTTCCACCAGATGAAAGTTGAGCTGTAGGACAGCCCGGGTCAGTGTTGTGCTGTGAGTGGTCCCGTCCCGTCCAGTCCGGCTCGGCTCGGCTCCCATCACATCATTCCAAAGGGCTCGAGCATGACATCTGCCAAGAGGCCTGCTGCAGGGTTCGGCCTCATCACCAGGAACACGTCCAAGTCAAACACTGCTGCGCTCGCACATTGTGGGGCAGCACCCTGTCCCGGCTGCTCTCAAACCAGGAGGTGATGTTTACGACAGCACTCGGAAAATTAATGGAGCCGTTTCCATAAAGAGGAAGGAAAGAAAAAAAAACACACACTGGTGGTGCTTCATACCACACACTTACACAGCAGGGAGGGGGTGCACAGCTTGACCTGAGGATTATCAGCAGCAAGTATGTCAGACACCCACTTCCAAAAGAGTGGGATCAAAGAAGATGACATGAGCCAGCCGAGACGTCAGAGGAAGAAGATAAATGCACAAAGCAGAGTCTTTATCAAAGGCCTGCTTGTTTTAAGATCCCGATTAAGGCCCCCGCCTCACCCCCATCCCTGTAGAAATAGGTGTTCAAACATGACTGTTTTAGTTGGCCTACAGCTCTGCAGAGAAGCTCCCCTTTAGCTGGCAGGGAGAGTCCTGCAATCGCTGGCTGTCACCCTGCAGCACCAGGAGTTCACCTGCTTTTATTTTGTTTTGACATTGTGAAGCACTTTGTGAGTTATGCTCTGCAAAAACTGCTTTATAAAGAACGATGTACTAACTTACTGTTTTTAGTGTCCTCAAAGCATTGAGGAGGAAACTAAACAAGGACTCAGATTTTGGTCAAAAGGCATTCTTTCTCTGCCTGGTAAAAGTGTTTATCTGGAAAGGTTTTTGCTGGGAAACAGTCTGACAAGAGCAGTACTGGCACCGTCACGCTCTGTTGTTCCAATTCCTTTGTTTGCTGATTGATCTATTTATTTTAGTTAATGCCACCATGAACACTTTGTACATACAACACGGATGAAAACTGTTCATACATGACCAAACGAGCAAAAAGTGAGAAAGTTGTGGTCTGTATGTGAAATTTTCACAGATGTATCAAGGCAAGTTTATTTGTGTAGCACAATTCGTACACAAAGTAATTCAAGGTGCTTCACAAAACAGAAAAATGCATTCAAATCACAATACATCAGAGAAATAATCAACGTAAAATTTACTTTAAAAGAAATGTGGTTTAATGTGGTTCAGGAATGAACCACATTAAAAACCACAAAAGAAGTAGGAATAAAGAACATATAAACAATGTAGAACATGAACCGTGTGATTACTGTGCAGTTTTTCTGTACTTCATTAGTGATTCATGCATCAATTACATAATCTGAATGTGATATTGGTGCCGTATACGTGATCTAAAAGTTGTACATCATGTGTGAAAAGTCTGTTACATACGTGGAACGGTCGTGAAAAGACACAAAAAGGACACACAATTGCCTAGGATTTATAATTGTGTATAAACTTTGTAAAAAATGAGTAAACAGCGAAATTCTCAAGCGTAAATAGTTTATATTCAATTATTACATAATTCTTGACCAAAATTTTGAACAGTTCAAAACTGAATATGAACGTTCAGACCCTCAATGGACATCTGAGCACATCGACAAACGCAGGAAACACTAATGGATGACGTAGATCACGCGTGGATCACAAAAGACGTGGAAACTTTTCCACATACGTGGAAAATGTAGAATCGTACATAGCGGCTGTGGGACACGACCTTTAGAGAGGATGGATGAGGGTAAAGATGCAACATGCAGAGCCTGCATTCAGGCTGGTTGCTAGGATCCTAAAGCTGTATGGCTGATGGAAGGAAGACAAAAGTGCAGTTAGAGCAAAGATAACAGGACAGAATGGAGTTATGAAGTCGTGACTGTGAAACGTCACACAGAAGTGTGAGTCTCCCTTCCAGTCAGCTCCATGAACATCAGTGATTATGGCAGGAATCTTTTCATTTAGTTTCCCTGATGAAGCTCCTGACTTTGGTCGTCTCTGACTGCACCGCTGCATGACGTGTGCTTTTGACATCAGGGGTACTGACGTCAGAAAGTTTGGACAAACCTGGTGAGTAGAGAAAGAAACGTGTCCAACTTCTCATGTTTTCCAGCAAAGTTCCTCAATGTTGACAAAAAGGTGATGCAGCATCTCCATAAGAAATCTGCATCACAGCTACACCCACCAACACAGACGCATTTGAATGCAATGAGCTCATGATTCATTAGACTGCAGCGACGGAAAAAGGTGTCTTTGCATTCTGCTCTTTCCAATGCTTGGACAAGACAAAGAATGTTGTGCTTTTGGATCTTTGAGGTGGCATGTAAACGTCACCGATCCCAGTCTGACCATCTCCCATGGAAGCGGGTCCATGTCAGGCTCCCCCCTCTCAGGTTTGGAAATAAAGATGGGAAGTTGCAGACTTCCCATGATGCTTGCTGTCTGCTGACTGGGAGGGGGCCGGACTCTGGATGAGAAGTCCTGCACTGAATGCTGTTTACAATGCCAATATTCTTTGTGCTTTATGAATCAGTAGAAGCACAACAGGAGAAATAGTAAACTTCCGGTGGTAGCTAATGACTATCTTTCTAAATAAAAAGCACATTTCTGCCATGTAAACAGTGAACTTCCACACAAGAATCACTAACCGGAAACTCTTTCAGTCACTCTTCTCTGATTTTTTTGGTCTCATCTGTGAAAGATCAGTAAAAACCAACAATTTAATAAAGTCCAGGAAACTTTAAGGGTTCCTGAAGATGCTGCAGAACCTCTTTAAAGCAGCAAAATGCATTCATACTTTTGGAAATGCAAGCATCAAAGTGCAGAGGTGTGGGAGGAGCCTCAAGTTCTTTATTTATTAAAATTGCATTTAGCTCAAGCAGAAAATAAAGAAATTCCTCCATTTAGTTACTTAGAGGGGTCAGATGCAAAACCTGCTGGAGTGCTGAGTCCTGCAGGTTGAATGGTGTGAGGATGGTACCTTCATGTTTCCGTTTTCTGGGTTAATGTGCTGAAGTGCTTGGTGTTGGGAGTGTGCCTCCTGTTTAGCCTTTGTGTTTTCCTCAAACCCATTTGCGGACAGTTCCACTCGATTTCTCATTCACAACCAACCAGCCAGAGAGAACACACATCACATCTACATAAAGAATGGATGACAATGAGCACACCTGTGTTATGGTCTGGGAACAAGAAGTTCTGTCCTTAAGAGGAAATGACAAGGATGAAAAGTAATGAGCAGATTGTATCTGAGTAAGAGGACAGCCTCTTCATGCCTGCATTGTAAAAAACCAGTGATAAAACACAGATGTACCTGTTGTACATCACAGTTCAAAAACTCAGAGATGCTTTTCCTTTCTTTTCTTCCTGATTGGGTAAATGCCAAATGAACGTTAACGAAAACCACATTCCAGCCGCTAAGAGCAGATAGCTCACATGTAACCCATTTCCAGTCTCTGCGTGTTGATGGACTCGAACCATCTGCATTTCTGCTTTGGCTTCAGCCTCATACACGTGTTAATATGTATTACAATGACATGAAAAAATGTGGAGAATTTATCTTTTTCAGATTTCAGAAGCTTTTAAGTGGAAACCGTGAGCTCAGATCTTTGGCATGTCGCGGTGAGGATGGAAAAGAGAGACTCTGACATTGACCTGATAAGAAACTGTCCGTCAGCAGCAGCTGCTCTCTCATGTGAAAGCACTAACGTCTGCACTTGCTCTTGGATGGAAGCAGCAGATGAGACACTTACTGGAACAGGGAGCAGGCTGGAAGGTGCAGCCTCTGGAAGTCATGTGCGCTGCACACAGACGGGCTCCAGTATTTACTCAGGTGGAATAATACATGCTCAGAGCGGAGCAGTGTGTGGTGATAAAACAAAGAAGATTCTGAAGAATGTGCTCCATCTGTTGCTGAGAGCAGAGAAGCATTAGTCTAATTCCCAGATTGGATATCAACGCTTTGACCATAAATGGATGCCTTCATCACTTGCTGGACTACTTTTTCAGCCAACAGCAGTACCAGCCAGACCCGAGGAGTTTGTGGAGCTGACAGGAGGGGGCTGTGGGGGGAGGCAGATCTCTAAATGAGGCAGCAGAATGAGCTTCAGGACTTCTGAAAGATTTGGAGACTTCTGTGGAAGGGTTTCTGTAAGCTGACAGGGATCTACTCTAAACAGCTGATAGCTGACCAGCTCTGAGCCACACAACACCAGCTTTTTAAAAATAGATGTTTTTTACTGCCTTCAAAGATGTGTTGGTGAACCGTTTGTGCCAGCAGTTTTTAGACTGACGGGTAATTCTTTTAAAGCTTACCTGTGTCCTGACGCAGGTAAAAACATTTGTGCTTTTTTTAAAGCTGTTTTAACCGCTGTGATGCTACGTTCACAGCAGGCATGAGTGGTGCATTTTAACACAACATCAATCTTTTGAGCTTCTAAGTGGATGATAATATTCATTCTTTCCAAAAAACTATTTTGCTCCATTCTCTCATTTCCTCTACAAACCTGCTCTCTGAGCACCAGCCCCTCCCAATCCACCAAAACAAGCGCGCCCTCACATTTTGATGTTGATAAGTGAGGTATCGCCCCTTCCAGGTAGAGTCTAACACACCCACACACACACAAACGTTCATTTAATTTAGTCTTTAAAGTTTGTGCGGTGGCATTCGCCAAAGAACATTGTGGTGAGTGGGGGTGGGCGATACTGGGGACCTGGGTATTGATCCCATACCGAATAATTACACGGCTAGTGTCACCAATATTGATACAGACACTTCTTTCTTGAAATGTATTGTAGAGAAATTTCAGAAATATTTTTGTGCATTAAATGTATAATAGAAGAGGATTTTGGATACAAAGATTGATGCTTCAAAGAGCAAAGAAATGTTCACTGCTTTCAGAGGGTTTGGGTTAACCCTAACCGTGACCCCTCTGAAAGGGTTAGAGTTAATCCTAACCCTAACACAATACAACGTTCTCATCATTTCAATAAATCTGGAAATGCTCATCTGGTGGTGTTGTCTGCATTTATGACTGAATTCCACCACACAATGAGCCTGGTAGCCATCACCATTCTGTCTGTGATGGAAGAAACTGACGGCAGATACACAATATGCACAACCATCTTTGAAAAAGTTAGAATGTTGTTTGTTTTCGTGGGAGAAACGCAGACACGCTGCCGAGGCCGGCTCTACGATGCGTCAGGAAATGGGCGACACCCACAAGAGTGAAGGGAGGAGCCTCAGAGATCGAGTCGCTTTACTTCAGAGTAGGGAGAGTTCATAAAAAAACTGATAGTCCTTCAGAGTGCCAAAAGCATCATATATGTGGATATAGTTATCTCTGAAAGGATTAGGAAAAGCAGGATATAGACCCTTCAAAGTAAAGCAGAGTTCATTTCCCCAAAAAACCCGGAACAAATTTTCAGTCTGAATAGACCAACAATCATAAGTCAAAATGAGTCTAAATTCATTTAGTCAGATCACAATTAAATCAGTTAGTTCAAAAGGGGCCCAAGTCCACAATTTTTCAAAATAGAGATATTATATGTTTTATGGTCTACAAGGGAAAAGATAACTGATTATGTGCAGAAAAGTCCCAAGTCTGTTGTAATGTATTGACTATGATTGACATTCAAAATGCATTAATGCAAATTCCTGGACTTGGGCCTCTCTGGCATGGATTTAGCTTCATCCCATAGATGGCAGCACTAGTTATCCAATATGGCGGCGCCCCTGTTTAATTCAAGAAGGGCCCAAGTCCAGAGACTTTAGTTTGCTAGTCCTCTGACATGATAAAAGTGAGGTGCTTCATATTATTGCATTTGTAAGCTATGAACTGGCGCTAAATGTGGGTAAAGTATTGATCATTTGGTGTTGCCTCCCTTTAAGCTATGCAATAAAATCATGTCCTGGAAAAACAAACCTCTTGAAATAGGGCCCCTTTTGAACTAACCCATTCAATTACTGGATCTATCCTGTATACTGTCTTTTTGTTGCAGTGCTCAAGCAAACTGGAAGAGCTACAACATAATTGAGCTGTCTGTCTCCGAAGCAGGTCTATAAGCAACAAACACAGCTGAAAGCCTCTAAAACATCAACAGATTAGAACAGGGGTCGGGAACCTTTTTTGCCGAGAGAGCCATAAACGCCACATATTTTCAAATGTAATTTAGAAAGAGCCATACAATAATGTAGCGTCCCTGTCCCACACTGAGGCACGGAGACTGAACCTCTTTTAAGGTTCTTTATTCTGGTTACAATAGACCGCAGCAAACACCGTAAAATTAATACAGCAACTCCTGAAACTGTCCCGCTGACACGAGAGCGCTTCTCCCAACTTTATATTCCCCTCCTCCCGCTCCAGTCCTCCTATTTCTCTTATTCGGCCCATAGCTGAACCCCATTGGTCCAAACTACCCAACAACAGGCTGAGCGACAGAACTGAGAGCCAATCAGATCTCTGCTTGATGCGTTTAATGAACTCCAGAACTTTTAACGCGGCGCAACAGCGGACCCAACTCAGTCCATAACAATATGTTTAAAACTAAAAATACAAGTGAATGTGAGCATTTGATGTAATTTCAACATTTTTAAAGTCCAATAAGTCTGTGGATTCTTTTTAATAACATGGTTATGCTGTTGCTAATAAATGATGAGTATTTCTCGTGGTGGTTCTGCTGATGGTCTAGTCTGGTTGATACGTGGTGAGTTTCTGCTTCATGCAGGCGTTGAGACTTTAAACGTGATCGTAGGTCTGAATGTTCTGGAGATGTGACAAAGACTCACATGCAGACGTGGAGCCAAACACACACTCACACACTGCAGTGAGTGACGGGCAGCGGGTTTCACGTTATTACAATCCCTGTGCGATTCACCTGCTGCCTGTGAGGAAGAAAGGGTGGGGGGCACCCCCACCCTTTCTTCCTCACATCCCGTCCCCTCATCTGCGCGCTCTTTCTCAGAGACGGGAGCGCGCAGGTTTAGGCACGGCAATTAATAGGTTTCCTGCTGGAATAAACTCTGTGAAATAGTAGATAATAGTAAACTGAGTGCTGGCGCAGGTTTTTCTCTCCAAGCACCGCTACTACTGCGCGCCTCTGGCATCGCATCGCGCACGAGAATGACTGGTCTAATGAAAAAAAAAATGGTATAAATAAAAATTTGTCTGCGAGCCATACGTGACCATCAAAAGAGCCATATGTGGCTCGCGAGCCATAGGTTCCCGACCCCTGGATTAGAAGATAAAGGCTGTTGTGTGTCTATGGTCCATTATTAGCCATGCTTTTCTGGGAGGTTCACAATAAAATTGTAGTACTTTCAAACAAATGGAAGTAAAATCCTTTAATACTCTATAAATCTGTAACTGTCAGTAAAGTCTCTTCTTTGAGGACTGCTGGTCACATTTTACTCAGAATCTCAGACGACCATAGTTAAAAAAGAGACTTCTTTTGAGACTGGATGAGATAACACCAGCACCCTCTCTCCACAGACAGCCTAGCCCCTCACAGCCATGGATGTTTAATGGTGATGATGATCTGAGCTCAAATGTGGAGTGAAAAAATCTGCAGAAGTTGGTAAAAACCCAAAGTTTAGGAACAGTGTAACCCTTTGTGTTTGTTCTGAAAGCAGGACAGGGGCCACGTTTTTGGATTGATCTACCTAGACAACAGCAGCTGTTGGGCAGCCCAGAATAATCATGAGAGGGGGGTATTATTCTGACTTCCAGTGCCAAAAAGCACCACCTACGTGATCAGATTTAGCCCTGTTCTGTGATGTTTAAAAAACATATACCTGTGGTTTTTAAAAGCTTTCAGATTCCTCACATCATTTTCCCGCTTGATTTGGCTTTTGCAGCTGGAAGATACCATTTTCCCATTTCCAGAACTGATCGTTTGGGGACTAAGATCAGGTCACTGGATTGGAATTGAGCTTTTGTGTCAGTCAAACCAGGTTATGTGAGAGTGTATCTGTGTGTGTGTGTGTGTGTGTGGGGGGGGGGGGGTGTTAGGATTTATGCTTGGAATTTAACCATTTTTATTTAAGTCATTGTGTCAACATTTTAAGGGCATTGTCTTTGGAGTTCTTCATGCCTGGTTCAGACCTGACTAAGATCCATTTGAATCAATCCAATACATCACAACGCACTACTCTCAACACAAACAGTTCTTTTTGGTCCACTTGAAAGAGGGTTTGAACTGCTGAGGCCTCATTCCCACCTCTCCACAAGTCTGTGACACCATTCAAGTCAAGGTCACATGATAGCCCCGCAGGACTCGTCTTTTTAAAGGCTGTCCACCTTGGTCTTGCTGCTTTGAAATCCACCTTGCCATTGTTGTTTTTACTGCCCATGACAAGGACAAAGGGAGAGGGCAAGAGGACACACATGGTTTGAAATGCAATAGGGCTGGGAATTCCTCTTTAATTTCACTGCTATACTTGATCTTTGGGCTGCATGACTGACCACCTTATTATCTATACCGACAGGAGCTTATCAATACAGAACTTACTGGGTCCACAGACCAAAGACAAACACTTCCTTTATGCGGGATGTCCCCTCTGGGCATGAGACACGCTGCAAAGGCCAACCTGCTGAATTCCACTACTGAAAGGCTGGGGGCCTGAAAATCATTTCTGAAGAGTCAAAAAGCTCTGGAACAACGTGACCTTTTCACAAACTCCTCTGTTTAGCAAAAACATTTGTGCTCAACAGAATTAATGAATGCTAAAAGACAGAAATGTTCCACCAGCCAACATTGTTGCAATTATGAATTGTTTCTTTTCTGTCAATGGAAAAGGAATTTTATCAAAACAGAAGCAGTTTAATGTTTTATTTGAGACCTCCAAGTGTTGCTTAATTCGAGTTACAATAAAACAGCGAATATGACGAGAAACATTTACCTGGAAAAATTTTCATGAACTTCAGCTAATTATATATCTATATCTATATATCTCTATCAATAGATACATCTATATTGATGTAGATATATTTATGTATATATATTTATATCATTATAGCTAGCTAGCTAGCTACAGGGAACAAGCCCTGAGCACCAGAGCAATAGAGGCTCAGATCTACCACACCAGACAAGACCCAAGGTGTAGATCTACCACACCAGACAAGACCCAAGCTGTAGATCTACCACACCAGACAAGACCCAAGCTGTAGATCTACCACACCAGACAAGACCCAAGGTGTAGATCTACCACACCAGACAAGACCCAAGCTGTAGATCTACCACACCAGACAAGACCCAAGGTGTAGATCTACCACACCAGACTAGACCCAAGGTGTAGATCTACCACACCAGACAAGACCCAAGGTGTAGATCTACCACACCAGACAAGACCCAAGGTGTAGATCTACTACACCAGACAAGACCCAAGGTGTAGATCTACCACACCAGACAAGACCCAAGGTGTAGATCTACCACACCAGACAAGACCCAAGGTGTAGATCTACCACACCAGACAAGACCCAAGCTGTAGATCTACCACACCAGACAAGACCCAAGCTGTAGATCTACCACACCAGACAAGACCCAAGCTGTAGATCTACCACACCAGACAAGACCCAAGGTGTAGATCTACTACACCAGACAAGACCCACGCTGTAGATCTACCACACCAGACAAGACCCAAGGTGTAGATCTACCACACCAGACAAGACCCAAGGTGTAGATCTACCACACCAGACAAGACCCAAGGTGTAGATCTACCACACCAGACAAGACCCAAGGTGTAGATCTACCACACCAGACAAGACCCAAGGTGTAGATCTACCACACCAGACTAGACCCAAGGTGTAGATCTACCACACCAGACAAGACCCAAGGTGTAGGCTGTGCAAAGAGGCGCATGAAACAATCCAGCACATAACTGCAGGGTGTAAGATGCTGGCAGGTAAAGCATACATGGAGCACCACAATCAAGTGGCTGGAATAATATACAGGAACATGTGTGCAGAATATGGACTGGAAACCCCAAGGTCAAAATGGGAAACACCTCAGAAGGTGGTAGAGAATGAGAGGGCAAAGATCCTGTGGGACTTCCAGATCCAGACTGATAGGATGGTGATGGAGAACCAACCAGACATCGTAGTGGTGGATAAAGAACAGAGGAAAGCCGTTGTGGTGGATGTGGCAGTGCCAAGCGATGGGAACATCAGGAAGAAGGAACATGAGAAACTGGAGAAATACCAGGGACTCAGAGAAGAACTGGAGAAAGCCTGGAAAGTGAAGGTGACAGTGGTGCCTGTGGTAATTGGAGCACTCGGGGCAGTAACCCCCAAGCTGGAGGAGTGGCTACAACAGATACCTGGAAAGACCTCAGACCTCTCAGTCCAGAAAAGAACAGGAACAGCTAAGATACTGCAGGACCCTCAAGCTCCCAGGCCTCTGGTAGAGGACCCCAGCTTGGAGGAGCTTGGCTGTTTTTCTATGATTGATCTAAATCCTCAGTCAGCATCATGTTCAAGTCACTAACCATCAGAGTTTGCATTAAATGTCATCAAACAAACCTCCTAAAGACGACAGTATTTCTTTCTAAACTCCAAACCTTCCAAGTCTCTGTTCCACATGATCACACATCTGACAGATTCTACAGACCTGAAAATGATCATTAGTTGATTTGCTGCATTAGGAGGTCATATTAACTGAAATCCAAATCTATTCCATCAGAAACATCTTCATTCGTCACGTTCCTTTTGAACACAGGACCTCTTATTTTGGAGCAGCTTCACAATTCTGCATCCAGTGAACTTCTGATGTTTGGAGACTTACTGCTTGAAGTTCTTTGAAGGACGTCAGAAAAGCCTCCCAGAGCTGCTGTTTGGATGGGAACTGCCCCCCACCCTCAGAGATATTTGGCTTGAGGATGCTCCAGAGGGAGGACGGGGGCCACACCATCAGTTTATGCAAAAAGCCTCATTTTGAGGTATTTTCATTTACATTTGTGACATTGTGTCACAGTCAAGAGTCAAAAATACAAATAAAGAGGCTCTATGAAGTTTATTAAAACAGACCTTTGCTTTTACACCACCTGCAGCAGATTGAACTCCTTTGTCTGTTAAATCTCAGAGATGGCCACCACTCAAAACGGAAAACACTAAAACATTTATTTGAAATAACAAAAGGTTCCTTGAGAGTCTGCTATGATAACTGAGTTAAATGAGACGGGGAGAAAGAGAGGGAGACACGTAAAACCAGGGAATAGGCTCACACTAAAGCTTCAGCTTCACAAACAGAGAACATTCTAGACAAACACACAACACGACAAAAACCACAGCAGCACAGTTTGGGCAGACAACAGTGAACCCCCCTCTGGATCAAGACTCGCAGTGACTTTTGACACTGAGCAGCAGCTAAACAGGCTGCCGGAGAAAGGGGCGTGTCCTGACACTAGGAAGCCTCCAACCAAGCCCGGGGCCTCAACCGTACCGACTCAAGGCGATGCGGACCATTTGTTGCTGTGATTGCCCTTACCTGCTGCAGCAGCTGGGTCATTTTCAATGGGGGGTGGAAATGTCTAAATCACCTGTGGTCAGCCTGTGATTACAATGAGAGTTTCATCCATGTAACTGCAGCCAGCAGCTATTTATCCGATAAGCTAGCATCCGTTACGGTCTTTGTGCAACTTCAGGAGTTGGACGAAGTTGGTGGTGGTTAAGTCTTTGTCGGTTATCTCTAAACCTTCATAACTTTTACACCAGAATGTAATAACACTGGCGAACACAAACTGCCGCTTGACAGATTGTCTTTATTGTTTGTCCTGCAATGTGATAGGTTGGATGGTGTCAGATCAATCCAACATGGACCTAATTTGATTGGATGTTGAGCCAACATACAGACGCACTCATACACAGACACAGAGAAATCGCGCTCTGTGTCAACATACTTTCTAATCTTTGGGCGTTGGGCTAAATAGCAGGTCTTTCAGAGGTCAAAAGGCTGAAAAAAGAGTCAAGTTACGACTAACTGCTGTCAGAGTCGAGTCTAACGTCATCAAATTTGGTGACTTGAGTCTGACTCGAGTCCACACCTCTGGCTTTTCACACTTTTTTGGTTGTAAAATTATTTTTGGTCAAAATAACGTTTGCAGAAGACAACAAAAGGCTCTGCAGTTGTCTCCCTGATTTTGGGTCATTTGGCTGAATTTGCTAGAAATGTTGACGTCCATTTTAGTTTTTCATTTTACCTGAAGCTGTGTGCATTGTGTTTGGAAACACGGATGTCCTCCAGTTTCAGCAAATATCTTAAAACAAGCAACAAAGCTGGGAGCCCACCGCCTTCACATGAGAACCTCCAGACAACGGGAACCCTCAGGCAGTCGGTGCAGGTGTGACCTGGATTTGATTTGGAGAGAAAAAAGAACTTCTTACCCAGTACAAATACAGCTGAAGCTGCCCAGGTGCAGCTTTTGTGTGTGACTTTAGGCTAAGCAGCTTTGGCAACAAGCTCTGTGAAGGAAAAAAACACAATGAAGGCAAGTTCCTGAAAGCTTTAAAGATTCATCCCGTTTGAAAGCTAGAACAGGGTACATCTGCACACCACAGTAACAATGGAGGAAAAGAAATTTGCGTGAAAATGAACAATAGTATTCATCTGCATGTACCCTGAAGAAGACAAGCAGGAAATTGAAAGGGCAGCGTCCATCGCAGTGAAAGTCAAAAGTTACACAAAATCGGCACTCATGAGTTTACAGACATTCATAGTTTTATATGTGAGTGATATGAAAGACAGAATCTTCACAGCTAAAAGTATTTTCTAAAATAAAAGTTAGTCACCGTCACATCCAGACATCTATTGAGCAAGTCATGGAATGAAGAAGAAAAACCCAAAGAAATGCTCGTCTTCTATACAAACCATGTGAAAGAGGTGCACTCTGGGGCGCTCGCTGTTATAAATGAGATGCCTAAAATAACAAAATTGTGCAAACATTAAAAAATTGAAAACATGTGTTGAACAAGCAGTGCTTTGTATCAGAGTGCAGTAAAAATGTGCTGATATGAGAAGCTGGAACGCCTCAGTGGGAGCGAATCGAAGACTTAAGGGGGGGGCGCAGCCAGCAGGAGCTTCAGTCGTGTCAGTCCCACCGTCAAACCTAACAAACGCCAATAATCGGACACGCTGAGCGTTCGGCCTTCAGGTGCAGCTGCACCAAACCAAAACTGCAACCAAAGTGCTGAACTCACACCTGAACACCTGAGACACAGTTTGGGGACTGAATATTTGACTTCAATGTGTAGCAACATTTAGAAACATTCTAAAGACAATTTAGAGGAGTGATGATTCAAATAAAAATGTAAAGAGAGGACTGACTTTAAAGTAGGCGTACCAGCACGGTGGGACAATTATGAATACAAACGTATTTAAATGCAGCGAAAAACGCCTGGATTTCAATCAACAGTTAGAGATGGTGAGAATGTTACATAAAAGCTCCATATTCTGTAGATTTGCCATGGTTGGTAGTTCAGGCCAGACTTCAAATTCTAAAGAAGATTCATTTCCTCCTTCCTGTGCAGATGATGACTTTATTCTTTCACTTACCGTAACATATATGTTCTTAAAGGCCGACACCCCACAGTCCTGTTTAGAAATGTCATGTGTCATGTCAGGTGGCACACAAAAATTATTGTTCAAGAAAAAGAAAGGTGAAAGGAAAACAATGACACACTAACAGTGCAATCCTGTCATTTCTATCAGGTTTCAATTCAATGTCTTTTCCCAATAAAATCTGTCTTTTTTTTATTTTCCTAATGCTGCAAATCCATTTGACCGGTTCCCTTTCTTGTCATTTTCATGCTGCCCAAGCGTTTCGACTTCTGTCTGCTAGAGAGGGTTTTCAAAATCTGCCCAAATACTGTTTAGACCATTTCTATCCACAGCAGCAGCAGCAAAGCACGAGTCCCAATAACCCAAAAGGAGCTCTTTAGCTACGAAGGACAGGATCTCTGACTGACTGAGGAGATCACAGAAAGCACAGTTTTACAGGGAAAGTGTGATGTTTGACTCTCTGCTGCTCTTCAAAAGTCCCTTTTCTCAGAATGATCTCATTACTTTGAAACACAGAGAGCCGTCTGAGCCGTAGCGGCTTACACGGCTGCCTTTACCTTTGAGCAGGGCCTCACAGTCAAAGTTAGAGTGGGAATCACACAGTGTAACGTCAGTGCTTCAGGATTTTAGCATGAAGACATTTTTAAGCGATCGTTGTGGTTTTAGTGGAGGAATCCCACCTTGAACGGGGCCGTTTAGGGCTGGGAAAGGGGCAGGCAGCTGGCTCCTGTTGCAATGGCGAGGCACTGGGGGGGGGCACTGAGGGGCCTGCCTTTCCACTCAACTTAACACAATATGGATTTTGTTCCCATCCTAATGGAATTGCAAAAATATTTGAGGGGAATCCCATTACGTAGCAATTGGAGGGCTGTAATAACGTACCCCCAGTCATTTTCCCACTGCGGTGGGGCTGCATACGCTCTGCCAGGGCTTTCAGGAAGTTATCTTTGAGCTCTTTTCCTGCACTTGCCAGTGTCCTGGAAAAAAAACGGAAAAAAAACACTGAACCGGCTTGAAATGATCTCGTGGCCTGAAAAAATTCTGTCATCTGAAGCCTGAAGTTCATTTACGGCTGTTTTTAATATGCTGAGGTGCAGAACAGAGACATTCACAAACCTTTGTTTAGTTCCTCTCCGTTCTCTCAGTCGAGCGTATGCCTGTCATCTAACAGCATAGCACATTCAAATCAACTGCATGACAAACACAGATAGCAGGTCACATTCTCATGTATTAGCATACAACACACAGGCCCGTCTGCTTCCCTGGAAACGCAGATTTTTGGCGCAGGGAAATGGATCCACACCTGAGAAAACACCAGCAGTAGTATCTGAAGGGTTCACACTGAAGCAGGAGCTGCAGAAACGTGGCGCTCATCCAGAACTGCAAACGTTTCTCAGATCCACATTTTAGCTTGTTGGCCACTTCAGTTCTTAAAAAATCTGGAGGAACCTGCCCAAAGTTCTACATACATTTTACTTCATTAATAAACAACTTTTCATACACTACACTCAAATTAGCTGCTAAAATGGAAAAGCCGATGGTCATTGGAGGAGAAGGCTGTGACATCACTGACGGGTTCTCAGCTGGTGGCTGCTGCTGGAACTGGGGCTTTTTCCTCAGATATTATCTGTGTCTCTTAGTCTGAGGCTCTTCTAGATTATTTTGGAGCATGCTTTTATGTTTAGACCTTCTTGTCTTGGTTGTGTTTTCTCTGCTTCCCCTCAGTGGTGGTTTTAGTTCTTAATCCCCACATTTATTTTTCTTAATCAGTGCCTCTGGCTTCACCCACACCAGGTCTTCTGTTGTGTTGTTTTCTTCTTGGTTTGCGGTATTTAAAGCTTTTGTTTTGTGTTTATGGTGTTGTGATGCCACCATATACTGACACACCTATGTGATGAGGGGGATGCTGAGATTCTGCTCCTGGAGCTGTGCTGTGAGGCCAAAAGAGGACGTCAAGCCTTCAGAACGTCCAGGCAGGAGCCATGGACCCCCTATGGACTCATTGTTTGCTTCCTTTAGTTGTTAAATCATTTATTAATCTTATTTGTGTACTTTTTTTTTCTTTCTTGTTCCACAGAGGGAGCAAGCTTTGTCCCTACAGTCCATCATTTCATTCAAAAGTTATTTGACACAAAGCGATACTGGAGGCCATCATCCAATCAGTGATGTGGGTTTCTCAATGTGGCTCGTTTTTGAACATTTCATTTTGTTTTTGCAGGGTTTTATTTTTCAGTTTTTAAGTTTGGTTTTTTGAATTTTGTTTAGTTTTCTAAATGTAATGCTGTTTTTTTAGTATTTGTTCTGCTTTTTAAATTGTCGCTGTGATCTTGAAAATGCCTTTATGTCAAGTGATTTGTTGATGCGATTTACACCTCAGGGCCCCCGTATTTAACCCATAAAGCCCACTAACCTGTAATTGACACAAATGTATGTTTGCGTTCCACTATGTTAATTTAAGATATTGACACGAGTGTTAAATTTCATCCACTCATTTTTAACGTGGTCTGACATTTTGTATTTTTACACTGCAGCAAGTGAAAAAAATCAATAACAATTGATGAGTTTTTCTCACCATAAAGTTTTGAAAACTTTCAGCTCCCTCCAACATTGGAGGGGTAGAGAGACGCCAGAGGGTTAGGAGAGGCCTCTGGCTCACACTAATGAGACAGGGCTGTCAGTAAGCTTCTATTAAATATGAAATTAATGTTTAAATAGGGTTAAACCATCAGGGCTGCAAGCTAATCCATGTTCATTTGTAATAGTGCAAAATATAGTAGCCATGTAGCAACAAAGCAGCTTCCCAAAGAGAAGGGTGGACGTGTGCAGAGCATTGAGTTTACAAGTCTTTAACATGGTCAACGTTTAAAAGCATGAAGGGAGCAGACATTTAAGCTTCGATGTTTTATGCTCTAAAAAATGCTTTGCAGCTGCTGACAAAGATTCTTCGGACTAACTTGCTTTCAGTTTATTTGACGTTCTCGGCTCTTTGCCAGATGCAATCATTGGAGAAAAAAAAGCCACAACAAACAGTTTCCATTGTACTTGGTATCACGGTGTGTGTGTGTGTGTGTGTGGGGGGGGGGTACTGTAATTTCTCCTGCTAGTTTGGCTCATGCCCCATAATCCAAGTCTTGGAGGAATCACACTGTGGTAAAAGTGCAGGGACAGCACATATTTGCAGACTAAAACCTCACTTCATCTTCTGACTGAGTGAAGGATTGCTGCTGGGTCATGGGGGCCACAGCCCCAAAGTAAACACAGGTGCTGAGGAGCCAAGCGACGGGGGCTACCCTGTCCAGTAACTGAGCAATGCTGCAGCAAAACATGAAGGGCTCCACGTTTGAGTTTCTCCTCACTTAACAAACTTCTGGTCAGGCCTCATTGGGAGGGATAACAAGGGCTTTGCAGTAAAATGATGGTGATTAGTGACTAATGACTAATGCAGTAAACCAGCTCTGTGTGTGAAGGATCCTTATTGGAGCTGTGGTCAGGCAGGTGGGTTCAGCAGAGCAGAAGGGTGGATGGAGAGTGCAGTGTTATTGTGTGGGGGGAAAACAGGAAACTCTGAAATCTATCATGATGGTAGACGCTCACACTATCCTGCTCTCCAAAAGGGACGAACGTTGTCTGTCAATGCACACGTTTTGTCTGCTAACAGTCTAGCACTCAGAGGAAAGAAGAAGCAGCCAGAGGTGCGTGAAGGCTGGGGGTGGGGCATTTGGCTAAGGTGGAGGTCGTGAGGTTTAATGATTCAAGAGGTCCAGCTGAAGTAACACAAACTTATCAGAGGCAGAAGATAACCCATGAAACCCTGCAGCAGCCTGGACAGACGTCGGTGCACTCGTCCATGAAAAGACGCAGCAGTGTGTTCATAAGAAAACGTCCAGCTTGATTTTTGGAGTCCTGTACATCTCAGTGAGCGTGCTCTGTGCCGACAGTCTGCTCCTCCCATCTCCAATAACACTACTATAACTTTTCCTCAAAAAAGGGCAAAACAGTCAAGTGCCTCACAGTTAGGATGTTTGCCAGGTTTTAGACAATCACAGGAGAGAAACCGTGGACCGGACCGTGAGGCATTCAGGAGACCTGATCGGGTTTGTAATCAAAGTGCCATCGCTATGAGTCCACTTCACTGCACAAATGGAGTAAAAACGGGTTGAGTGGTACCACTTTTATCATTTCTATACAGATCTGGCCTGAATACTCTTAAACAACAAGTCTGCTGTTGTCATCCTCTGAGTTACTTACCTTCCTCTGAATGTGATATTTTCAAATGGACGATTGTTGTTTTTCTGATGTTTAAAGTCCAACATTGTCTGTTACACAGGTGTCATAGAAAGAAAAGCTTGGAGACAGGAGAAACTTACCGTGTTTTCACGACCATAAGGCGCACTTAAAGTCTTACATTTTCTCCAAAATGTACGGTGCGCCCTGTGGTGCAGTGTGCCTAAGGTGCTGTTGTGTGACTGCAGTACAGAGGATGCAGAAGAGGACAGTAAGGAGGGAAGTGAGGACGTGAGGACATGTTCTGAAGACCCCACAACAACTGCCAAGACACGAAAGAAGGATTAAGCCAAGTCAGGAATCGTAGTCTCAATGTAGCCACAAGCCAGGTCCAAGTCCAGGTAAGGGTTGTGTCAGGAGGGGCATCCGAAGAAAACCAAATATGGGAATCAGACCTATGACATCCTAACAGGATATCATAGGTCTGATATTGATGTTAACCCGGTTGAGGCCGCGTCAGCAACAACTGCATCGGTGCTGTTCACCATCACGGTGCCGGTGAGTTCTATGATACCAAAATTATAACGCTGCTGTGTTCAAAAGGAACGTGACGAATGAAGATGTTTCTGATGGAATAGATTTGGATTTCAGTCAATATGACCTCCTAATGCAGCAAATCAACTAATGATCATTTTCAGTTCTGTAGAATCTGTCAGATGTGTGATCATGTGGAACAGAGACTTGGAAGGTTTGGAGTTTAGAAAGAAATACTGTCGTCTTTAGGAGGTTTGTTTGATGACATTTAATGCAAACTCTGATGGTTAGTGACTTGAACATGATGCTGACTGAGGATTTAGATCAATCATAGAAGACCAGCGTTTGCATAGTAATCTGGAACACACTGTATAAAAAATGTCCAGTGTTTTTTCCTTTCATGGTGATGTTACATTTATTGGAGAATGAATGTTATGTTTTGTAAACTAGCTTGAACTTAGTTTTGGTCAATTCTGAGAACTTTCCTGGAAGAATTTCCAGGCCCGAGCTCTTCGGTCTCATCAGTTCGTTAGAGCGTCTGTGCATCTCTGCTGTGATGTTGGGAAACGTTTCTTCATCTGCTCAAGTGTTTGACTCCTGAAAACACACACAGTCCCTGGGCTGCAGCTTGAGGTCTTCCCACCAACCATCACCCCAAACCCCCCCCCCCCCCCCCACTGAGCAAACAGACTGAATCTGTTCAAAGCTGCATTCTGTAGGACATGTGAACGTTTTCTACGGCAAACAATTCCTCCATCATTGTTAGAACTAACAGGACGCTCACATTCCTCTTAACTAGAAATCTCCTCTTTTCTAATAAATGTCCAGCATTTTCCTTTTCAGAGCAGGAAGCAGATGCATCCTCTTTGAAACCATTCCTCATTTCATTCCACAGATTACAGATCCGCGCTCTCCCTGTCTTGCTGCTTGGGCATCGCAGCAGACGGGAACTTTCACCACTTTCTCCAGCAGCAGAGGATTGTCGTCCACAGTGTTGCAAAGAAAGAATCTTGTGAAAAATATTATTTTGGGCTTCAGGACATGAATAGGAATTCCACACAGCATGACAATTGGCTTCATTTTGTGCTTTAAAAAACCCTGTCGCCCCTGATTAGAATGAGCTGAAGGTCTCAGTTACACTGGCACCACACTCCACCTTCTGCAGAGGTTTTCTCTGTGGCTGTGCTTACCGTTTGGATAGTGGAGCTGGCGGGACACACATAAGTGCTTCAAGGAAGCCACTGTCATCCTTTTTTATGTACATCACTTGTGAGTGAAGGCAGGATTACATCGTTGACGAGTATCAGTACTTCAGCACCAAGAAAGAACAACAAAAGGAAAAATGAGATGCAGCTGAGTTTAAGTCAACGGGGTGTAAATTTTAAATCAAGCGCTCCACTGCAAGTCTGAAAATAAATAAACCTGTCCTGGGATGTCCTGGGCCCACCACAACCAGGACCATAAAGGCCTGAGACCATGGCCAAGCCCACCTTTCCAAAGGGGCCAACCATCCAGGGTCACGCGGCACACATCAGAGAGCCAGACTGTTTGGAACTGAGTCTTCATGTGTGTCTGGACCCACTGCAGCCATTTCTGCTGGTTGTTCAGGGGGGGCAGATAGCAGGTTTACGCAGAACCCCAAACCTCTGCAGGATCCTCCACCTTGATGCTGGTGGGACTCCAGAGACACAGCAGCTTCCAGTCTGTGCTGCTGTGTGATGGTCTTCCAGCAGCTGCTGTCTCAGTGGGATGGATTTGTCTGTCAGAAGTCTTCCTCTTTCTGCCTTCATCTGCTCCAACCGTGTGTCTCTGAATCAGCCACAAATCTCTTCATAGTACGATGATCACGCTAACGTTTTCCTGAAACATCCACAGTTTCCATACCTTGTTCAAGTATTTCACTCTTTCAGGATCTCAGCAGCAGAGATGCTTTTTCTTCCCACACTGCTGGAAACTGTTGGTCTGCTTAATAATGTGGAGCGTCCTTCTGTAGTCGTTTCTACTTTGATTGAACTCACCGGTAAACTAATGATCACAGGGGTCTGAGATGGATGCCAGTGATTCAAAGAACACAACATCATCCATGAGTTTCATAGAAAAACAAAGAATTTGAACTTTTTCACACTTAAATACGATTTTCAGAATAATTTTGAATGCACTCTAAATCACCTAAAACTTCCTCTATGTTGTAAAAATGGTTTGTTGAACATTTTTGGGGCTTCCACAGCAAAATCAGACTTTTTTCCTGCTGAAATGTTGTGTTTTTGAATGACTTCATGTCTAGTCAACAATACCAGGTGAGCAGGGGGGGACTTAGCGTCAGGCAAAGGTGGGTGAATGCCTGGGCCCCCAGCACCTCCAGTTTATATGAGAAAGAAGACGTTTGAAAGTGCAGCTCTTTCTGCTCCCGCTGAAACGTCCAGACAGAGACTGAGATACAGAGTGAACTGACTTTCAGAATAAAATGCTTGTTAGCATGAAGCCACTAGAACAGCCTATGTCTCAGCATAGCATGGAAGTACCGGTATAGGATCAGAACAGGAGCAGTGGATGCAGCTGGAAGGTTCTGCTGTGTGAAGACGGGTCCATCAGGTTCCACTCATACAGGGGTGTCCAGGTCCAGTCTTTAGGGGCGTAGCAGGGAAAAAAACAGCACCATCCTTTATACTAGGCATCTATGTGTTGCATTCAGAGCTGGCAGTGACACATGAGGGAGGGGCCAGGGCCCCCCCACCTGCTATTTCAGAAGATTCTTTGAAATTCAAAATAAGCTTCATTGGTTGTTTGTCCGTGTAGAAACATCATGCAAAAATGACAAAAATTTTGCATGATGAAAAGGCCTGCAAACCCCCACTTTTCAAACTCTAAATGGCTGCTTCTGTAACCATTTGGAACATGTGTGTACCATGAAGACAGTGATATGTGTGGCTCATGTCTCATTAGGCCTCCAGAAACACAGAAATAAAAGAACTCAAAGAATCAACTGATTAGACTGAAACTCAGAGATCAGACTTATCTTTGAGATTAAAATGGATTTGATTTCAGAATCAAAATTCTGCGCCACACTTGGTGGAACCTCAGGTCAAGACTTGTTTGAAAGCTCTTGAAACGTGTAATGAGCAAAGACTACGTATTATCCAGTCAGAAACAGTCCATATTTCTTTTGGCATCATGCGTGCAGCTTGTAACAACAGACAGATGTTTCCTTAATCAAGTCATTAATATGAAATAAGTGTGAGAATGTGGAAACGTCGGCTTTCCTCAGAACCTGCAGAAGGAGCGCAGGAGCTGGCATGCTTTTCCGTGTGCGCCGCGTGGAAGGATGTGGTGGCTGCTGCTTGCAGGGGAAAGCTCCAAGTTCCCAGACCCCTCCAAAATCACAAAGTGCAGCGCCGGCAATTGGCCTGACAGCACGTGTAATGGAGACTGCAAAGCTCATTGCCCAGGGGCCCTCCCCAGAGTCGCAAGGGTGGAGAGTGGCAGGGCTTCGGTTCACTCGGAATGAGCACGCCATCAGCTTTGTGAGGGTTCTGGTGTCACTCACATCCACCGTCGTATTTGTGCAAAGTGTCTGGAGGCTGGATCCACAGAAATGTGCTCGCTGCGCTAGTTTGACTTGGCCCTGGAGTGATAGCTCACTTTGTTACGGAGGCTTTGAGAGCGCAGAATTCTTGAGGCAGATTGTAAAAACGCAGCAGCACAATGGACAATGAGCACGGCTGTGGCCTGGACTGTGGGGCGATCGCGGGGAGCCGGGTGGAAACCTTGCAGGAATGGCGTGAGCACGCGAGGTCGGAGCATGTGCTGACATGCAGAGCAGAGAGGAAACAGACGCCGCACTCCTGCTCGCCGTGTTGGTCTCCAGCTTCACATCCGTGCTGCTTTTGTCTGAGATAACATATAAAGACGTCAAATCTCAGACTGGCTTGTTTGAACTGCAAAGACTGCAGCCCCCCTCCATGACTGTTAGAAATCGTAGCTGTGAAGGATTTGAAACCAAGAAGAAGCCTTACCGTCGATCCAAAGGTAGAAGCGGGACTCAAACTTTCCCTTGATTCCTAAACCCCCCCCCCCCCAACCCCAACGACCAGCATTCAAAGTTTACAATCACATAGTGAATTTCACATTAGTTTGATGAGAGCAGCCTGCCCTCTGCTTGCTCTGTTTTGTGATGCCTTGGCAGACCCCCAGTGCACCCCCATCACAGCTGGGCTGTCAAGAGCAGCATGTTGTTCATAAAAAGGAGACAGGGCAGCAACAGGGCAACATCTGACTAACATTCAGAGCTCTGCATCCACTCCCCTGCTATTTTATTACCACAGGTGCAGAAGCCTTCATTGATCAGATGCACGCTACAGGCAAGAACAGGCCTAATTGAAAGCAGCTCTATTTGTCCTCCTGCAGCCACTAAAGGTCTCCGAGCGAGCAGGGAGGCTGAACAGAGGAAACAGGAAGGGGGGAGGCGGAGGACATGGACAGAGTTGGGAAAAACACGCGCCTTTGGGAGACATGGCTTCAGAGAGAGCAAAGACATTCGCCAAACTGCCCTGTCCAACAACGGGATAAGAAGGCAGGTCCACGGTTCTCCTGCGAAACGAGGACACTTCAAAGAAAAGCAGAGCTAAATCTTCCAAACGCAGTGTTTCCTCATCTGGTGGACATGTCTGTCTCCAGTGGACGAAGAGCAGCTCCGTCTGGTTTGTTTACAGCGTAGCTGCCAGGTTTTGGAGCCACATTTGCCTCTCAGAACATTGTGCTGATTGTGCTCAGCCACAATGCAGGTGGTACTTTGCTTCCTGGGGGCTTTTTTCACAATTCAACCTCGCAGGAGGTCACAAGGTTAGTGCGGTTGAAGTCCAATCAGAAACCAGAGGAAGGAGCCTCCTTCATTCAGACGGCTCAAACCTGCTGCTTTTAGAGAAGAAAAACTCTGATGAGATTTTTTTCTGTCTCATCTGAAAGTTGCCTTACAGGATATCAAACAATCCCACATCAGAAAACACCAAGACAGGCTGAACAGTATATTCACACACATGTTCATGTGCATAGATCATTTAAAGTCACACACTCATTTATCCTCTGATGCTCTTCTCACGGTAACCGCATTAACATCACACATTTTTGCAGCATTGCAGTTCCTCCACTGACCACCGGAGGCAGGCTGTGAAGGGGGCAATTCTCTGCTGAAGGCTGATTCCCTCTGTCCGTCTGCGGTAGAGGGCTGCATTGGGATCGGGTCCCGCCGGGTCCCGCGGGACCCAACCCAAATCTCGCGGGATTGGGCGGTTTGGATTGTGCTGCGGGCGGGAGCGGGCGGCAAAAAATAAACCCCGCGGGATCAGTGCTGGCATGAATATCGGATGAATATATAATAGCGGACTACGTTAGGCTGTGCGGCTGTTGGAGTCTTACGTACTGAAGCTCCGTGAAGCACCAGGTAGAGATGCCCAATGGCCTCTGTCATCAAACCTGTTGTTGGGGGGTGTGCAACGCCCCGCCCCGCCTCTTACTAAGAGCGCGCTTCAGGCCGTCTGTCTGCGCGCGCACACACGCACACTTTTAACCGAACAGGATTTGTGAAAATATATTTAATATTTAAGTTGCACATTACACAAGAGAAGAATGCATCAAAAGATGAGGCTGGAGGAGGACATGAATCTCTTTAATAATATCAATACAAATACGTGTTTTTTTCCTGCGGGACGGGGGACGATACAAAATCAATGCATCTCTATTACTGTGCGGGACTAAATTCTCTGAGTTTTGCGGGTGCGGGCGGGAGTGGACATACATATTGCGAGAGCGGGCGGGATTGGTCAGAAATTCAGCGGGCGCGGGAGGGAGCGGGATGAAGAAAATAGTCCAGCGCAGGGCTCTAGTCTGCGGTGCGTCTGCAGAATGCTCATTAATGGGACTGAATATTTACAGCGTTTGCGCTCCACGTCTGTCCCGTCACACCCAAACAAAAGGAGTTCCATTTCCAGTCCGTTGACGCATCAATTCATGGCAAAAAGACGGGGAAACAGGACCGGGTATCAATATCAAAACTTACCTCAATTAAACTTAATATTTAAGGTGACGTGCCCATGCGATAACGCATGCTAACACTGCAGATAACATCAGCGTCCATTTCCCCCGCGGACGACAGCAGTTTACTGTCTACAGACAGACTCCTGTAAATTCAAGGTGACTCTTGACCTGACGTGATCTAGTGTTCAGCGGCGTGAACCGCAGTCGGCAGGCCGTCCTTTTTAAGGTGTCATGGCTGCCATGCAGACAGACAGACAGACAGACAGACAGACAGATAGACAGATAGACAGATAGATAGATAGATAGATAGATAGATAGATAGATAGATAGATAGATAGATAGATAGATAGATAGATAGATAGATAGATATGATTGGCTCTCCTCTCTCTTTCAAACAGAGCGGCCCCCTCCTCAGCAGAATCATTTCTGCATGATGGCCTGAGAAGAAAGTCACCTGGAAATCTGTGCATGTATTTGAGGACGGACAGATACGGCTGGACCTGTTCTGGACGGGTTTTCTTTTATTGTTATCTTCCATCATTGTAGTAGATCTATTTAATGGTTCGTCCTTAAACGTTTTTTACACATTTTTTGTTTAAATGTTCTATCTAATGAGTTCCATGATCTCACGCCTTGAGTTGAAATCTGGCTCTGGCTCAGAGTTGTTCGTGCAACAGGAACTTTCAACTAATACTTTAACAGAGTCTTCTGCCAGAGCTGCTTTAAAAAGAAACTGAAAATTGTTAATTTGGCTTTTAACATGAACAAAAACATTTTTAAATCAACCAAGTCTGGGAATTTAAACAGATGGCATTTTGCAGACAAATGATTGATCTGTTCTTTACTGCCTTTTTTATGGATTATTCTGCTCTTTTCTGCAACAAAAACAATGTCTTTAACTGAAATAAGCTTTTCCTCATATTCTATACAATAATTAAAATAAGGAAGAATAAAAAGCAGTTTAAAATGAGCAAGGAATTACTATTAAACAAATCCTTTCATTTGTATAAAATTCAAATGTTTTTTCTAATCTTACTTTTTAAATAATGAACAAGTGATTTTCATTTCAGTTTATCATCCATTACAACTCCAAGAAATTTAATTACGTTAACCTTTTGGACATTAGTTTGGTCAATTTCAGTGTTATATTCTCATTATTTTGGCGGATGTTATCAATAATCAATTGAGTTTTTTTCCCAGTTAATTGATTATCTACACCTACGAGACACTTTAAAAAAATGAAAAGAAACTATTTAAAAAACCCTGATAACTTGATCAATTATAACCTGTCAGCAGAAATGATCCTTTTTCAAATTAAAACCCTGGTTAATTCCAGAGCAAACTTGCTGAAGACTTGGAATCATGTTCATATAAAATGTGGGCATGACCACCATCTAGCGGCTAACACTGAGTACTACAACTGGAAACTGGTTTGCTTCTTTTTTTCCAAACGTTGATGTTACAATGGAAACATGGAGGATCAGGAGCGGGAACCTGTGGTTAAGGTCTAGTAGAAGAAAAGTGTTTTGTGACATCAGGAGAAAACTGGATGGAAAATACGCTCAAGTTCATGACTGATGTCAGAACAACTCACTGTAAAATTTTAGCATCAGAGTTTACCTGAGATCTTTAATTTTTATTTATGCAACCGTTTTTTTAACCTTCTCTTTCCTGTGACTGGATGACCACGGCTGCAATCTGACATTATTTTTGTCTCGTTGACTGGCAGAGCTATTTTCTTTTTACACACTTTTAAAACATTTTTGTCGGGATGCAACGTTTTTTAGCCAAAGGGGCCACCAGAGTCGAAGAGCGGAGATGGACGATGGTCCACCAGGAACCTGCTGCTCATTTAAGATCAACTTTAAATGAAGACTGTCACGCAAGCTGATCTCATTCTGAGCTCTCAGGACGTTTCTTTACCCAGAAATAAAACCTCGTCTCTTAATTATTAACAGCCAAAATGAATAATGAATGCACTTCCTCAGTTGTTCTTACTCTGAGATGAAGAGTCTTTTCACAGTGATACACAATATATACGTATACATATACATATATATATATATATATATATATATATATATATATATATATATATATATATATATATTTTCTCCGTTTATCACATAATGCTGGGTATATATAATACATATTCTGGATCTTGAGGACAGAAGAGGCTGAGTGGAAATCACTGGAGGGTGTCAGTAAACTCTGACAGTCCTCTGTCTGAATGTTGGAAAATGTGGTGGAGAAGAAGACCTCTGAAACGTTTCCCTGCAGATTTTAGTGATGATTCTTGGAGATGATTCTAACTTGCTGCACTCGTGCAGATTTCTCCTTCAAATCCAGAAAATCTTCAAGTGCAGAGAAACGTCAGCACATCTGACCAGATTTGACATGGACTGGATCTGAGCCTGAACTTAGGACACCTCGTGGGCCCCTGTGTGGTTCTGACCTCCAGAGCTGCCGTTGTGTCTGAGTGACAGCCGACCAAAGACTGTCCCAGGAATGATGGGCCCCTGTGTGGGGCCCCCTGTCATGCCCCCTGTGGCATGATACGTGTGCAGGCATGTCTCTGTATCTTCAACATCTTCTGCTGAAAAACTCAAACTTTTTAAGGTTACGTAAACAAATGCTGCATTCCTGCCTGTGATGAGTGGAGCTCCGCCTGCAGCCTCTCCTACATCAGGTCAGAGAGGGACCAGTCAAAAACAAGCAGCCAGAATGGGGGCTCCTCATGGGACGGAGCGGGAAGCTGATGCTGTATGAAACTGGTCTCCATCTCAGGCACAGACAGAGAAGGAGGTCTGACACCCATTCACCTCTCCAGGCAGTGTTCGGGCATGTCCGACATGGGGGAGGCCCCGCAGCAGAGCCAGAGACTGTGTCTCTCTGCTGCTCTGCGAACATCTCGCTGTCCTCTGCAGAGCATGGCGAGTCAGACATGCGGTCTGGGGGTTCCCTGCTGTCCCCACGAGCCCAACCCTGAGCAAGCAGAAGATACTGCAGGAAAAATGTTGTTTCTGTGAAATCACAGCTGCATGGGCAGGATGTTAGTATTTCAGCAGAAACAGCGAGTCAAAAATGCACAAGAGGGCAGAATCATGCAAGATCAAATTTCCTAAGGAAAAAATATGACATCAACAAATGCACTGATTTTAAAAGTTTTATTTGTACATACGACTGAAAAAATGTTGTACAAAAAAAGAATTCCTTGAATTAAAACGTCAGGAAAACGAAGATGAAATCCTAAAAGCATCAGCGCATCTGCAGTCTTTTGTCTTTTGTCAACTGAACACAAACTGGGCTGTACAGTGGTGCAGTGGTCCGTGTCTCACAGTGAGAGGCCGCTGGTTTGAATCCCAGCTGGCTCTTCCTGCGTGGAGTTTACGTGTTCTCATCGTGCATGTGTGCGTTTTTCTGGGAACTCCCACAGTCTAGAAACTTGCTTCATAGGTCGAGTGGTGACTCTAGGTGTGTGTGAGCTAAAGCCAACAGTAACATGGTTGGCTCTAGCGACCCCGTGACCCCAAAAGGGATTCCGCGTTTCCTGAAGGTGGATGGATGAGACACATGTGCGACAGTCCACTCCGAAATCCTGAGAATGGACTTCAGACTGGAGGCTTTGGCATTATTTTGACTTAATTTTGTTTTTATTCATCATTTACGTGTTAAATTACAGAGATGTGTTTCTGAAACAACCCATTTATTTGAATGAGAAATTGGAGCCAAACATGAAACTTCTCTCTATACGTCACATCTGAAGGTCTTGATCAATCCAGGTATGCTGTGCTGGCAGAGGCAGAGGTTTCTAAATGCCCCTTCTGTCTGTTCCAAAAAGGTGTGCTGCACTAACATCTCAGAGGCATCTTCATCCATGTCCTGCAGGAGCTCAGGAGGTGGAGGAGAGCACAGAGATGATCGTTTTCATTCATTCCCTCAGTGATCTTTTGCAGCAGTAACTCAGAGGAACCTGTCCGTATTTTTACAATAAAAATAGCATTTGTTTGCGTCTGTGGGGTGGGGGTGGGGGTGGGGTGTCATTGTTTAAGTCACTGACCCAATCTGCTGAAAATACTTCCTCCTTTAACGTTACTGACTGGAAACAGAAATTAAACTGCTGACTTCCATAAAACTCCTACATGAACTGAACATTTTTTGGTTCAGCACAACCTTTCGCTGCTCAGACCAAAGCAGATGTGCACGGCAGATGTGCACGGCAGATGTGCACGGCATCCGTTCCAGTCCACCATTAAAGGTCGCTGAGGGCGACTTTGGAGCGACACTTCCGAACAAAAACCAAACACGTGTTTCAGGATCCAGGCTGGTTCTGTGGATCCTGTTGGAGTTTGAATGACCAGACTACACATCAAGTCCACACAGACTCTGAAGAGCAAAGATATGAAAATATGATAGCATAATTCCAGACAAGGTGACCATTATCAGAAATGATCGCACGCCGTGGAAGCCTGCATTGGAAGCTCGCTTCTACCAAGTCAAATCATTTCTGATAATGGACACCTCAAAGGCCATTGTTCCTCTTATACCATAGTCACTTACAAAAGAGATAAATATTCAATCAGTTTTAGTTTTTTCACAAAATGCGGATATATTGATATGTGGTGAAGCGTTGTCATGGTAACAGCTGAGCCAAAGGGGCCTCAAGTGCAGCGGCAAAGGAAAGTGATATCTATGCTGATGATGTGTTGAATAAAGCATCAGTTCAGAGGAAAGCTCTCCTCCAACCGCTTCTTTTTGTCCAGATGATGAAGATAAAGTTTGTTTGAAAGAAGCAGCGCAGGGATACAGAACATTTAGGATATGTGACCGGAACTAGTTTTTTAGGTGCACATTATCACTTTTTAATGCACACCCAGCAGCCAATCAGAATGGAGAGTTCACCCAGATCCCGGGGGATGTTCCCATCTCGAGGCTTGGTCACATGCACCTGCACAGGTGTCAACTCGTGCTGCTGGCTGTTGGGGTCCGTGGGGGTCGTGCAGATGAGCGGCTGCATCTTTAGGGGGGCACAGGTGTGTCTTGCAGTTCTCTCGAGGCTCCTGAAGGAACGCCATGAAAATGGAATGTACCATAATCACGCGTGTGGTAGGGGGTTAATGAAGTATTCAAAGGAGAAAGTAAGTCACATGCACTGATGATGTAGGGGTGATGCTTTTGTACGGCGTCGTTGTGTCACACTCTGGTCATTATTAAGGGACTGGCTCCTTACTGACCGTGCACGTATGCTGCACACATATACATGAAGGGGGTGGGCACGTGATAAGAAGGTGCCTGTAAGACCCCGTAGGGCGTCCGCACAACTGATTGTCCAAATTTCTACAACTGTGGCGGCGCTGTGAGGAGCTTTTACTTATAATAATAATAATGCATTGGATTTATCTGTGCTTTTCCAGACGCTCAAAGCGCTTCCATTGTGTCCATTATTCATTCATACTTGGTGATGGTAGCTACTGATGTAGCCTCAGCTGCCCTGGGGCAGACTGACAGAGGCGTGGCTGCCAGTACACGGCCCCTCTGACCATCACCGGGATCATCCATGCACATTCACACACCAGTGGAGCCACACTGGAGGCAAGGAGGGTGAAGCGTCTTGCCCAAGGACACAACGACATTTGGCTGGCGGGAGCGGGGATCGAACCACCAACCCTTCAATCATTGGACGACCTGCTCAACCGCCTGAGCCACTGCCACCCTTATCACCGGGTCCCCTGATTTGGGGGGAGGGGGGGTGTGCGTCTTACATACTTCACCCTCACGTGTTGCATAAGTGTTTACCATAAGTTGTAGAAACAAATGTGCATGAAGATGATCTCTGTAAGGGCTCATTGAGCGCTCTACCACCTGGCTGTTTCCTGCTTGCCCCGTACAGGGGCTATTTCCCCTGCAGACAGCCCCGGTCCGGGCAGCTGTGGCTGAGGCTTTATCATTTTTATGTTGTGTACGTTTCTCCAAATGAAAACATAGATCCATCAGTTTGTCGGTGTCTGTTAGCTGCATTAGCCTCAGCCGGATTCTGTCAGATTGGGTCAGAACAAGCTCACCCTCACTGACATAGAGTAGACTCAGAGTTCTCCAGGCCAGAACACCGACCCAGTTCTTTTAACCAATAAAACTCAGTATTTCCAACCTCTTGACAGATCCCTACAGTGATCTCACTGACAATGCAGCGTATTTGTCCGTTCTTCCATAGCGTGGCTCATGCACACCACTATCCAAATCTGTACTTGGGCCAGTACTTGACTCGTGTGCGTGTCGGTGCCGTTCCGGCTCGGACTGACTTGGCCTGTGGCGCTTTAGGGAGAGCTTTCCTCCTTTCTTTGCTCCTGTCTGTGATGGAGAAGCCGATCTGATCGTCATGGAAGCTGACCCTGGGTAAGAAGTGGGTGGAGATGTGTTGGGATTTGACTCGGGGGCTGGAGCCCATTTTTGCTTTCCCCCTCTTGTTGAGGGCCACAAACCATTCACGGCCAGTCTTGTGGTTCCTGTGTACGAGGGAGGCGTACGTGTTGTAGCTGTTCTCCTGGAAACGCTCTCTGAACTTGCAGTCATCCGAGAACCATTCCTGAAATGACGGAAGAAAAACCAAAGGCATCAGAAGTTTGTAGTTCCTCTGTTCTTTCTTATTTTCAACTGAAAATGTGAAGGAAGTTTTTTGACAGCCTTCAAATAAAGTATCCAGGATTTAAGGTTATTTTTCCAGCAGCTCTTTACAAATCCTGCCATCCTCATTCCAGTGAAATGCTTTCCTTGTCATCTTTGTAGAGCAGCTTAACTGTTGCTCCCGTGGACATTGGCGAGTGTTTCTCACGCCAAATGATGGGCAGAGTTGCCTGCTCTGTGCTGGGAGTGCAGCTGAAGCAAACACTTGCTACATGTTTTGAACTACAATGGTTTGTTCCACAGCAGATATGTCACTGAGGAATTTTTTATTTCTTTGTTAGAGGCCCATCCGATGAAAATATTTTTTTTTCTTTTGTTTTTAACATGTTGTTGTGGCAAGCCTCCAGCAGTGACATAGATGGAACAGGGCGGGCAGCAGTCTTTTCTGCTCCACTCCATCCATCTGCAGACCCACAGATCCATGAACGTCGTGTTTTCCTGGTCTGAGCTGGAATCTGGATCAGAACCGGACGGATGGATGGATCTGATGTTGCTGCTGTTTTAGTTGGACCGCTGATGTTAGCTTGGGGGTGTGAGGGGCTTTAAGCTAGCGGGAGAGAGAGCATAAACGAAGGGATGATGGGAAATGAGTGCCAGGTTGCTGACTGATGAACTCCTGCTGCTCTGCAGAAACTATGTCCTAGAAATCCACACAGGCTTCTGGAGTCTGGCTAAAAACGGCATCATCATCATCGTTAAGACGACTGGGAAAGCTTTGACAACAGATCAGAAGATGAGACTTTAAATGTCTGTTTTCAATCTTCTGACCAACCCCTCAGCTTTGAAAGCAGCCAATCAGAATTTTTTTCATTTTTTATTTAACCTTTATTTACCCAGGAAATGTCCCATTGAGACTAAGAATCTCTCTTTCAAGGGGGTAGGGGGAAACAATAAAATACATTTACAATCAAAATGTAAACATTTAAAAGGTAAAATAAATCAGAATGGGGGGGGGTTGCTTGTTCATACCTTCAGTTTCACATCATTTACTATTACTGCACATGGTCATATTGCTGCTCTGAAGACAGCCGGAGCTTCATAGTGGGTTTTACACAGTCATGACGGAGGGAGTCATGTTCCTTCATGTCTGTTTTGTCTCCTTTTCCTTCATGGATGGGTTTGGGGTTAGGCAGGGTTTGACACTGCAGCTGGAAACAACAGAATCCTGGAGCTCTCTGAACAGAGATGGCAGGTCCATCCTGGCGTCCTCCATCACTGTGTGGTCCAGAGGAGCAGCATCCGTCCAGGCTGCAGCGCGTCCTGCTCATCTGCTGAGAAGCTGGTTGGTCGGCTGCAGTCTTCCATCCCTGCAGATGGGATTTCAGCTGACCGGCTCAAGCTTCTCAGTTGGTAGAAAAAACTATGATTTTTTTTCTGAAATGAACTGTTTTTTAATGAAATCTAGAACATTTGGGATAAAATGAAGACCTGAAAGTTTCTGTTTACGCTGCACCTCATCCCAGGACATATAAGCAGAAATGTAGTCCATGTTCTTTCGTCGAGACTAAAAATATCTGGGCTGGGAACGTTGGACATGGTACCCAGGATGCCTGCCTTCCTGTGCAGCATGACTTCCCTGTACCACTCCAGCCATTTTGAAGCAAAACAAACAGTTCTGCTTTGCTGATGAGTGCAGCACAGCAGAAAATGATGCCATTACAGCATTTGGTAAACATGTCAGTCAGAGGACGGGCCGCTGCAGAGGAAGCACAACGTTCCTCAGGCTGAAGTTGTTTTTAAGGAGACTAGAACATTGCTCCACACTACCGACTGATTGCTATGGGTGGGTAGAAGTGATTTCACAGAATGTTACTACTGAGCAGCACAGCAGCTCTGGTTCCAGTCGGGGAGGAGACGTTTGGAAACAAACCCGCTGTGGCGTGCACGTATGCTCTCACACACAGGCACGTAGGCACTCACGGCACCCAGACCATAGAGGAGCCGGGGCCCCCGCAGTGCTTCATAGGGTTTAATAGCTGCAGGCAGATTCCAGAGATCTGATGGGTATATTGTTCAAATCAAATTGCTCGTACAGCTGCTTCACCATCTTCCAGGCCCTGATGAACTAGTCATAGTCTTTGAAACGCTTCTTGATTCTCTAGCTTGTAATGCAAACATTGTTGGATTTTTACATTTTCTCATGGCAGGAAAATACAACATCTGATCTTTGCCTTTGTAAGGCGCCTCAAAACCTGTGTGCACTCTTTGAACACATTTTGAAAGTCAGCTCTTCTGTGCCTTCAGAGCATGTCGAAGGCTTGGAGAGGAAAAGACACATGCTCCTCAACGGAAACAACAGCTATTTGTGAACATGTTATATGGAAAATATTGTCTCCATGTAAGCAAGCACTTTCGGTTTGTGTCACAAAGGGTAGGGCGGGGGTCAGAGGGAAGGTCTTTAGTCAAAGAGAGACGGTCCAGTAGGGGTCACGTGTAAAGATGGGGAGGTTGTCTTCTGATAAAGGGGGACTAAAGCAGAAGGAGGAGGCTGATGGGGGACGGGGGGTAGAGGGCATCCTCCTGAGATAACTTGGGAGAAGGTGTGTTAACTGAATACTCGGGCAGATGTGTGTGTGTGTGTGTGGGGGGGGGGGGGGGCAATAGGTGCCAGCTGTTCTGCTGGCATTTTGAGCCCAGTAATACAGCTGAGACACTGACAACATTCAGTGCTTCTCTTGAGATGAGTCCCTTTGGTTCTGACTTGGTTCTGAAAGCACGTTGACACATGTTGACCAACAGACAATCAGATCCGGAATCACATGAGCTACACTTTCCTAAATCTTCTTTGGGCCGAGCTTTGACCTCAGCAAAAATTCCAAAGGTCTGACAAACTCAGAAACCAAATATGAACACAAGTGCAGATTATCTAAAGAGAGCAACAGAGGTAGGTCTCTGAGCCGGAGAGTCCCTCAGAGGGGGCACTGATCCCCACTGATACGGTTCAACAGACAGCACTGGGGGGCCAGGCGGCATAAATCCCTGCTCACAGGCTTCTCCGCTTTCGGACTCCAACTGACTATTTTCTGTATTTAATCGTTTTCACTCTGTGACTCATTTCTCTGCACATCATCAGGAACTCCCGGGCAAAGTTGTTTGGTCAACCTGAGAATCCAGCACAAGACTTGTGCGATGCTTACCGTGGCGTGCAGCCATCCTCTCTTATTCATCGCCAGGAATCTGTTACTGTAGACCCCTTTGATACCGATGACCCCCTGGGAAATGGCAACGAGCTGCAGGACACCTGGGAGGACAGACGAGAGTGAGGGATCATCCACAGAAAGAGGAACTGGTTCTGTGGTGTGGAACGGGTCACTCCATCTTCTGCTGCAGCTGCATCTGTCCAGAATTGATGTTACAGACTACCCTGAATGATGTTGAGCCCTGTTAAATGACAGTGAGAAGACATCAGAGGGATTTCAGTGATACTGGAGGTGGGTTTGCTGCCAGACACAAGCTGCAGAGTGACCTCTGCTGTCAGACGATTTCCTGTTTTTAAATTCAAACTAAGGTTCTAATCAAAGCAAATATTGCCTGACTCTGAGTAGAGTATTTTAAATCACTGATGAAGAGGGTCTGCACGGTGTGGCAGTGGTTAGCACTCTGGCCTCAAAGTAAGAAGGGTTTGAATCTCAGAAGAGACCTTTGGGTTTGCTCCGGGCTCTCCAGCTTCCTCCCTCCATCCAAAAGGCTGCATAGGTTGGTTACTCTAAAGTATTCCTATGTGTGCATGTGTGAGTGCACGTGTGTGGCCCTGCAACAGATTGGCGACCTGTCCAGGTACCCTACCTTCTTCTAACAGTGGCCGGGACAAGTTCCAGTGACCCTGTGACCCCGAAAGGGATATGGTGGATAATGAAAATGTATGGATGGATGGATAGATGATTGGATGGATGGATGGATGGATGGATGGATGGATGGATGATTGGATAGATGGATGGATGGATGGGTGGATGGATAGATGATTGGATGGATGGATGGATGGATAGATGATTGGATGGATGGATGGATGGGTGGATAGATGATTGGATGGATGGATGGATGGATGGATGGATGGATGATTGGATGGATGGATGGATGGATGGATGATTGGATAGATGGATGGATGGATGGATGATTGGATAGATGGATGGATGGATGGATGGATGGATGGATGGATGGATGGATGGATGGATGGATGGATGATTGGATAGATGGATGGATGGATGGATGGATGATTGGATAGATGATTGGATGGATGGATGGATGGATGGATGGGTGGATAGATGATTGGATGGATGGATGGATGGGTGGGTGGATGATTGGATGGATGGATGGATGGATGGGTGGATAGATGATTGGATGGATGGATGGATGGATGGATGGATGGATGGATGGATGGATGGATGGATGGATGATTGGATGGATGGATGGGTGGGTGGATGATTGCATGGATGGATGGATGGATGGATGGTTTTAGATTTGTAGACATGTCTAGGTAGATGACAGCCGTGAAATATAATTATCTGATTCTCATTTCTCCTATGAACCTTGTGTGTCTCTTTGTCAAACTCCCTCATTCGTCTCATGTCATCTCAGGGGAATCTTTTCATGACGTTACAGGGAGGTGCAGTCAGCCAGTTTTAACTGCACCCTCAAGTACACACACCCTTTACCTCGTGTGGGGCTGAGGGTACTCTCCTGGGGCGGGGCCCCATGTTGGGCCCTCCTGGTGCAACGGGGGGGCTGCTCCTCTGGTTGGGCTGGAGCTTGCACTCTCTGCCCCCCTGTGCCTCCCTGCTCACTGGCTCTGGGGGCCCCTGTGGTGGTCCTGCTGGCCCTGGCCTGGGTGGCGGATGTGATCGCCCACAAATAGTTTGTGACTGAATGAAATGTCTAACATGTGTCGGTCTGGATGCATAAGTATGCATGCGTGAACATTAGTTGTATGGGGTACATGGTGACATGTTTGTAGGTGAACATTTTTGGAGCCAAGTTTGCAACATTTGAGTGTGTGTGTGGATAGACCCGCCCCCTTTTGATCTGTTTATCTGAAACGTAAGCATTATAAACTGGTGGGTCGTAACATAAAGCTGCTTGTAACGGGTACCGGTCTTTGGTTCAGCAGTCAGTTGGACGGACAGACCAGCAGAGGTCAACAGACTGCAGACAGCTGCTGTCCTGTCACCTCTGTGTTCTTCTGCACCACCTAACATGCCTGCATCCATCAGGACTATCGATGGTATGCATGAGTGAACATGATCAGATGTTTTCAGAACCAACACCCCAATCAAGAACTGGTTCTGCCTGATCATGTGATCTCATTGCATATTTTAGAGACAAGAACATGTCCTCACATCCTTAAAAACTGCATGTAATGAATTCAGCGGCCCTTCTCTGCGCAGCCACAGTTTCAACACCAGCGACGTGCAGTCATCCGGAGGCTCTGACTCCAAACGAAGAAAACAGTCGGCAGGAAAAGATTAGAATCAGGACAGTTGTGAGAGGGAAAAAAGTTTCTGCTCTGGAATCCATTCATGCTCCAGCCATGTTAAAGTCCACAGACTGAACTCCCTTTGGCTGCTGAGTCATTGATGACTTACATGAACCGCCACAGGACAGCTGTGTGAGGATGTTAAACCATCAGTGTCCCTCAGAACAATATTTGAGCCTAAGGTGAACCTGAGAGTTTTACCTTGGGAATAAAGTCTCTCACTTTTTGTAAATATATTTTTATACTGTTTAAAAATAAGACAAGGTTCTTTTTTTCTTTTGCCTCGAGCAAATTGAAATCTGGCCTGAACCGCTGAGTGCGCAGCGGCGTGGCTGTGATGTCATCCTCGATGCTGCACCTGTTACTCCCACAAATAGTGAACCCCGGTCAGCTTCAACGAGGTCGGGCTGCAGGTTCAGGCGCGCGCGCGGTGTGAGTCATCACTAGAACTTGCGCCGTTGTTGTTTTTTAAGTTGGAAACTTGCCGCGCTGGCACGCGCTGGACTCATGTGAGCATCAAACGATCGTGGTAATTCGGAGGTCTTGGCGTGTACTTACTCAGGTGGTTGGGCTCATGGCTGCCGTTCACTCTGCCGTCGGGATGGATCTGCAGATGGAAGCCGATGCCGACCCTGCAGTACAGCCGGCAGGTCCTGCGCCCTGAGCGGACTCGCTCCTCCAAGAGGTCCTCTCCTCCGCAGATCGAGAGCGCAGCGATCAGGAGGAATAAAACAACATTCATCTTCCGACGAAGACGACCCTCTAGCCCACTCGGCGCATTTTGTGCAGCTCCTGAGGACGCGCGGCGCTCGTGTGCATGCAGGAGCTGCAGTGTTTGGCACGGAGATATTTATAACGCCAGTGATCTCACTGCTTGATGCTGCCCGCGCTTTAAAGGACGCTCTATCGTCCGGACCCTGCTACGGAGATGCCACTCCTGCTCAGCACCGACCCGCAACAGCGGTGACACGCCAGAGACTGGAAGCATTTCCCGGTTACAGTGCGCCACCAGGACGCGCTGCGCGCGGTGTTTACGCACGGCCAGGAGACGATGGGAGAAACGGTCTTGAGGTGGCTTTTAGAAAATGTGTTTGGCTGCGCTGCTTTCAAAGCCAATATCTGAGGAGTGAAGTTTCTGAGGTGCTCTGGGCTCCTTAAAGTGAATCAAAGTTTAGTCCACGGTATCAACTGCGAGCTGCTCTTGCTGCAGCATGGCATCCTTCAAGCTGACTGTGGTACTATTCTAATGTCACGCATTTAAACCCACACCTGACAGCAGAAAAAGTTTGCATTTTGCAGAGTCCTGGGGTTTTGTCCAGTTAGAAATCACTTGGCTAATTTCTTAATCCCTCTGACAGTTTTGTTTCTAGAGTTTGGAGTCAAACGTGCTGCAATGTGGTGAAAGAGCTGAAGTCTGTTTTCTCATCCAAACAAAAAGTTTTGGTCAACACTGGAGCATTAATCTCCTAAACTCACCGTCTGTCCAAATGAAAGTCTGTTCATTCATTGATAATTATTAACCAAAGGCAAATTACTTTAAAATATCCTGCAAAACAAATACATTGCTACTGTGTGTACACAGCAGGGGTGTAGTTAGTGCAGCGTAACGCTCCATCCTGTGATCTTTCTCCCTCTGACTCTAAGAAAATAGTTCAAAAGTTTACGTCCTGTTTGAGTCTTCAGACTGCTGGAGAGGGGCTGGTGTCGTTCTTCTTCAGTCCAGTCGACTAGAATCTGGGCATCTTCATCATATAGAACGCTGTTTCTGATTGGAACATTTTGTTTCAGCCTCTATTTGATTAGCATTTGATTTTTGACATGGGGGGCTACGGTTTGTTTTTTGATTTTTAACAATCAAACACTTCCAAGCTCAAGAATCCACTTTAAAACTTTGTTTTTATGATTCTTCTGATGTTAAAAATGCTGATCATGATTATGTCATTTGTCCCGTTGTTAATGTCGCAGTTTGACCAAAATGCTTAATTTCCTAAACAATGTTCCACTTTCCATTCCTGTTTGCTCTAACTGCAGCACATGTTCTGACCTGGCCTCATCTGTTGTCTTTGGCCAGCGGTCATGGCTGCACATGCTCAGAGTTAAGCTCATTCATTTTCTATCTTTACTTGCATTCACAGTAATCCCCTCCCTCTTTGTTTTCAGGGGCCCAGACGGATCTGAGGTTGATTATCGCTGGTGGATCACGGCCCATGTGGGCCTAAATGTCTCTGCCACAGAGCCGCTACCTTTCTATAAACAGCGAGACAGTGTTTAGTCCGACTCTGCTAATGGTCAGACATTCATCCAAAGTCCTTCAAGTAACAGTGAGGTAATCCCCTGAGGATCTTGATTGATTTTCTGCCTGATTGATTCCAGTTTTCTGCAGCTGTTCAGGCTAAGCTCACAGCAGAGCAGGCGGCCATCGTGTGACGGTCCAGGCGACTCGTTCAGACCATCGCCTTAAGAACTGCCAGAGGGGGGACCAGGTCATTGTTTCGCAAGTCACGAGTAAGTCCCATGTCTTTGTCCTCAAGTCCTGAGTCAAGTCCCAAGTCAAAGCAGTCAAGTCCCAAGTCAAGACCAACCAGAATCAAGTAATCTCCAAGTCAGCGGTAAATGATTAAAGTACTTTCAACATCAAAAATATTATCTTCACCAGCGGTCAGCAACGTTTATGCCATGTTCTCCTTAAAAACTACCATCACCAACTATAATGTCAGCTCTAACACAAAGAATACAACAAGATTTCCAAATGATCTGGAATATACTTTAATTCACAAACAGCAGGTCATAACGCTTTTTTAAACATAGTTTGGCATTAACTCTAAAAAGTGCTTTCATAACAAGGAAAATAGGTTGAAATAGTTTCTGAACTCTCTTTAAAAACCCAAAGTACTGCATATGTGGTATGTCATACTTACAGCAATAGGATTGAATTCATCAGAACAAATATCATCAATATAGCTAAAAACTTCACAGCATGAATTTTTTTAATTCATCTTTTGTTCCATTAGGAGACAGAACCTGAGGAACGTGATGTAAATGCATTCTATGATGGGACTTTTATTGAATGTAAGATTACACTTTTTTTCCTTGTCCTGTCCAACAGCTGAGCAGACAGATGAGAGCAGAAGGCCTCTTGTGTTGGACATATTTTACTTTAACAACAGGGGTTATTAATCTTCAGACAAACCAGAGGAATGTCTGAATAAACCCCTTTAGGAATCCAGGACAAACTTTATTCATTTTTATCATACTTGAAAAACTTTAGTGTTGGACCGGACGGAAAAGGAAAGAAGGGAAGAAGAGAGAGGGATGTTAGAGGGAGGGGGGTAGGAGGGTGATAATAGGAGGGGGGGTAGGAGGGTGATAATAGGAGAGGGGGGGATAAAACCATGAAACAGCATAAAGCAACAAGTTGCTGGATGTTTATCATTACGGTGAGGTTCAAATGTAATACAAATCTAGAAGGGGCGGGGCCTGTCCACACACACTCAAATGTTATAAACACACCTGTTAACTGCAGAAATGTCCACATGTCAACATGAACACAGTACAGATATTGTTCACACACGCATACTTATGCTTTCAAACCAACTGGTGTGAAATATTTCATTCATTCAATCACACAAACTATTAGTGTAAAGGTGAGCTAACACCTGTGCTCAGGTGAGTGTTTATGTTCTTCTAAATGGATGATGGAATGTGAAAAGAAGGAGGGAGGGCGACCAGCCATCCCCACACCAAGACCCCCGCCACAGCAGCAGTGGCAGCCAGAACCCCCCCAATGCCCACACGGCAGCAGGCAGAGAACAACCGCCCCCCGGGGTGGCCACGCCCGCCAACCAGGCCAGGGCCAGCAGGACCGCCACGAAGCCCCCAGAGCCAGAGAGCAGGGAGGCATGGGGGGAAGAGAGTGCCGCCACAGCCCAACCAGGAGAGCAGCCCCCCCGCCGCGCCGGGAGGGCCCAATGCCGGGCCCCGCCCGAGAAGAGTGCCCACAGCCCCAGACGAGCACCTCATCACCACCCAGGAGTTCTGGGCATCCCCCCGCCCCAACCCCGGGTACGAGCCAGGATCCCCCAAGGGAGACCCGCTCTGCGCTCCAGGCAGCCACTCACCCGGCCCACGGTTGGTCCAGGAAGGAGCAAGGCAGGGGACAGCCGACCCCACCCAGGAGGGGGGCACCCAGGAGAAAAGGGGGTCCACAAAGGGTGTTGTAAACATGGTCCGACCAGGCTCGGCCACAGTTGGAAATTTGACGAGGCCCAGCGCTCAGGGGCAAGGACCAGGACCCACCCCACAGGGATACGGACACCCCTGGCTCAGGTGTGATGTGATCCCCGGCTTCTGAGCTTGCCAGAAAGCTCAGGGAACCCCATCCCTGTGTGGGGAGAGCACCGCTGGGCCCAGGAAGCCAGCACCCAGGGGACACCCAGGGGAGCCAGTACCCCCTACCAGGGATGGGGTAGGGAACAGATGGTCCAAGGTCCCACCTTTCTTGTGAAATGCATGTGTGAGGGTGTGTGTGTGCATGTTTGTGTTTATGTTGGAATATATTTGGAGGAGTAAAGGTGTGTGTACTAAGGTGTGTGTACTAAGGGGGTGCAGTTAAAATTGGTGGGTAGGGCACTGAGGGGACATCTCCTGATTACTCACAGTAATGTCCCCTCACCCTCCCCACTAAGGGGCCCTAAATGTCTAAGGTGTAGTTAAAATTGGCGGGTAGGGTGCTAGGAGGACATCTGCTGCTTGCTGGCAGTGATGTACAAGCACCCCCCCCCCCCCACACACACACACACCAAGGGCCCTACATGTCTAAGGTGCAACTAAAACCGAGAGAGGGGGGGGGGCATTCTATACGGCAACCATGGGAGGGGGACCACTGCCAAGTAGCCCCCCCCAAGGCGAACCCCCCACCCCCTCACCATAATACGAGATTATATGAGGAAGGGGGTAAATTGGGGACAGCTGGTAGACTGTCCCCCGGTGGTCAAACAGCCCCCCCCCAGCACAGGGCGCAGGTCCCCTCGGCCCAGGGGTCCCATCCCCTGAGGCGCCGACACCCCAGGCCCCACACCACCCACCCCACACAGAGAGAGAGGAGCCAGAAAGCGCTAGTGCTAACGTCTTTTACACAGTCAATGCTAACGTCTATTATACAGTCAATGCTCACGTCCATTACACAATCAATGCTAACGTCTATTATACAGTCAATGCTCACGTCCATTACACAATCAATGCTAACGTCTATTATACAGTCAATGCTAATATTTATTATACAGTCAATGCTAACGTCTATTATACAGTCAATGCTAACATCTATTATACAGTCAATCCTAACCTCTATTATACAGTCAATGCTAATGTTTATTATACAGTCAATGCTAACGTCTATTATACATTCAATGCTAACGTCTATTATACAGTCAATGCTAACGTCTATTACACAGTCAATGCTCACGTCTATTATACAGTCAATGCTAACGTCTATTATACAGTCAATGCTAACGTCTATTATACAGTCAATGCTAACGTCTTTTACACAGTCAATGCTAATGTTTATTATACAGTCAATGCTAACGTCTATTATACAGTCAATGCTAACGTCTATTATACAGTCAATGCTCACCTCTATTACACAGTCAATGCTAACGTCTATTACACAATCAATGCTAACGTCTATTACACAGTCAATGCTAACGTCTATTACACAGTCAATGCTAACGTCTATTACACAGTCAATGCTAACGTCTATTATACAGTCAATGCTAACGTCTACTATACAGTCAATGCTAATGTTTATTATACAGTCAATGCTAATGTCTATTATACAGTCAATGCTAACGTCTATTACACAGTCAATGCTAACGTCTATTATACAGTCAATGCTAACGTCTATTATACAGTCAATGCTAACGTCTATTACACAGTCAATGCTAACGTCTATTATACAGTCAATGCTAACGTCTATTATACAGTCAATGCTAACGTCTATTACACAGTCAATGTTAACGTCTATTATACAGTCAATGCTCACGTCTATTACACAGTCAATGCTAACGTCTATTATACAGTTAATGCTCACCTCTATTATACAGTCAATGCTAACGTCTATTACACAGTCAATGCTAACGTCTATTATACAGTCAATGCTCACGTCTATTACACAGTCAATGCTAACGTCTATTATACAGTTAATGCTAATGTTTATTATACAGTCAATGCTAACGTCTATTACACAGTCAATGCTAATGTTTATTGTACAGTCAATGCTAACGTCTATTATACAGTCAATGCTAACGTCTCTTATACAGTCAATGCTAACGTCTATTACACAGTCAATGTTAACGTCTATTATACAGTCAATGCTAACGTCTATTATACAGTCAATGCTAACGTCTATTACACAAGCAATGCTAATGTTTATTATACAGTCAATGCTAACGTCTATTACACAGTCAATGCTAACGTCTATTAAACAGTCAATGCTAACGTCTTTTACACAGTCAATGCTAATGTTTATTATACAGTCAATGCTAATGTCTATTATACAGTCAATGCTAACGTCTATTATACAGTCAATGCTAATGTTTATTATACAGTCAATGCTCACCTCTATTACACAGTCAATGCTAACGTCTATTACACAATCAATGCTAACGTCTATTACACAGTCAATGCTAACGTCTATTACACAGTCAATGCTAACGTCTATTACACAGTCAATGCTAACGTCTATTATGCAGTCAATGCTAACGTCTACTATACAGTCAATGCTAATGTCTATTATACAGTCAATGCTAACGTCTATTATACAGTCAATGCTAACGTCTATTACACAGTCAATGCTAACGTCTATTATACAGTCAATGCTAACGTCTATTACACAGTCAATGCTAACGTTTATTATACAGTCAATGCTAACGTCTATTATACAGTCAATGCTAACGTCTACTATACAGTCAATGCTAACGTCTATTATACAGTCAATGCTAATGTTTATTATACAGTCAATGCTCACCTCTATTACACAGTCAATGCTAACGTCTATTACACAATCAATGCTAACGTCTATTACACAGTCAATGCTAACGTCTATTATACAGTCAATGCTAACGTCTACTATACAGTCAATGCTAACGTCTATTACACAATCAATGCTAACGTCTATTACACAGTCAATGTTAACGTCTATTACACAGTCAATGCTAACGTCTATTATACAGTCAATGCTAACGTCTATTATACAGTTAATGCTAACGTCTATTACACAGTCAATGCTAACGTTTATTATACAGTCAATGCTAACGTCTATTATACAGTCAATGCTAACGTCTACTATACAGTCAATGCTAACGTCTATTATACAGTCAATGCTAATGTTTATTATACAGTCAATGCTCACCTCTATTACACAGTCAATGCTAACGTCTATTACACAATCAATGCTAACGTCTATTACACAGTCAATGCTAACGTCTATTACACAGTCAATGCTAACGTCTATTACACAATCAATGCTAACGTCTATTACACAGTCAATGCTAACGTCTATTATACAGTCAATGCTAACGTCTACTATACAGTCAATGCTAACGTCTATTACACAATCAATGCTAACGTCTATTACACAGTCAATGTTAACGTCTATTACACAGTCAATGTTAACGTCTATTATACAGTCAATGCTAACGTCTATTATACAGTCAATGCTAACGTCTACTATACAGTCAATGCTAACGTCTATTACACAGTCAATGCTAACGTCTATTATACAGTCAATGCTAACGTCTATTACACAGTCAATGCTAACGTCTATTATACAGTCAATGCTAACGTCTATTATACAGTCAATGCTAACGTCTATTATACAGTCAATGCTAACGTCTATTACACAGTCAATGCTAACGTCTATTATACAGTCAATGCTAACGTCTATTAGCTTTCATTCAGAACTTACTGGTCTTTCTGTAACTTCAAGAGTTGAGCCAAGTTGGTATTTTTTGAGTTTCTGTAAGTAATCCTTACATCTGCATGCTCTGCAACTTCATAACTTTTATACCAAAACATATAAGCGTTGGCGACCAGGAACTGGTGCTTTGATTGACAGATCGTCTTCTTTGGTTGTCCTGCAGTTTGACTAGTTGGATGGTATCGGATCAAACCAACATGTTAATTTGATTGGTTGTTGAGACGGCAGCCCACACAGATACAAAGATACACAGAGACAGAGCGATCTCGGTCTATGCTAACATAGTTTTTAGCATAGTTTTAAAGTGCAAGTTGAGTCTAAAGTCATCAAATTCGTGACTGGAGTCCACACCACTGAGAAGTGGACTCCTGATGACCAGAGATGCTGAAAAGTCTTCCGTCTGTGGTGTCTGAACGGCTTCTGTTGACTCTGAAGCTTCACAGAAGATCCGTCAGCTGGGAGGATTTTAGTGAAGGCTGCACATGTTTGCTCACATGTTCAAAGTCTGACAGTATTTAATATCTCACAGTATTCATAGTCCTCAGTGGAGTGCCCCCTAGAGGGCAGAAAGCAACAGTTTTTGTATGCCAGCAAACAGTGTGGCTTAAAAAAACAGTTTTGCCATCAGATGCTTTGATCACAGATGAGACAGAGCAGGACTTTATTTGACACAGAAAGTAGAATCCAGAGTCGAGCAGGTTGTAGGTTTGTGGGATCAAACACCACCAATATTTGCTGCTGAAACTTGGTCAACGATAAGAGTACAACTAAAACCACATAAACGGCAGAAAAAGTGCCTTTACTGTTTTAATAGCATATTATACACAAGCGCTGCACGACCATGAACGCTGCATGACGATGAACGCTGCATGACCACAAACGCTGCATGACGATGAACGCTGCATGACCATGAACGCTGCATGACCACAAACGCTGCATGACGATGAACGCTGCATGACCACAAACGCTGCATGACGATGAACGCTGCATGACGATGAACGCTGCATGACCATGAACGCTGCATGACCACAAACGCTGCATGACCACAAACGCTGCATGACCACAAACGCTGCATGACGATGAACGCTGCATGACCATGAACGCTGCATGAACACAAACGCTGCATGACCACAAACGCTGCATGACGATGAACGCTGCATGACGATGAACGCTGCATGACCATGAACGCTGCATGACCACAAACGCTGCATGACCATGAACGCTGCATGAACACGAACGCTGCATGACCACAAACGCTGAATGACGATGAACGCTGCATGACGATGAACGCTGCATGACCACAAACGCTGCACGACCATGAATGCTGCATGACCACAAACGCTACATGACCATGAACGCTGCATGACCATGAACGCTGCATGACCATGAACGCTGCAGGACCATGAACGCTGCATGACCATGAACGCTGCATGACCATGAACGCTGCATGACCATGAACGCTGCAGGACCACAAACGCTGCATGACCATGAACGCTGCACGACCACGAACGCTGCACGACCACGAACGCTGCATGACCACGAACGCTGCATGACCATGAACGCTGCATGACCATGAACGCTGCAGGACCACAAACGCTGCATGACCATGAACGCTGCACGACCACGAACGCTGCATGACCACGAACGCTGCACGACCATGAACGCTGCATGACCATGAACGCTGCATGACCATGAACGCTGCATGACCACTAGGGATGGGTATCGTTAAGGTTTTAACGATACTACTACTCTTATCGATACTGCTTATCGATCCGGTACTCTTATCGGTACTCTTATCGGTACTTTTTGAGGACGAAAAAAATAAATAAATAACAAATTAAGAACATAAAGTGTTTTATTTCCTCATTATGCAACAACATTGTTTTTTTTAACAAAACATTTTACTTTATACATGAGAATGTTCCAGACAGGATATTTATTTATTTATTTAATCTAATTGTTTTTATTATTTATGAGTGTGATGTTTCATTTGGTCTTTTGTCCATTTTCCACAACCTTGAATAGACTTTTCTGTCTGTCAAACACCAGAGTTAAGATGAGTTAAGTTAATTGATTGAAACAAATTCACTTTGATGCAGACTCCTTTCTATTTATTTATTTTTCTTTAAATCCAGTAAAGCCAATAAATTCTATTAATTCTACGGATAACAACTATCATTAATTATTAATTATTATTAAGTATTAGGAAGCAGCTGATAGTTTGTCGCGGGTCTGGAATCATAAGCGGTGAGTCTAAGCCCCGCCTCTCTATCTGTATGTTGTATTCTCCGCGTGCAACGCCCCCCCACCCCCCCTCCCGCTGCCCCAGCCTGTTCTGCACAAACAGCGCAACATGCGGTCATCGTAGCAGTAAGGTGACAGGATGGTCGGCAAACGTAATAATTTTTACGCAGAAACGTTAGTTCTTAGTCTAGGGCGGCATGTGTCCCCTACAACAGTGGTCCCCAACCTTTTTGTCACCGTGGACCGGTACAACGCAAGGCACGTTTACCGCGGACCGGGGGGGGGGGGGGGGATTTGAGGTGCAACGCAAGACAGATTTAACGTGGACCGGGGTTGGTATTTTCTCTTTAGTAATGATAATAACAATAATGATTATAATTTTCCCCTTGTCAAAGCAACTTTCTAAAGAACTTTGTTTTTTGTTCATTTTGGTTGTTTGGGTTTAATTTTAGTGGGGTTTATCACCTGATGTTTGGTGTCGCGACTTTGACGTGCGTTAAGTGTGACAGATTTAACAAAGTGAATCCGGTCACTTTTCAAAATAAAACGTTTTTGTCGGAAAAAAAACAATAAAATGGATATTATTTTTTCTTTCTGTGCGTCCCGGTGCAAATATTTCCCGCGGCCTGGAACCGCTCTGCGGTCCAGTGGTTGGGGACCACTGCCCTACAAGATCGCCACTGATTGTGTGTGCGCTGCCTTGTCTTGTGTGTGTGCGCGCGCGGCGCGTGCTGTCTGAACAACAGCCCCGCCCCCCGTGCACACAAATAGACTGACAGAGCTCTCCGCTTCAACGAGAATACCGAAATTAATATCATCATCTATAATTAAGGCAAAATTGAGTGACTTGGTGAGTTAAATATGGCAGATAACGTTTATATTTTGTGGGACACAAAAAAAAAAAAAAAAAAAAGTAACTTCTCCAGTACCGATAGCAGAACCGTTCAGGTCAAATCTTAACGATACTGCGGTCTTGAAGAATGCGGCCCCGGGGCTGGTTCAATACCGGGGCACGGTACCCAACCCTAATGACCACGAACGCTGCATGACCACGAACGCTGCATGAACATGAACGCTGCATGACCACGAACGCTACATGAACACGAACGCTGCATGACCACAAACGCTACATGAACATGAACGCTGCACGACCACGAACGCTGCATGAACATGAACGCTGCATGAACATGAACGCTGCATGAACATGAACGCTGCATGAACATGAACGCTGCATGACCACGAACGCTGCATGAACATGAACGCTGCATGACCACGAACGCTGCATGAACATGAACGCTGCATGACCACGAACGCTGCACGAACATGAACGCTGCATGACCACGAACGCTGCATGAACATGAACGCTGCATGACCACGAACGCTACATGAACATGAACGCTGCATGACCACGAACGCTGCATGAACATGAACGCTGCATGACCACGAACGCTGCATGAACATGAACGCTGCATGACCACGAACGCTACATGAACATGAACGCTGCATGACCACAAACGCTACATGAACATGAACGCTGCATGAACATGAACGCTGCATGAACATGAACGCTGCATGACCACGAACGCTGCATGAACATGAACGCTGCATGACCACGAACGCTGCACGACCACGAACGCTACATGAACACGAACGCTGCATGACCACAAACGCTGCATGACCATGAACGCTGCACGACCATGAACGCTGCATGACCACGAACGCTGCATGAACATGAACGCTGCATGAACATGAACGCTGCATGACCACGAACGCTGCATGAACATGAACGCTGCATGAACATGAACGCTGCATGACCACGAACGCTGCATGAACATGAACGCTGCATGACCACGAACGCTGCATGACCACGAACGCTGCATGACCACGAACGCTGCATGACCATGAACGCTGCAGGACCACAAACGCTGCATGACCATGAACGCTGCAGGACCACAAACGCTGCATGACCATGAACGCTGCACGACCACGAACGCTGCACGACCACGAACGCTGCATGAACATGAACGCTGCATGACCACGAACGCTGCACGACCATGAACGCTGCATGAACATGAACGCTGCATGACCACGAACGCTACATGAACATGAACGCTGCATGACCACAAACGCTGCATGACCATGAACGCTGCAGGACCACAAACGCTGCATGAACATGAACACTGCATGACCACGAACGCTGCATGACCACGAACGCTGCATGAACATGAACGCTGCATGACCACGAACGCTGCACGACCACGAACGCTGCATGAACATGAACGCTGCATGACCACGAACGCTGCATGACCACGAACGCTGCATGAACATGAACGCTGCATGACCACGAACGCTACATGAACACGAACGCTGCACGACCACGAACGCTACATGAACACGAACGCTGCATGACCACAAACGCTGCATGAACACGAACGCTGCACGACCACGAACGCTACATGAACATGAACGCTGCACGACCACGAACGCTGCACGACCACGAACGCTGCATGAACATGAACACTGCATGAACATGAACACTGCATGACCACGAACGCTGCACGACCACGAACGCTGCATGAACATGAACGCTGCATGACCACGAACGCTGCATGACCACGAACGCTGCATGAACATGAACGCTGCATGACCACGAACGCTACATGAACACGAACGCTGCACGACCACGAACGCTACATGAACACGAACGCTGCATGACCACAAACGCTGCATGAACACGAACGCTGCACGACCACGAACGCTACATGAACACGAACGCTGCATGACCATGAACGCTGCATGACCATGAACGCTGCAGGACCATGAACGCTGCATGACCATGAACGCTGCATGACCATGAACGCTGCATGACCATGAACGCTGCAGGACCACAAACGCTGCATGACCATGAACGCTGCACGACCACGAACGCTGCACGACCACGAACGCTGCATGAACATGAACGCTGCATGACCACGAACGCTGCATGACTACGAACGCTACATGAACACGAACGCTGCACGACCACGAACGCTGCATGACCACGAACGCTGCATGACCACGAACGCTGCATGACCATGAACGCTGCATGACCACGAACGCTGCATGACTACGAACGCTACATGAACACGAACGCTGCACGACCACGAACGCTACATGAACACGAACGCTGCATGACCACAAACGCTGCATGACCATGAACGCTGCATGACCATGAATGCCGCATGACTACGAACGCTGCATGACTACGAACGCTGCATGACCACGAACGCTGCACGACCACGAACGCTGCATGACCATGAATGCCGCATGACTACGAACGCTGCATGACTACGAACGCTGCATGACTACGAACGCTGCATGACTACGAACGCTGCATGACCACGAACGCTGCACGACCACGAACGCTGCATGACCACGAACGCTACATGACCACGAACGCTGCACGACCACGAACGCTGCATGAACATGAACGCTGCATGACCATGAACGCTGCATGACCACGAACGCTGCATGACCACAAACGCTGCATGACCATGAACGCTGCATGACCACGAACGCTGCATGACTACGAACGCTACATGAACACGAACGCTGCATGACCACAAACGCTGCATGACCACGAACGCTGCATGACCATGAATGCCGCATGACTACGAACGCTGCATGACTACGAACGCTGCATGACCACGAACGCTGCACGACCACGAACGCTGCATGACCACGAACGCTACATGAACACGAACGCTGCATGACCACAAACGCTGCATGACCACGAACGCTGCATGACCACGAACGCTGCATGAACATGAACGCTGCATGACCATGAATGCCGCATGACTACGAACGCTGCATGACTACGAACGCTGCATGACCACGAACGCTGCACGACCACGAACGCTGCATGACCACGAACGCTGCACGACCACGAACGCTGCATGACCACGAACGCTGCATGACCACGAACGCTACATGAACACGAACGCTGCACGACCACGAACGCTGCATGACCATGAACGCTGCATGACCATGAATGCCGCATGACTACGAACGCTGCATGACTACGAACGCTGCATGACTACGAACGCTGCATGACTACGAACGCTGCATGACTACGAACGCTGCATGACTACGAACGCTGCATGAACACGAACGCTGCATGACCACAAACGCTGCATGACCATGAACGCTGCATGACCATGAATGCCGCATGACTACGAACGCTGCATGACTACGAACGCTGCATGACTACGAACGCTGCATGACTACGAACGCTGCATGACTACGAACGCTGCATGACTACGAACGCTGCATGACCACGAACGCTGCACGACCACGAACGCTGCATGACCATGAATGCCGCATGACTACGAACGCTGCATGACTACGAACGCTGCATGACTACGAACGCTGCATGACTACGAACGCTGCATGACCACGAACGCTGCACGACCACGAACGCTGCATGACCACGAACGCTACATGACCACGAACGCTGCACGACCACGAACGCTGCATGAACATGAACGCTGCATGACCATGAACGCTGCATGACCACGAACGCTGCATGACCACAAACGCTGCATGACCATGAACGCTGCATGACCACGAACGCTGCATGACTACGAACGCTACATGAACACGAACGCTGCATGACCACAAACGCTGCATGACCATGAACGCTGCATGACCATGAATGCCGCATGACTACGAACGCTGCATGACTACGAACGCTGCATGACCACGAACGCTGCACGACCACGAACGCTGCATGACCACGAACGCTACATGAACACGAACGCTGCATGACCACAAACGCTGCATGACCACGAACGCTGCATGACCACGAACGCTGCATGAACATGAACGCTGCATGACCATGAATGCCGCATGACTACGAACGCTGCATGACTACGAACGCTGCATGACCACGAACGCTGCACGACCACGAACGCTGCATGACCACGAACGCTGCACGACCACGAACGCTGCATGACCACGAACGCTGCATGACCACGAACGCTACATGAACACGAACGCTGCACGACCACGAACGCTGCATGACCACAAACGCTGCACGACCATGAACGCTGCATGACCATGAATGCCGCATGACTACGAACGCTGCATGACCATGAACGCTGCATGACCATGAACGCTGCATGACCATGAACGCTGCATGACCACGAACGCTGCATGACCACAAACGCTGCAGGACCACAAACGCTGCATGACCATGAACGCTGCACGACCACGAACGCTGCACGACCACGAACGCTGCACGACCACGAACGCTGCATGACCACGAACGCTGCATGACCACGAACGCTGCACGACCACGAACGCTGCACGACCACGAACGCTGCACGACCACGAACGCTGCACGACCACGAACGCTGCACGACCACGAACGCTGCACGACCACGAACGCTGCACGACCACGAACGCTGCATGACCACGAACGCTGCATGACCACGAACGCTACATTGGTCTACTTGTTGACATCACGCTCTGATCTTCCCTCAGTTCTGAACAAGACCACAAGAAACTCCCTTTTTTGGGACAGCCGCCCCGCCGGAGTTCAAGGACAGCGGTCCTTGTTTCTTGTTCAAAGCTCCTCCAGGTGTGTTTGTGTGTGTGTGTGTGGGGGGGCGGGGGGTCTTTTCATTTTGAGCTGTGCTGAGCTTCTGGGAGCCTCAGATTTGAACATGTGTGTACATAGCCTCTTAATATTTGATGATTCTCGGTCAGCCTCCCCTGGCGGTCTGCTGTGGTCAGCTGACTTCTTTCACCTTCATATATGATTTACATTGTTTACTCGAGAAGACAACCCACGAAACTTCCAGCGAGTTGTTCTAAATTAAGCGCCATCTTAAAGTTTTATGGGTTCATGAACACTTTACCTCATCTCCCTCAGTCCCTCCCCCATTCGATCCCAAACCTATCTTTGCAAACTTGAGTTGCTATGGACACCCGTCTTACCATCGTGTGTTCAGGGATCCGGGAATGGAACCTGCAATCTTCCGATCAGAGGTCGACTGCCCTACCACTGCACCACGGCTTCCCCATTAGGCTTCCTCTTGAGTAGCCATACATCTTCATTTACACCAGGTGTCCCCAAATATGGCCTACATATTTACCAACCAGCCTGCCATTGAAGCTCCTGATTGGCTAAACACACCTGATCCAGGTAATCAGCAGCAAATAAGAAGAATCCAAAGGACCCCCCCCCCGTGAGCTCTGTTTGTCACATGCCCCCCCCCCCTTCAGACAGACTCTCCCTGCAGCACTTTGGTCTTAATGGGAAGATGTTCTGCAAAATTCCAGGGATTCCCTCTTTACAACATAGTGGAAGGGAATCCGGTGATGTCAAACCAAACTGGACCCGTGTCCGTCCCGTTCACGTCTCCAGGCTGTTCTGCTCGCCTGTAAATCTTTGTGTCAGCATTGTTCATAAAAAAAATTCTTTGAATGTAAGAACTTGTTTATTATATCAACTTTTCAGAAGAATCACGCTGACACCATCTATTGGTCGGAAGGCGGAAGATGAGCAGAGATTTCCCCACAGCAGCGTCCGCTTTGCTGAAAGTTACTCTGCGTTTCTTCATCCTGTGAGCCTCTGCTGTCACAGTGAGTTAGAAGTGGAAAGCTGCCAGCTGCTCAGCTTTAGTCAACAGCCTGAAGAGACAGACACACCGAGGGCCAACTTTCAACCACGACCAGGAGCCAAAGGGTCGCCTGGCGCTCTGGTCATTACAGTGACTGATTAAGCTGGGTTGACTTTTGTGACATACGGGGTGGGGGGGGGGGGCTGCTAGTGCCTGTTCTGCAGGCATGTGTGAAAGTAGCATGAACATGTCTGCTCCTCTTCAGTACTGTCAGCTCCACCCACCCAGTGTGGGTTATGCTGATCCTGTGTAGTTTGCTGGTTTCCCTTTCGAGTGTTTCGAGTTTTGTAGTTTGTCTAGCTTGCTTAAGCAGTGGCTTTTGGTTTTGTAGTTTTGTTAGTTATTAAAGCTCCAGTTCCCCTGCAACTTCTTGCCTCCTCATCCTCTTTGCATCTGGGTACTTCCTCATCCCTCCCTCCCACGTTACATAAAGAAGTAATAGGTTATAGTTACTTGTTACTTTGTCCAAAAAGCAATTGAGTTGGTTACTGCATTTTAAGAGTAATTAGTTTCTAAAAATACAGCAAACCGTTTTAGGTTTTTCTTGAGCTGCCCACAAATAACTTAAATGCAGTAATTTAATGAAAGTGACACTTTTAGTATTCTGGTTTAGTTCTACCAATAAAATTATGCTGTTTAATTATAAGAGAGACAGGTTTTAAAAATTCTAATATTTATTTACCAGAATTATCACACATAGACCCCTGCAACAAGCAATGATAAAAATCTATATTAACTTCACATCAAGAAATGAACAAACTATATTTCAAGTATCCTATTCTTGTTTCAGTGAACAAAATAGTTTCAATAGTCACACTGGGGAAAAATGCAAAACCACTAACAAGAATATTCGGTAACAATAACATAGCATTTTCACTCTACTGCACTAATGTAATTCACTCTAAATGGTAAATGGTGTATACTTATACAGCGCTTTTCTATCTACAAGGCCCAAAGGGCTTTACAGTCACACACACATTCACACACTGGTGGCGGCTCCGCTGACGAACACTGGCGCCAACCTCCCACCAGAGGCAAGTTGGGGTTCAGTGTCTTGACCAAGGACACTGCGACACATGGGCGAGCAAGGTGGGAATCGAACCCACAATCTTACAATCATGGGTCGACCGCCCTACCGCTGTATAACGGCCAGGTAGTGTCAAAAGCTGCACTGAGGTCCAACAGGACAAGAATAGAAAGTAGTCCCTTTTCTGAAGCCAATAACAAGTCATTAGAGACTCTAACTAGTGCGGTTTCCGTACTGTGGTGGGGTCTAAACCCCGACTGAAAGTCTTCAAAGTGGCTGTTGTCCTGTAGGTGGCAGTAAAGCTGCTTAACTACAACTCTTTCTAGGATTTTAGAGATAAAGGGCAGGTTTGATATCGGTCTATAGTTGGCCAAGATGCTAGGATCCAAACTGGGCTTTTTCAGAAGAGGTTTAACAACTGCATATTTAAAAGACTGTGGCACGTAACCCGTTTCCAGAGAGGTATTTATCATTGTTAATATGGAATCATTAATTAGGGGAAAAGTTTCTTTAAAAAGTCTAGTGGGAATTGGGTCTAACAGACAAGTTGAGGATTTGGAGGACGTAATAATTGATGTTATTTCTACTTGATCCACAGTAGTGAAGCAGTCTAATGTTACAGAGGTTTCTATGGATGCCTCCACTTCTACAGCTTCAGCCTGCTCTGGGCTGATAGAAGGAATAACTTGATTTAACTTATGTCTAATATTTGAGATTTTACTATGGAAAAATGTAAGAAAATCATCAGAGCTGAGAGAAACAGGAACATGTGGTTCTACTGAGCTCTGACTGCGAGTTAATTTAGCAACAGTGCTAAAAAGAAATCTAGGATTGTTTCCATTCTCTGATATTAAGGTTGAATAGTACTGGCTTCTAGCTCTACGCAGAGCTTTTTTATAATTTAATAGGCTATGTTTCCAGATATTCAGAGACTGCTCTGAACCGGAGCGGCGCCATTCTCTTTCCAACCTACGGGTTTCTTGTTTAAGAGAACGTGTTTCAGCGTTAAACCACGGTGCTACTCGGTTTTGTCTAACGAACTTAGGTTTCAGGGGGGCAACAACATGGAGTGTACTCCTGAGGGCTTGTAGGGCATCATTAACAAAGTGGTCATTTATACTAGGACTGATGCTATGGGAGCTGGTCTCAGAGTATTTGCTCAGAATGTCACTAAGTACTGGCTGAACTGTGAGTTTAAACTCAGACACAGAACAGTCAGTTAAGGTTCTTCTAAGATGTTTCTTATTCACTGGGGCAGTAGCAAGTTCTAAAGTAAGCTGGAAGGTAATCATAAAGTGATCAGAAATGATGGGGTTAAGAGGAAGGACACTCAGCTGGCTGATCTCTATACCATGGGTTAAAACGAGGTCCAGGGTGTGCTTGTGACAGTGAGTGGGTTCATTTACATTTTGGGTGAAACCAACATCATCTAATAAAGCTGCAAAAGCCTTTCCTAGACAGTCACTGGGGTCATCAACGTGAATATTAAAATCCCCTATTATTATCGTTTGATCAGAATCTAAGACAATAGTCGATAGGAAGTCGGAAAACTCAGTTAAAATTCTGAATATGGGCCGGGGGGGCGATAAATAATTATGAATAAAACAGGTTTTGGAGTCTTCCTGTTTGGGTGATTTATAGACAATATGATACTTTCAAATGAATTATAAGTATTTTTAACTTTAGGGCTGAGAAGTAAGCTAGACTGTGATATTACTGCCAAACCACCTCCTTTCCCTGAAATCCTGGATTTCTGATAGTTAGCATAAGTGGGGGGGGTTGCTTCATTCAGTCTAACATAGTCATCCTGTTGGAGCCAAGTTTCTGTTAAGGCTAGTAAACTAAGGTTGTTATCAGTGATTAACTCGTTGACTAAGAGGGACTTAGAGGAAATGGATCGAATGTTTAATAAACCGCATTTAATGACATCATAATTGTGCTTGTGAGAACTGCTGTCTGTCACTTTAAGGTTTCTATGACGCGCTCCTTTCATTTGTCTTTCATCACATAGGCTAAAGCTCGGACCTGCTTGACTTTCCCTGCATGGGTTTTGCACCAGCACTAAGGGAGGCTCAGAGGAGCGTTTTCCACTGCTGCTCTGTGCCCGGGTCTCGTCTCTGGGTTGTCAGGTTGACAGACTGAGGCTAGCAGAAATGTTTCTAGAAAGAAGAGCGGCTGTACATTTCATCACTGACTAAGTTCGGCAGGGGACCAGAGAAAATTACAGTGTCGGACATCGTCTTAGCCAGTTTACACACCGAAGCTACGTTTAACTTAACCACCTCTGATTGTCTCCGTCGGGCATCATTACCGCCTGCGTGAATCACGACTCGACGGAACCTGGACTTGCTCTGAGCTAACATCCTAAGGTTCCCCTCCATGTCACCAACTCTGGCCCCCCGGATAACACCTGACTGTAGCCGCTGGGAGCTCCACGTTTCTAACTTCAGAAGAGCCTATAACCAGAGTTGAGGGTTCAGCGGGTGTGTCGCTGAGGGGGGAGAACCTATTACTAACGTGGAGTCTCGGGTGCTCTAAGTTTTTGCGCTTAGCACTATGTTTCCTCCCAACCGGTGCAAACCCCTGACTGTCTCCCGGCTGCTGGGAGAACGCTGGGGTGCTAGCTAAATTAGCCCTGGTAGCGCGGCCCGCGCTACGAGTAACGACCTGGCTAGCCGGTTTAGCTTCCACTGTGCGGAGCCGCGCTTCTAACTGCTCAAGCCTGGCCTCCAAGTCTAACACAAGACTACACTTAACACATCTACCGCTATCTTCACTAAAGGAGGCAGGATCGTCACTAAACATATGGCACATGGGGCAGGAGAGAGGGGGTAAGGCGGAAAGAGTGTTGGCCATGCTAGGTTCTAAGCTAAAGCTAGCAGTGTTTAGGTAAAGAGAAGTGGTTTATTTAGCAGAATGAGAAAAGTGAACAGCTACTAAAAGGTGCTAGATGTGAATGTGAATATTAAACCAGATAACACTTACAGTAAGCAATAGTAGTCAGGCTAATGCCAAACAAGAGAGCAGTAGTCAAAAACAACTAGCACTGGGTAACGCTCACCCGGAAATGACATCACAGGAAGCATCCCTACTACACTAATGTAATTCACTCTACTACTACACTAATGTAACTCACTCTACTACACTAATGTAATTTACTCTACTACAACACTAATGTAATTCACGCTACTACTACACTAATGTAATTCACTCTACTACTACACTAATGTAATTCACTCTACTACTACACTAATGTAATTCACTCTACTACTACACTAATGCAATTCACTCTACTACTACACTAATGTAATTTACTCTACTACTACACTAATGTAATTCACTCTACTACTACACTAATGTAATTCACTCTACTACACTAAAGCACGTCACTCTATTACACTAATGTAATTCACTCTACTACTACACTAATGTAATTCACTCTACTACAACACTAATGTAATTCACTCTACTACTACACTAATGTAATTCACTCTACTACTACACTAATGCAATTCACTCTACTACTACACTAATGTAATTCACTCTACTACTACACTAATGTAATTCACTCTACTACACTAAAGCACGTCACTCTATTACACTAATGTAATTCACTCTACTACTACACTAATGTAATTCACCCTACTACAACACTAATGTAATTCACTCTACTACTACACTAATGTAATTCACTCTACTACAACACTAATGTAATTCACTCTACTACAACACTAATGTAATTCACTCTTCTACCCTAATGTAACTCACTCTACTACACTAATGTAATCCACTCTACTACAACACGAATGTAATTCACGCTACTACTACACTAATGTAATTCACTCTACTACTACACTAATGTAATTCACTCTACTACTACACTAATGTAATTCACTCTACTACTACACTAATGCAATTCACTCTACTACTACACTAATGTAATTTACTCTACTACTACACTAATGTAATTCACTCTACTACTACACTAATGCAATTCACTCTACTACTACACTAATGTAATTCACTCTACTACACTAAAGCACGTCACTCTATTACACTAATGTAATTCACTCTACTACTACACTAATGTAATTCACTCTACTACAACACTAATGTAATTCACTCTACTACAGTAATGTAATTCACGCTACTACTACACTAATGTAATTCACTCTACTACTACACTAATGTAATTCACTCTAATACACTAATGTAACTCACTCTACTACTACACTTATGTAATTCACCCTTCTACTACACTAATATAATTCACTCTACTACTACACCAAAGCACGTCACTCTATTACACTAATGTAATTCAATCTACTACACTAATGTAACTCACTCTACTACACTAATGTAATTCACTCTACTACAACACTAATGTAATCCACTCTACTACAACACTAATGTAATTCACTCTACTACAACACTAATGTAATTCACTCTACTACTACACTAATGTAATTCACTCTACTACTACACTAATGTAATTCACTCTACTACTACACTAATGCAATTCACTCTACTACTACACTAATGTAATTTACTCTACTACTACACTAATGTAATTCACTCTACTACTACACTAATGCAATTCACTCTACTACTATACTAATGTAATTCACTCTACTACACTAAAGCACGTCACTCTACTACACTAATGTAATTCACTCTACTACAACACTAATGTAATTCACTCTACTACAGTAATGTAATTCACGCTACTACTACACTAATGTAATTCACTCTACTACTACACTAATGTAATTCACTCTAATACACTAATGTAACTCACTCTACTACTACACTAATGTAATTCACCCTTCTACTACACTAATATAATTCACTCTACTACTACACCAAAGCACGTCACTCTATTACACTAATGTAATTCATTCTACTACACTAATGTAACTCACTCTACTACACTAATGTAATTCACTCTACTACAACACTAATGTAATCCACTCTACTACAACACTAATGTAATTCACTCTACTACAACACTAATGTAATTCACTCTACTACTACACTAATGTAATTCACGCTACTACTACACTAATGTAATTCACTCTACTACTACACTAATGCAATTCACTCTACTACACTAATATAATTCACTCTACTACACTAATGTACCTCACTCTACTACACTAATGTAATTTACTCTACTACTACACCAATGTAATTCACTCTACTACACTAATATAATTCACTCTACTACACTAATATAATCCACTCTACTACACTAATATAATTCACTCTACTACACTAATGTAATCCACTCTACTACACTAATATAATCCACTCTACTACACTAATATAATTCACTCTACTACACTAATGTAATCCACTCTACTACAACACTAATGTAATTCACTCTACTACAACACTAATGTAATTCACTCTACTACTACACTAATGTAATCCACTCTACTACACTAATATAATCCACTCTACTACACTAATATAATTCACTCTACTACACTAATGTAATCCACTCTACTACAACACTAATGTAATTCACTCTACTACTACACTAATGTAATCCACTCTACTACACTAATGTAATTCACTCTACTACACTAATATAATCCACTCTACTACACTAATATAATTCACTCTACTACACTAATGTAATTCACTCTACTACACTATGTAATTCACTCTACTACAACACTAATGTAATTCACTCTACTACACTAATGTAATTTACTCTACTACTACACCAAAGCACGTCACTCTACTACACTAATGTAATTCACTCTACTACTACACTAATGTAATTCACTCTACTACACTAATATAATTCACTCTACTACACTAATGTAACTCACTCTACTACACTAATGTAATTTACTCTACTACTACACCAATGTAATTCACTCTACTACACTAATATAATTCACTCTACTACAACACTAATGTAATTCACTCTACTACTACACTAATGTAATTCACCCTTCTACAACACTATTGTAATTCACTCTACTACTACACTAATGTAATTCACTCTACTACACTATGTAATTCACTCTACTACAACACTAATGTAATTCACTCTACTACACTAATGTAATTTACTCTACTACTACACCAAAGCACGTCACTCTACTACACCAATGTAATTCACTCTACTACTACACTAATGTAATTCACTCTACTACACTATGTAATTCACTCTACTACAACACCAATGTAATTCACTCTACTACACTAATGTAACTCACTCTACTACAACACTAATGTAATTTACTCTACTACTACACTAATGTAATTCACCCTTCTACAACACTATTGTAATTCACTCTACTACTACACTAATGTAATTCACTCTACTACTACACTAATGTAATTTACTCTACTACTACACCAATGTAATTCACTCTAGTATACAACACTAATGTAATTCACTCTACTACACTAATGATATTCACTCTACTACTATACTAATGTAATTCGCTAAACTACAACACTAATGCAATTTACACTACTACACTAATGTAATTCACTCTACTACACTAATGTAATTTACTCTACTACTACACCAAAGCACGTCACTCTACTACACCAATGTAATTCACTCTAGTATACAACACTAATGTAATTCACTCTACTACACTAATGATATTCACTCTACTACTATACTAATGTAATTCGCTAAACTACAACACTAATGCAATTTACACTACTACACTAATGTTATTCACTCTACTACACTAATGTTATTCACTCTACTACTACACTAATGTAATTCACTCTTCTGTTTTTGGTTTCTGTGCAGGCTGGCTTTGACTCCGCCCATTCTCCGTGTGATGCTTGGAGCAGTCACAAGTCTGAGAGAGTCTAAAACACTGCTTTAGGTGAAAGTATCAGACTGAGCTAACCTGCCAGCTGGTGAGCTAGCAGGCTAGCTGCCTGCTGTCTGCAGAGGATGTGCCGCTTCATCAATATGCTTTGCAAATCTAAATATAGTCAATCGTCACTGTACACAAGTCACAAGCACTATTTCTGTTCCACAATATGCTCAATCTGCAGGTCTGCTGACAGAGACAAATATACACACAGAAGGGATCCTGTGTGCCCAGAGCAGAACGCTGCTCTTCATGCCTGAGAGCGCCACACTCCACATGCCAGCCAATGTCACATCCATGCACTGTCTTTAAATGGTCGAGACTAAATGGTAAACGGTGTATACTTCTATTTTCTACCTTTTTTAAAGACTCAAAGTGCTTTCCAATGAAGTATTGTCCATCTGTAAAAAGATTTCATACCTCCAATAAGAGATTTGTGTGTCTGTTAATGTCAGGAGAGCTCTTGATGACCAACCAAAAACGACAGACCCAGGAATGCAACTTAATATTTATTGGGCTGAGGAGACTGAGGAGCTGGAGCTTGCAGTACTCGGAATAGACACCAGAGGGCGTTGCAAGAGGTGGGAGCCGCCAGCAGGCTGAGAAGAAGGAGTCGATATACAGTCAGAGAGAAACGAGAGGGGGGGGGGCGTGGAAACCTTGAATGAGGAAGTCCTCTAGAGGCCAGAGCCGGGAATGAGAGATTCTTGGGATGGATCCAACTTGGAGTAGAAGTCTTGTGGAGAAAAACCCGGAGTCAGACCTGATGAGCAGCCGCTGAGAGGGAGGGGCAGCGGCAGTCATGACAGGTAAAATGTTAGCCTGTAGAAGAGAAAGTGTCCCTCTGTAAAAAGAGTTTGTACTTTTGTACAGTAAACCCTTGTTTTTCGCGGGGGTTACGTTCCAAAAAGAACCCGTGATGGACAAAATCCGTTAAGTAGAAACCTTTATTTTTTTAAACTATTATTATACAATTATACTCTATTATAATAAATTGAAAAGAAAGAAAAAACATTTTACAGGCTCAAGCATTTGTTTCACAAATAAAAGTGCTTTAGAAACGTTTTTTTCAACAAATAACTTCTGTACTGTACTGTCAAATAATAATTTGAATCATCAATGTGAACAGAAGGCTTCAAATTGCGGAGATTAGCCCCGCCCACCGCGACCCGAGTCGGGAGAAACTTTTAAATGATTATGAAAAAAATACAAAGTACAGTGGGACAAACAGTGACTCATGTGTTTCACTGCTCCTCAGACTGACGCTGCATCCTGACTCCTCTGCAGTGTTTCCTTCTTTTGACCTCCACGGTGCAGCTGTGTTTGTTCAGGAGAAGAACACAGTGATAGGCAGCTGTTGTCACTCTTTTTTCTGCTTAGCTAAAAGATCCATGTCCACTGACATGCCACCATCAAGAGAATAAGATATTAAGATAAGATAAGATATTCCTTTATTCGTCCCGCGATGGGGAAACTTCCTTATTGCGGCAGCAGTACAGGGCAGAGAGAGAGCAATATATAAAGAAACAAAAAAGAAACAACACTTTGGAGTCAGTATAAACAAATATATACACAATATACACTCATATACACTCATATTTCTAAAGAAAATTGCACATGATGACCACACAGTCAGTTATTGCACAGGGTAAGCTAAATAAATAAGTAAGACAGAGCCGATGATGTTGGTTAACGTGGTTCAGTGGAGCAGCTAAGGTTGTTCAGTCTAACGGCAGCAGGTAGAAACGACCTGCGGTGTCTCTCCTTCAGACACTTAGGACGTCTCAGTCTGACGCTGAAAGAGCTGCACAGTGAGGACACAGACTCATACATGGGGGGGGCGTCGTTCTCCATCATGGATGATAGCTTAGCTACCATCCTCCTCTCTCCCACCTCCTGCATTGAGTCCAAAGGCAGCCCCAGAACAGAGCTGGCCTTCTTCACCAGCTTCTCCGGCCGCTTCCTGTCTGCAGCCGAGATGCTGCTGCACCAGCAGACCGCTCCGTAAAAGATGGCTGATGCCACCACAGAGTCATAAAAAGTCTTTAGGAGTGATCCCTGCCCCCCAAAAGACCTCAGTCTCCTCAGCAGATAGAGTCTACTCTGTCCTTTTTTGTACAGTACAGAATTTGCACATACGTAATGTAAATTTGGTAAGTTACCTACGTGTACATATTAAACTGCAATGTTATTGACGCACAGGTAGAGAAGAAGTGGAGTGACTTTTTAGTCACTTAAATGCAGAATGCAGAACACCATGCACGATGCAAATCCGTGACGTAGCGAAACCGTGAAAAGTAAACCGTGTTATAGCGAGGGATCACTGTACTTGCATTTTGTACTAGCATCTGAAAAACTACACTCCCCGACCACTTTGCTAGTTCCAGGCTGGACCCCCTTTTACCTTCAGAACTGCCTTAAAGGGCCTATATCAGGCAAAATCCATTATTTTAAATATTTAAGTGTTTTATAATATTCATTTCTCACTAAAAAACAACCCCACTCACTCATTTCTGAGTATTCCTCTAAAAACCTGCTCTTTAAGCACCAGCCCTCCCAACCCCTGAAAATGAGTGGTTCCTCACATTGTGACATCACAGTGAGGAACCGCCCCTCCAAGGAAGAGTCTGAGCTGCCAGTTCCGCCCCCACTCTAACAAACACGCCCACTTTCTCAGTGGAGCTAGCGGTGATCGGCTAAATTCTTTCTTTTTCTATGCACAATATGAAAATCCATCTTTGCAAATGTTCGGCTGTTGTTTGTTTTCGTGGATGAAACGCAGACACGCTGCAGAGGCTGGCTCTAGGTTGATGTCATAAAATGGGTGACACCCACAAGGACAGAAAGGCGGAGCCTCAAAGATTGAGTCGTTCTACTTCCGGGTAGGAAAGTGAAGTGTGAAAATAACTCATATTTAATTTAAATCATTCTTTAGTGTGCCGAAGGCAATATATCATATACGTGGATATAGTTTATTCTGAAAAGCTTCAGAAAAAGCATGATATCGGACCTTTAATGAAAGTGACACTTGTTGTATACTGCTACACTGTAGGTCTACTAGAAGTGTCACTGATCAAATTATTGCAGTTAAGTCGTTTGTTATATTTGCAGGAAACACATCAATATTTTTAAAAAAAATGTAATAGTTAATTTGATTAACTACTTACTTTTTGGATGAGGTCACTGAGGTACCAAACTCAATTACGTTTTGAACAATGTAACAAATAAATATAACTAATTACTTTTATAAATTCGCAACAGTGGTCAGAAAGGGATGGACACGGTCAGCATCAATACTCAGGTAGACTGTGGGGTTGGAACCATGATCAACTGGTACTGAGATAATATCCCCCACACCATGACACCACCACCACCAGCCTGAACCGTTGATCCAAGGCAGGATGGATCCATGCTCTCATGTTGTTCTGACCCTACCATCTGAATGGTTCTGCAGACATGGAGACTCATCAGACCAGACAACGTTCTTCCATCTTCTAGGGTCCAGTTTTGGTGAGTCTGTGTGAATTGTAGCCTCAGCTTCCTGTTCTTAGCTGACAGCAGTGGTACCCGCTGTGGTCTTCTGCTGCTGTGGTCCATCTGCCTCCAGGTTGGACGTGTTGTGGTTCAGAGATGCTCTTCTGCAGACCTCGGGTGGAACCAGTGCTTCTTTGAGTTCCTGCTGTCTTTCTTTCAGCTGGAACCAGTCTGACCTCTGACCTCTGGCATCAACAAGTCATTTCCATCCACAGAACTGCTGCTCTTTGGATATTTTCTCTTTTTGGACCGTTCTCTGTAAACCCTAAAGATGGTTGTGGGTGAAAATCCCAGTAGATCAGCAGTTTCTGAAACCCTCAGACCAGCCCGTCTGGAACCAACAACCGTGGTTCTAAGTCACTTCAGTCACCTTTTATTCCTCATTCTACTGCTTGGTTTGAACTGCAGCAGATCATCTGGACCATGACTATATGCCTACACCAATGAGTTGCTGCCATGTGATTGGCTTATTGGAAATTTGCATTAACGAGCAGTTGGAGAGGTGTGCCTGATAGAGTGGCCGGTGAGTGCATTTTGTACCTGTAGAAATACATTTCCTTCTATATAATTGCTTTATTTGTGTGTGAAACGCTGGGCGCACATGTGAGGATGCGCATTGATCTACAACCCAAGGTACAAGCACAACTCTTTTGTTTCTCAGAGAAACGTTCCAGCAGCCTTTTACTGTCATCCAGTTGGTGCGCTGTTTGGACCAGCCGATTGGATGCATGATATCCCTGCCACGAACAAATGTGTTTAGTCTACATGAAGGAGACATGATGAAATGGTGGAACCCAGCCAAAATGTGGTAAGTGACGTACTTCACTACAACATTACAACAACAAAAAATAGGTGTTGGTCATTATTAGTTTCATGAAATTCTGATGATGTCTTCTGCCATTTTTACTTGAGTCCTTCATGGACAACAAAGAAAGTTTTATTTTTTCCTGGCATGGATATCACGCCTCTAATCAGCTGGTCCAAGCAGTGGAGTGTGGGGTTCAGTGTCCTGCCCAAGGACACTTTGACACATAGGCGGGAACTGAACTTGCAACCTTCAATTTGAGGTCTACCTCTGCAGCACAGCCGCCCAGATTAAAACACATGATTCATCATAGGACAGGTTTGACACTTCGGGCAGGTTTTAGCAAACTTTGATAAAAACAAGCTTGATATTATAAAAGTAAACTGCAATGTAGTACTCACCTAGAGGCAGTGTAACAGAAGGAATAGATTACAGTTACCGATTACTTTTACTATTGTGCAAAGCATGAAGGAAATGCTTTTCAGAAAGACGTCTAACGCTCCCCTGAAGGAAGGACTCATGACTGACAGGATGTGATTTATTGATCATACCTTGAGCAGAGTCATCATGATAATCTCAACACGGCAGGCGGAAGAATCGCTCTTGTCATTATAGATTTTGTGTTTGAGGAGGAAGGATTGTGTGGGGAAGAAAAACACACAACCTAACAAAACGGATTATTTGTGTCTAACCGGACTTTCAGATGGTCCTGTACCTTTTATTTTGAACTGAAGTTTTTTTGTCACTGTTCTGTAATATTTAGCTCATCTAAAGTCTTTCTATTGTTGAAAATCAAAAAGATCTTCTGAGGAGGAAATTCCTCTGTGTGTGAGTGGATGATTACGTTTAGCTTTTGCTTTAGGTTTGGGTTTAGGCGTGGGTTGCTTCTCCTAGCCTCTCAGGGGTTTCACTGCTACATTCATGCGGTTATGCTTTTTTCATATTATATTTTATATTTTATGTATACAGGAGGAGCTTTTTCTAGTTTCTCTCTGCGTAAAAATAGAAAAACTGTCTGGATTACTCCAGATAAGGAGGGGGAAAAAATGCTGACTTCTGCATGCACACCTGAGTGTCAGGCGTGTCCCGCCCCCCCCGGTCCATCTCTCTGCCGGCAGACGACAGACGCAGCTACAAGCCTAAAATGTAAAAATGCAGCGTGACCATGGGGGGAGGGGGGTGCTTAGAGGGGACATAAACTGTTCCTCTCCGCTCTAAGTGATGCAGTGAGAAATGGAGGGGGGGGTTTGGGTGGGGACACATGGGAGTGCAGAATACCACCGAGGACCTGCAGACAGCCTCACGCCGTTCCAGTAGCATCAACTTCATGCCTTTGGGATCAAACCGACCTGTTGTATTGCTGATGGGGGGGGTGGGGGGGTGGGGAGGGGCTTAGAGCTATGGAAACATCTGCACTTCACCATTTTATGGAGCATCCCCCCCGACCCGCATTGTTGGTGTGGTCTTGGTCCCTTCCCCCCTCTGGCTGTGACTCTGTCCCTGTTTGCACTGATCCGGTTACAAACTGAACTTGGCTCACAGAGCGCCACTTCCTGTTGGCGGCGAGCTCCGGCGCTCCGTGGACCCGTTTCTTTACTGTTATTGCAGTAAAACACATCATACATCTGCACCCTGTAGATCAGAGTGTAGGTGAAGAAAAAAACAGAACCCCCCATCCCACTCCATGTGTGTGTGTGTGTGTGTGGGGGGGGGGGGTGTGCAGGGTGTCCCCCCCCCCGTTCACTGATTCAAGCAGCTGCAGCCTCCAATGGGGCCACCTGGGGCAACCAGGCTGCTGTGTCCCCGTCTGCAGGGGACACGTTTGGGGGAGTCACGGGCAGAGCGCCCCCCAGCTAGGGAGAGTCTGAATAGACCATACCTCTAGGCACTAGGAGACTCGTTTTCCGACTGTCAGCTTCATGGTCAAAGTTCTGGGCTCTTTCCTCTGACCCAAGCAGAACGTTTCTCCTAATCAATGTAACCAATGGAAGAGATCTCTGATCCCAGAAATGTGATGATCAAACATCCAAATACACTGTTGGGGTAACTCCCCAGCCTCTGATGCCCCGTGCATCACTGGTGTATCCACTCAACCTCCACTGGAGCAGAAAGGGTCAGCTTTCCCGCTCTTCAGCTTCTGAGTGAAGACAAAGACGAGCGGATCCGATCCTTTTTCAGAGTGAGGAGAGGGGAAAATGGGGGCATGGGTGCTCAGAGGGCTGGACAGGACAGTAGAGACCAGCAGAAATATATACAGTGCTCCGGACTCAGAAGCCAGACTGCTGCTCCTCCTCCACCACAGAACCCTGGAGACCATGTTGGCCTGAGCGCATCGCTGACCTCGCCATCTCCAACAACGCTGGCGACCATCATTTCTGTGTGAGGTGACCCGACCCTCATCAGTGAACAGGATGCTAGAGCGTTGGTGCAGCGTCCAGGTCACATGGTCTGTACTGCAAACGTGTGTCTTGGTGTGGGCGGAGTCTCCTGCAGCAGCTGTGTGGCGTTTGCTAATATTTAACCCTTCTTAAACGTATCTCCAAAATAACAAATGTTGAACAGAAATGGGTTTGAAACTAAATCAATTAGACAAAAAGAAGAAAAAGAAAAACAACAATTCTGACGTGATGTCACTTCCTGTTTCCTGTGGATACCTATGCTGATGTGGACAATGCTCTGGTTTGGCTGTTTGTGGAGGGAAACTCAGACGGTGAGTACGATTCAGTTAAAAACCAAGACCCCCCCCCTTAGATTAAACCAAAGGATGAAATCTGAATGATTTGTTCGGCTGGGCGTGTGCACTGCTGGGCTGGGAGAACAACTGAGGCCGGTGTTCAGGCGCTGTCCTGCTACTTCATCACAAAAACACAAAATCAGGTGGTCCTATCACCCCAGTGCTGTGGTGCAGTGGTTAGCGCTCTTGCCTTACAGTGCCATGGCCCTGGTTCAAACCCCAGCTGGGACCTTTTTGAGTGGAGTTTGGATGTTCTCTCTGTGCAAGCTTTGAATTTTCTGTTTGAACCATCCAAACACGTGCTTCATTAAAATGCCCCTGTGTGTGTGTGTGTGTGTGTGTGAGTCTGGCGACCTGTCCGGGGTGAACCCGCCTTCGCCCAACAGCAGCAGGGACGGGCTCCAGCGACCCCGTGACCCTGAAGGGGATTCAGCAGGTTAGAAAGGTGGATGGATGATCCCAAAAAGACAAAAGTGAACAAAATAACATCATAACTCATTGTGAGCAGTGTGTTTCCAAAGAGTTTTTCTACCCTTTTTTAAAGATCTGTTGTAATGAATGAGCTGCTGATTCCACACCGACATGTTCTTCAGCTTTTGAAGTGAGGACGAAGCAGCAAAGTCAAAGATTTTCTGCTGGAGAAACGGTCTATCCGTCACTGACACCCCAGTTTTCAGACAAATGTTTATTTCTTTATTTATTTGCTACATTTTACCTACAAACTGGCTGCACGTCATCTTCTAAAACACACTAACGCGTGTTTAGTGTTAGGTTTAAAGAATATTTGAAATACTGGTACACTCTGGAAGAAAATACAAATGTACGATATTTTAAGAGACGTTTACTGACCTGAAGGAACCGAAAATATGAGCATTCCTTCAGCTAAAATAAAACTTTGAGGACAAAAAGGAGGAAAACAAGATTCAAATATTGTAACATGATGTTCCAGCCCCACACCTTTACTGAGTTGGCTTTCTGGGTTGAATCTTTCTCCGTTTTGTGTCATCTCCAGTCTTTTATGGCAGAAGCAGCTCAGAGCCCCCCCTCACAAACGTTGTTAAAGTCATTTCATGATATTTGCCTGGAAAAACAAAATCCTCTGCAAGTGGAGGAGCCTGTCAGCGCTACAAACAAACATTTAGAAGGTTTTATTGATTTACATGATTTGTGGAAATGAAAGGTGCTATACAAATAAATAAAGTTGAAGTTCAAAAGGATATTTTAAGGCCCCAAAAACGCTCCATCAGTTGAACAGTTGTTAAAGCGCCATGACCCATTTCATCTGGAATTGTTGTAATTGCTGTTGCTAAGTGTTGCAGGTCCACACATTGGGGCTGAAAACAGTAATTGCAGGTTTTTCTAGGATTTGTGGTGGATAGCACTAACATGTGCACCGGAACTGGTGCAAAGAGCCGCTTTAATGCAGACTTCATGAAATCAGTGCAATGAAAAAGAGGCTGAGCTTAAACAAACGGATGAACGGAGGAGGCGCCTGCTGGTTTGTATGTTCACGTCACTCAAGCAACAATCAGTTTCTGCCATCATGACCTCCACAGAGGAATCAAAGTGTGTCCGCACGCTCGATTCCTGCAGTCATTTAAAGTAGAGTCTGACCCTTTCCAATGTGCAAAGAGACACAAACAGCACGCTGTCCCGCTTTGCGCCATGCTTGTGACGTCCAAACATTTGATCCGTTTTCCAGTCCTTTCTGGATTCACATCAACGATCAACACTCTAACCCTAACTCTAACCCTTGCACACAGACAATTACCAGCTCAGAGTATGGAAGTTCTGGAGCTGAAGGTGAAGGCGTCAGTCTGTGAGCAAACATCTAAGCAGACGTTTAGCTTTTGGATGCCGCTCCAAAAACTGAGTTCAAAGGCAGAGAAGGTAAAGAGAAGGATTCTGAGATGTTAGACAATGACTGGAGGTTCACATGTATATGCATATAAATACATGTATACACATATAAATACATGTATACACATATATGACATCCTCTGAATCCATCTAGTAAAGTTCCTCAGTAATATCATCTTATACCAGATTTGTTTTCTTGATTAATCAGAGCAGCACCAGTAAGAAATCTAAATTGAAGAATTTTGGACTTGAATCCTGAACTTAGTTACTCAGTTTGTTCGACTGAATTAATAATAATAATTTATGAACTTCTTCAAGAGAGCTCAAAGTCCTGAAGCAGACCAAAACTAAAGTTCAATAAACGAATAAAACGAGCAAAGCAAACATTTGACGTCACAGCATAGACCCAGATGGTCGCTTTTGTTCTCTGAAGGTTGGACCTTCACGCGGGTTTAGCTGCAGTTCCTGAAGACGCCGCGTGGTGGCGCGCGTGGTTCATTGTCAACCTTCCACCTTCAAACCGATCCGATGCTTTTTCTTCAGCATTAATAAATCAGATCAAATCCGTGGGCAGAGTAGAATGTAGTCGTTTGCAGTAACATCTCATCTGTACACATTTATTTCAATCTCAGTCCCAGAGAATGAATTTATGAACAAAAATATCTGCGCGTAATTTGGACAGCCGGTCCGTCTGAAAGCTGCAGAGCGGCAGCTGACATCTTTACGCTTTTAACTCGTAATAAACACATTCGTTCAAGTTTTTATTTTACTACGTTCATTTATAAATGTGGTTGATTTTTTTTCTTTTATTTTTGAAAAGCTGCAGGTTTTTTGCGCACAAAAACGGCCTTTAAAGGAAATACAGCGACTCGACTGTCAGAAAAACAGACAGAAAGAATTTTAGGAATCCGCTAAAGAAAAGAGCTTTGACTCCTGGTTTCTATCATCTCTTCCTCCGTCAGCTCTTTCTTCCACATCTTTCCTTTTTTCTAAAGACAGCTGCCTCCATTTATGTTCAGCAATAAGACCAAATTCCACTGAAGAAAATCCTTTCAAGTAGAATTGATGTCAATCCTTTAGTTTCAAATTCAAATTAAGACCCAAGTAATCCTAAAAAAATAAATTCAACATAATTTAAGTAGAAAAAAAACGTTCTAATTCGTTTAATTTTTTTTACATAAGAAGTACTAAAAAGTCTTTCTGCTTTTCTTTTAGGAAGATTAAATGTTTTTAAATCCTAAAATTCAGACCAACTATATTTATATTTCAAAATTCAAATTTTAGATTTTGTCTTTTTTTGTCAACAAGTAAAATTTGTGTTTTCTGAAAAAATCCTTTAATTTTGACTTTAAAGAAGAAATTGAAAAAAGCCACAGATGAAAATAAATCTATTTTATTGTCAATGCATTTAACATAAATTAGATAAACTATCAAGTAGTAAATTTCTGCAAAAAGGAAGAACACACTGAAACTATTCCCCACTGACACAAAATATGACACTTTGTTTTTCCAAATAAAACCAATTAATCACATTGTAATGTATAGACTGCATCTTAAATCAATATCTCATATTACATGCACGCAAATATAGTCCGACATAAAATTCCCAATTTGTGTCCATATTGATAGTAAAGCATGAAAATGCTGGCTGGACTGTAAACCATGACGGCGTGTGACGGTGGCGTAACTCATCTCCATATTTGCATTTCCATGATATAAAATACAACTTACTGTACATTTACACACATTTAAATCTTCCCTTCGGTGCGTCATAAATAGATTCCTTTTTAAGTCCAAATGCATTTGCACATACTCAAAGCTGGACGTTGGTCTGTTTCACAGGGGAGGAACAGGAAACGGACAGGTGTGAGGGGCGTGTCCAAACTGAAAACAGGTGCAAAGGGGGGATTGGTGGCTTGAAGTGTTCGGCCTCCAGTAGGAGCCTTAGTCCAGGGGGGGTCCCGGTCCTCGGAGTCCTAAACTCAGTTGTGGGAGGTCATGTGCCGTGACAGGTGGTGCCGCTCCCGGAAGGACTCGTTGCATATGGGGCACTTGAGCTTCTCCTCACGCCGCCGCTTGACCAGAGGCTCCATGGAGTACTCCTTTTTATGGTGCGAGCGCATGTGGTAAACCAAGTCTGAGGTCATGCGGAAAGAGGCGTTGCACTTGGCACACCAGTTCTGTGCCGGCAGGCAGAGGGAGGTGAAGGAGGGGGGCAGCAGGGTGAGGGCGGAGGGCATCTGAAGCTGGATGGGTCCAGAGTTCTTGGGCCAGAAGGCAGTGGCGTAGACGAAGGGGTTCTGCTTGCTCATGGCACCCGGCACCGGGCAGTTGGCGCCCAGCTCTGCGCCCTGCAGCTTGGCGGCCAGGTGGTCCGCCTGGTAGAGTCTGCTGGAGGAGATGGTGTCGCCCACCGCTGGGTGGCAGTCCAGCAGCTTCGGGGGCATCACTAGGGGGGAAATCTGCGAGAAGGAGCGGGACGGCTGGCTGAAGGCGCTCTTCCTCTCGCCACCGCTGCCGCCGCCCTGCTGGCTGACGGACGTAAAAGCGCTGCCCAGGGACAAGCTCTGGGGCGGCTGCGTCTCGGAGAGCACCTGCCTGATGCCCAGGCTCTTCTCTGGAGGATTCCCGCTGGGGCGGCCTCCCTCTTTGTTCTCAGAGTTCCTGGTGCTGCTGTGGTGTTTTGGGTTCTGAGGGGGCTTCCGGACCTCTGTGAAGGCGCTGCGCTTGGCCTCCCCAGGATCCGTTGAGCCTGGCGGGGAGAAGGACCTCTGGTTCTCCTCTAAGCTGTAAACTCCTCTGTAGTTCTGAGCAGAAGCTTCCAGCTCGTCTTTGGACTTGGTCTGGAGGAGGCCCGGCCTTCGGCTCTCTCGCTCATCCACGTCTGAGAACTTCCTCTTCCCTGAGCTCTCGCTGCAGATCTCAGCCTCCTTGTCGCTCGGCGGGCTGGTCCGGTTCTTCTCCAGATCCCGGGCCAGGTTGTGGAAGTCGGTGGAGGGCTTGGTGCTGTCCTGAGGGTTTCCAAAGCCTTCGGAGCGGCCCAGCTTTGGGCTGGTCCTGGGTGGGGGGCTGTTTGCGTGCTCTGTGCTTCTGTCTCTGCTGGACTCCTCGTCTGCCGAGCCGCTGCTCTGCAGTCTCTTGGAGCAACGGAACCGCAGGTGGGCCAGGAAGGGAAACTCAAACTGGAAGCGCTGGTTGCAGTCTGGGCAGGTGTGATGGGCTGAGGCTGCAGACAGAACCAGGACGTTGGATCAAACATTGGAGCTGTTTGTGAGGACGGACTGTCAGGGGCTGCAGCCACTGAGGATTACTGACGATAAGTCTTGCTCGGTAAAAAGTCGGGAGGGGCTAACTGCTCACCTTTACTCTTGGCGGGGGCCCTGCTGGAGCTGAGCAGCAGCAGGTCGATCAGGTCCGTGCCGTACCAGACCAGCAGCTCCTCGTCCTTCTCGATGCGTCGAAGTGAGCGATAGAAGAGCTGCCCGTTCTTCACGTAGGCCTCCAGGTTCTGCTCCTCCTTGTCCCGAGCGGACTGGACCAGCCGCAGCCACATCAGACCCTCCGAGGTGCTGTTGGCCGCGGACGTGTCCACCTGCGCGCGCGTGCAAACAGTGGCTCACATTTAATATTTCCATAAATGTAAAAAAAAAAATCTGGTTTGTTTTTTCCTGAAAGACTATAAATAACTCGAGACGATAAGTCGTTCGGACTCACCCTGAAGATGTACGGAGCCGCGCGCTTGTCGGTGGACTTGAGCGCGAGGAAGGCGATGCTGTCGTACATGGACGTGTGGCTGAGCGCGCACGGCCCGAAGATGGCGTGCGCGGGGATGTCGCACGTGGTGAAGACGCTCGTGAAGATGTCGGTGAGACACTGCTGCACCGCTTTGGCGTCCCCGTCCCAGACCAGCTTCTGAGAGCCGGACTCCTCCATGTCCCACTGCGGGCGCGAGACACGCACACGTGAGCGCGCGGCTTTCACGGTGACCACAAAGAAGACCAAATAAAGCGGCAAAACTGAGGAACCCCTAAATGCTCTTTATAATTCTTTTTCCTGCCTTAACTCCTGATCCTTAAATGAAGTTTTATTCGTTATTGAAATCTGTTTCAATGGGACAAAGTTATTATACAATATTATTGTTGTTGTGGTTATTATAAATAATAATAATAAAAATTATATTATTATTATTATTATTATTATTATTATAATTTTCACATTATTAGTATTATTGTTTTTATTATTATTTTAACATGATTATTATTATCATTATCATTAGTGGTACTATTATTATACCAATAATTTGTTGTTGTTTTTAAAGGACACGCATTGCTTGACCTGTTAATGTGAACATTCATCTATTTTGAAATAATAATAATTTGTAAATTAGAAAAGTGTCGATAACATTCCTCGTGGATGTGGATGTGGCCTTAAAGCTCCTCTTCAGCCAAAACTCCTAAAATCCCCGGAAGACTTCCGCTTCTAACGAGAATTTGCAGTTTGAAAAATGAAAATAAAATCTTCAGAGCGCGCGCTCCTCCGCACTTTAGAATTTGCCAAAGCTCAAGAGTCACATTTAACCGGAGAGTCCGGCGGGTTCCCGCCGCCATAGCCTCTTTAGGAACGCACGCACGCGGCAGCGCGTGCCTCCTCATTACCATAATCTCCACTTTTCCTCTGAGACTGTAATTAAAGCAGCACGAGCGGCTTATTATCACCGCTGAGTGCGTGTTCACGCGGCTCAAGTGCGCGCGAAAACCCGCTCCTCCTGGCTGGAATACATCAACACAATAATAATAACAATAATAATAATAATAATAATAATAATAATAATAATAATAATAATGATAATTTAAAATAATAATAACAATAATAATAATGAGGGCCTCGCTGCCTCACAGGCGGTAAAGTCACTGCGGCGCCAGTTAACAGCCAATAAAATAAATGTGAGCATGAAAAAGAAGCGATGAGCGTTCCGGGCCTGAGCCGCCGCGCGTCTTTACGCAGCCGCTCCTTTGAATGCAGCTCCAAAAACACTCAAACCAGGATTCACCGGTAACAGGAACGGGATCATGCTGATCAAAAAATTATTTTTTTAATCAAATATACTTGTTGCCATAAAATAAGACAAAAGAGAAACGAGGAGAAGCGACGCTTCGGCTGCTCAGTCTCATCTTTTTATTGGATTCTGTTATGAATCAATATTGATACCGTGGATCCAAATGGACCTGGAATATTTGTCATTGCAGATGATCCATTTTTCTTGAGGTTTGAGTGTTTTTAGTGCAGCTGAGCCTTTCTTCCGGACCGCTGCAAACCTGAACGAGCTTTCAGAAGAAAGCAGCTTCCATCCGCGTCAGCCGGACGCCGCTCCGTGAGGACGGAACCGACCCGGACGCGGTTCGCAGACACGGACCCTGTTATAATGAGGGTTCTGTGTCCATAGAGTGCTCCTTCAGAGGGAGGCCGGGTGGGGGATGCTACACCCATATGCTACAGCGGTGCCAGGCGCCCTAAATCAGCGCCGCGGAGCCACATCTGCGCCTTCTCTGCCCTCCGCAGACGCACAGCCTTCAGCGCTCGCAGGACGCGCGAAACTTAACCCAGAAATCCTCCAAAACTATCCCGAATCACGCTTCGGCCCTCACCTACCTCTGCGTCGACCGGGATGGGCAATAATCCACAAACGGCCGGAGAGCGCAGCTGCGTCGCAGAACAGTCCCGGGAAGAAGCAGCAACCACAATACGGCTCCGAATCAGGCTGGGGGCTCGCTGGCGGTGGCGGGGCGCTCCCGGGTTGGCCCAGAATCAGTTCATGTCCCCCCCGGCGCGGCGAAAGTGACAGTGCTGCGGCAGAGGCTCCCGACGCTGGCGGGGCGGACGGATGAAGGTAGACAGAGGAGCAGACGCAGGCGCACAGATGGGGCCGCAGCTCTGGCTGACTGGCGCGCAGACACACACTTTTTGTTTGCGGCACATAATCTACCCAATGAGGCGTGTCACTCTCCGTCTCCTCCCTTTAACTCTTCCCTGCCCGACTGTCATTAGATGCGATTTATGGACACGGAGGGATAAAGAGCCCCCCTCCCCCCGAACACCTCCTCCCATTATTATTGTAATTCAAATCACAGGAGTTGGTGGTTGTATTGGAGTAAAGTGACATTCAGCCGGCGGGATGCTGGGAAAAAAATCTGGAGTTCGATTAATATTGATCACAATAATAACAACAATAATAACAACAATATTTTAACATTTAGACAAATACTTTTTGAAATAAATTAAATGTAGAAAATGAGAAAAGAAAAACATCAAATGTTTGTTTAAAATCCTGCCTCCCCAGTGATATGGTTTGCTTTTTTTTGTCTCTTTTTTGGGGGGCGGGGGGTCAGGAAATCATGCCCGCGGTGTGCGCTCTGCGCGCGGTCAGACAGACCGCGCGTCCCGGCGCGTCTCTGCTGCCTGCAGTGTGCTCACGGTCACATAGGGGGCGCCAGAGCACCATTTGCTGACGTTGGAGGCACATATTTTGATGCAGACGGACGACCTTTCAGGGCGGACCCTGAGCCCACCTGTGACCCCACCTGTGACCCCACCTGTGACCCCACCTGTGACCCCGGTCAGGACAGAACAGGTGCAGAAGGGAGCTGCAGAGGAGACGTTTTCCTTGAGCCTTTACTGCATCTGTGCGGCAGAAACCGCTTTTAACGTCAAACTTGAACTGAATTCAAGATTAAAGGATTTTTTTTCTGGACATCAATAAGAAAACAGATTCCTGCATCCAAGACCTGAAAGCGATGAGACTGGTTTAGATTAAATGGATCCGTGACGCTTTTTAAATAGAGAAAAGCCTTCATTTGGTTTCTGAAGGGAGTAAATCTGATTCCCGCCGCTGCCGCTTTCCTCCTGAAAATGATTCAATTAAAAAACAGCAAATGATATTTTTTTCTACACAACAAAATTCCACTTGGATCTCTTTTCTCACCACATTTTTTTGTTTGACTAGAAACAAAGAACAAATGTTTGTCAAATGTAAAAGCTTAGCGAGGAACGAACGAGTTGCAGAGACTCACACTTTTCCTATAAAGCTTCACACAAACAGCAACTGTCAGCTTCATCACCAAAAAGCAGTTTCAGCCTCGGAGGAAACAGTTGGACCGCAGAGCGAGACAGAAGTGATGCTGACAGGTCTGCAGACAATCAGCTCCTCTTCATCTGCTTCCAGTTTCAAATCTCCTTTTTTAAATAACTAATTCAAAATAACCACGACTCCTTTCTGCTAAAGACGGCAGCATATTAAAGACAAAACGGCGTGGAAATCCTCAGAAGCATTCGGTGACGGGCCTCACGCAGGAAAAAACGCTTTCGTTAGTGCAGAGCTGCAGGTTTTTTCTGGTCATCAGATGAACCCAAAATGATTTTATGATGAAATTAAAATCCATTGACAACATTCACATTTTTTCCTTTTAAAAAACAAAACATTTAATGTGGTTTCAAATGCTTTGGTGAATGTTACAATGATTTTTCATTAGACGCAGATCTAATGGTTTCTGGGAGGCAGACAGACTTTCCTCATCATCTCCTCGTCCATCTTTACGCCGTCGTTTCAGGATTTCTGGTGCAGAAAACATGACTGAGGTTTCATTTTTTATCTTTGAAAAGAAAGTAAATGACAATAATCAGTGGAGGGACTAATGTTATGTATAAGTAATGTTTTATCTGGTTCTTTTATTCTTATCCTTTTAATGAATTTATTTTTATGAACTATTGTAATTTTTCTAATACTGCTTCTTAACTTTTGTATTCTTGACAGTGTGCCTTTTTAATTACTGGGTCTGTCTGTCTGTCTGTCTGTCTGTCTGTCTGTCTGTCTGTCTGTCTGTCTGTCTGTCCATCGTTCTATCGTTCTGTTGTTCTATTGTTTTATCGTGAATGATGTGAGATGCTGTGAATATTCAAACACTGACTCATTTCTAGTGTTTGGAAGGTGAACAGACCTTTTTCCAGTCCAGGTTTCTGTGGATCAAACATGGAAAACATCAGTTATGGTCTTTAGAGAAAATACCTCCTCTGACTAAAAATTAAAAATGCTTCTGAACAGTCGACTCAGTGCAGAACAACTTCAGTGGTTTGTGTTCTGGAATGAAAAATAATTGTTCTTTTCTGAACACTGAAAGCTTCTCATTAAGCTTTGATGCTCCAGAGGAGCTGGAGGAAGTGGGTGAGGCGAGGGAAGTCTGGGCATCTCTGCTGCCCCCGCGACCCGGGCCCGGATAAGAGGAGGAAGATGGACGGATGGATGGACTGATGGATGGATGGATGGATGGATGGATAAACAGATGGATGGATGGATGGATGAACGGATGGATGAACAGATGGATGGATGGATGGATGGATGGATAAACAGATGGATGGATGGATGATGGATGGATGGATAAACAGATGGATGGATGGATGGATGGATGGATGGATTGATGGATGGATGGATGGATGGATAGATGGATGAACAGATGGATGGATGGATGGATGAACGGATGGATGAACAGATGGATGGATGGATGGATGGATGGATGGATTGATGGATAAACAGATGGATGGATGGATGATGGATGGATGGATAGATGGGTGGATGGATGGATGGATGGATGGATGGACGGATGGATGGATAAACAGATGGATGGATGGATAAACAGATGGATGGATGGATGGATGGATGGATGGATTGATGGATGGATGGATGGATGGATAGATGGATGAACAGATGGATGGATGGATGGATAGATGGATGGATGGACGGATGGGTGGATGATGGATGGATGGACGTATGGATGGATGGACGGATGGGTGGATGATGGATGGATGAATGAATGGATGGATGGATGGATGGATGATGGACGGATGGATGGATGGATGGATAAACAGATGGATGGATGGATGGATGGATAAACAGATGGATGGATGGATGGATGAACGGATGGATGAACAGATGGATGGATGGATGGATGGATGGATGGATGGATGGATAGATGGATGAACAGATGGATGGATGGATGGATAGATGGATGGATGGATGGATGGATGGATGGATGATGGATGGATGGATGGATGGATGGATGGATGGATGGATGGATGGATGGATGGATGGCTTCATGACTAACTTCTCAGCTCCATCAGATTTTACCACAGTCTTTTTTTTTTCTAGAATCCAGATGTAAATCTGGATTCTAGAAAAAACAAAATCTGGAAGAAAACAAATCTGTGACTGAAACCCTAACTCCAGGGAGAGCTCTGCTGACTGCAACTATCCAGAATAGGTTATGGGTCTGTGGAGGCTGCTGATGAAGGTCGCTTGTCTTCTTCAAAAGGGTTTTTGCATTTTCAGACGAGGCCGATTCAAGTTAAACACGTAGGTTAGTGAGATCAGAGTTCAGGAGCTGGAAGGGATCAGGTTGTAGGATGAGCGCTCATGAACGTCTCCTCACATTTGGAGGAGAGGACCACAAATATGGGACCCACAGCCCCCTCCCCAACAACCAGAGCTGCCGTGGTTCCAGCCGCTCTTCAAGCAGAGGCAACAAAACCGTTTCAGAACCTCACCTGGACTTAACCTGCTGCTTCCAACCACAACCCTGGAGGTGGATGTGGGGGGGGGCACAGGCCACAGGCTTAGAGGTCATCAAGGTCAAACCCAGAACCAAAGCAAAAGGGAGCAGGAGAAGAAAATGCTGGGGAGGGAAGCTGCAGGATTCAGCTGCTTCAGCTCAGCAGGATGTGAGCTCCGTATGTCTAGATCACCCTGCAGTCAGAAACATTACTGCAACAAAAACATTGTTCAGTTTTCATGTGAGACGGACCAAAAGTCTCGTTTTGGAAACAAAAAGTAGTAATTGTAGCTTTCTGTCTTAGTTCTTGCAGACACGAGGAGGACCTGAGTTCAGGAGATTGACAGCCCAACAGAAATAGCTGGTGAAGCTGTCACAGCTCATCCGTCACTGGAAAAGATGACTTCCTGAGTTTCAGTGGGAAACCTTCAGCTGCTTCAGGAAACCACCACAACCACCCAGAACCAGGCGGCTCAGCCCAAACCATTACTGCAACACTCACACTGTGAGCAGCGCTGATGTTTCTCTAAGTGAGCTGTCCGGCCGGAGCTCCTATCAAGTCAAACGGCCTGAGGATTAAATAGTGGATGAGGAAGGCACTTCCATGTTTAATGCAACCTCACTGAGCCGCACTCGCTCAGCCGCCATTGCATTCCTGCGCTCAATTACTGAACCAGGATTTGACAGATTACTATCTCTTCTAACACGCTTCTGTTCTGTGAAACCGCCTCAGATCCAAACGTTATCTTTCATCTGCGCCTCCATCCTCGTTTCCTCACGACTTTCCCTCGTCATGCGAATAAACAAGAACAAAAGCTTTCTGCACTTTTTCAGCGTTCTTTCATGTTTTCATGGATTGCAGGAGATGGGAGCTGGCAGTCCTGACGTCTCATCAAATATTAGGCACACCTTGTGCGCTGGAGGAGTGAAAAGGAGCAACTGGAGGGGCGGCAGCATTGATCTTTGACGATAAACACATCCCAGGAAAACACGCTTCCTCTCCCACAGCGAGACGATGTCTGTTTGCAACACCACGGCTTTGGAAATCACTGTCCACTCACACACCTACACACACACACACACACTCACACACACACACCTATACACACCTATACACACACACTCACACCTATACACACACCTATACACACACACACACACTCAAACACACCTACACACCAACGCTCACCTACACACACACACACGCACCTACACACCTATACACACACACACACACCTACACACACACCTATACACACCTATACACACACACTCAAACACACCTACACACCAACGCTCACCTACACACACACACACGCACCTACACACCTATACACACACACACACACCTACACACACACACACACATCTACACACACACAACAAAACACACACCTACACATCCATCGCAGCTTCTTTTCCCTGGTCTCCGTCTCTCAGGTCTGTTTTTCTCTGCAGCTGAACGTGGAGCTTTAATGCAGAAACAGATCTTTGTGTCTGAATCAAATTGATTCATTTCCAGTCTGATCAGCTTCTTAGACTGGGGGAAGGTGACGGACCCCCTCCAGAGAGTATTTCCAGTTCAGAGCGTGAGTGTGGTTGTGTAACTGCAGCTCTGGGGGGTCATTTCCAGCAGAAAACAGGACTTTGGGGTGGTCTCTGCATGCAGCTGGGCTCCAGCCCCTCCCTGCACGTGTGTCAGTGTGCAGCAGCTCATCATGTCAAAGTCCACGCGTGAAACTCAGCTGATCATCACCGTCAGTGACGAGGGACTTAGGAGGCGAGAAGACGATCATGAACTCCAACTGCACTTCTATCTGAATCCATGGAATTCCTGCCCTAACACCAAAATACTTGAAGCTGTTTTCTCAGCGTGTGACCAAATGACAGTGAGGAGTAGTGTGTTATGTACGGGTAGAGAAATCTGCCCCGTCAGTTTGACCCCTTGTGCGCGGGGTTCAGCCCCGTCCTGTGGACCGACTGAGTCTCATGATCCCGGCCCAGATGTTCAGAGGAGGGGGCGACTCCGCTGAACAATCGCGGCAGCGTGGGAGGGGATGCAGACCTTCCAGTCTCTTTCCGAGGGAGGGCAGAAGAGGAGAGGCAGAAGCTCTGAGGAGGATGTGTGTGAGGAGGATGAGGAGAGAGGAAGAGGAATGTGTGAGACAGAGGAGGAAGAGCCCAGGACTCGTCCTTTTGATTTCAAAATCACGTTCTGGAAATATGTTTGGATTTCTGTCAGCAAATCTCGTCTTTTCTATCTAAAAGCATCTTTAGCTGATGGAGGGCATCTCAGAAACCAGAAACCAGTTCCTGTAGAGGTCCAGAAGACTATGCAGGACAAACTACAGGAAGAGGGGAGGAGCTAACGTTTCTATCTGTCAATCATCACAGCATCCATAAAACCTGGAAACAGGAACTTCATGCAGCTGCAAAAACCAGAGAAATGACACACAGTTAATGAAAAGAAACACATCCAGATCCTCTGCACTGAAAACTCTGCTGTCCAGACGGAAAAGTCACAATTTATTCTTTACTGGATGTCTGTTCAAAATCATTCCTGGTAGAAAACAAAAGGATCCGTTCTTTAATTAGCGACTGAACAAAACAGACAAGACATCAAAAGCCACAAGAACAGCAATAAACCAATTTAACGACAGAATCTAAGATAAATCAGAGCTCCAGCACCAGCAATAATCCCCCGTTTAGCTGTGAATTAGGCGAAGGCTTTATTCCCCAAGCAGCACCTTAAACGAACTCGCCGTTCCTGTCGCCGCACATCAAGCAGAGCAGATGGAGAGAAATGAAGAATAAACGAGGAGCAGGGAGACAGAACAGCAAATAGTCCACAAGGTTTCTCTTAAAAATGGGAGTGAATGAACTAATAAAGAGCCACTTTTAGACCAGATCCAGCGACGGCACGAATGGGGGAAATGGCCAGAAAATATTCTGTATGGCATATGGCACTTCAGCTGCCATATGTGCCAGTTTTCACAAAAATTGGCATTGACGTCCATGATGGTCAGTAGTAACTGCCAAAAACACAGCAAGGCCTGAACAGAGGGAGAGAGGGATGGGGGAGTAATGCTTCAATTGCTTTGTTGGCCGGCGCCGACGCCTCTCTGCAGCTTCTGCCGCTCCCACCACAAAGACGGAGGGATGAAGGGGAAGGAGGGAGACAAAGAGAGACGCAAATCCGGCCGGCCTCTACGGGTCTGGGTGTTCCCGTGTGGACAAGAACACGGAGCATCACGCCTCTCCGGGGCTCCTGCATGTCTCCTTCTGGAAGCTGCCCTCACACGGATTTTCAGAGTTAAAGCTCATTTGGGGGGGGGGGCTGAGGGCCACTGTTTGCACAGGGACCCTGTTTTCTGATGAGTGCATGAAGGCGGTGGACACAGGCGGAGCTGATTGGCTCACAGGAGAATGATGGGAGCAGGTGCTGCCTCTGAGCTGAACCACCAGCTTCACTTTCCACACTGCGTCTCAGAAATGCTGACGACAACTTCCGCTGAAATGTTTTATTCCTCACAAATACCAGCAAGACCCCCCCTTCCAGCATGGAAGGTGGTGTGGGGTTTTATGTGACCTCAGTGCCATGCAGCACCAGGATCTGGTGGGGGGGGTGGGGGGGGGAGGTTGTTTAATTCCTCACCATCATCTCAGCATCCAGCTGCATAGTTGGTACTTTTGGCCCTGAATGCTCATCTTCCTCCAAACTCTAACAGCTAAATGAGTGTTTTAATGGCCTGAAGCATCAGTTCACACCCAAAGAGTCAGAGCTGGGTCCGGAGCCGCTCTCCCACCGTCAACCCTGTGCTGCATACGTTCAACAACGTCTTTTCACTGTCCTCACGAGGGGGGGTTTGCATCCTAAACCATGATCCTCTGACTTACAATGTTGTCACGCTGCAACATTTTCTGCTCTTTGTGTGATGCTCAACATTTATGTCAGCGTCACATTTTCAAGAAAAGCTGTTATTTGAAACGAGGAGACGGCGTTCCGTAACGCCTGAGGCTTGTTTGTCTGCTCAGCAGGTTGATGTCAAGAGGCTAAAAAATAAACTCCAGCTGAGTTTGAGCGTTACATCCCACCAACCTGAGACCCAGACATGAGGTTTCCGGTCAGAACCACTGGAGCAGGAAGCTCTCCACTCGCGTCTGCCATGTAATCGCATGTTCTACCTGTGACATGTCTGAGTCTCTTCTGATGCATCACCATCAGTTTTTCTTTGTCCAGGTGTGTCCCCCCCCCCCCCCTCAGTCATGTGGTTCTGCACAGAAGGAGAACAAGCCTGCATCACAGAACAACAGCTCGAGCCGTGCAACAGCCTGAAACCATGGAAGGACAAAGCAGTGACACTCGGGTTCACACTTGCATGAAGGGCGTCAAAAACCAACTAGAGCTCCAGGGACTTATGAAACTCCTCCAGCTAGAACTTCCCCAGAGCAGCAAACACTGAAGTTTCCAGTGATCAGAACAGTCAGAAACAGCAGGGAGGGGTTTCAAGATCGCCTAACAGAAAATGCAATACCAATCTATAAGACCTATGAATTAAATGTGTTTGTAATTCACTTCTACAACAAAACCCTCTAGGGCGGAAGACGGACTCTGAATTCACTCAGGACAACGTTTGCCTCTTTTCCCCAAGTCTAGTCATCTGATCCAGCCGTTCAGACAGGAAGAAAGTCAGCTGTCAGTCAGACAACCCTCTCAGTCTGTGTGTAAACATGCAGCAGCACACATGCATGCAGGCTTTATGCATCAGAGCTACGGTCACATGATCCCATCTCTGTAGTTCTGCCCACATGGAAAGTCTCACCTACATAAGAAAAAAAATGAAATGATTATTAATGTCAAATATGTATTTTCTAGAAACAAGCTGGCAATACACAACACCCACAATACAAAAAGGAACATACACAACCATATAACATCCTCCACAAAGTATAACTGATGCACCAATCACTAATGAGCTGCAGGTAAACCGCACAGTAATCAATAATGGATGGTCGTGTCCATAGAAGCTGATGGGTCTGCATCAGAAAGAGCTTTGTAGTTTGCATGTTTGCCGTCTGTGGCGCAGACAAGACTGTAAAAATACATCCGTAAAAAAAGTTCCTCTGGATGGGTCTGGTGTCCCAGAAGAGAGAGGGAGACTGTTTCCAGACCTGTGCCCCCTGCTGCCATCGACCCCCCAGGCAAGTTGCCAGAGCAGCTCAGGGCTCGAGCTGCTCTGAGCCGCCATGGCAAGGCCTAATGTACCAGGTTCCTCTGCCCTGGGGGGCTCAGCACACAAATACACAGTGAGGAGGAAGGGGCTACATGTCTGCCCCCCCCCCCCACAGACACACCCTTTAAATGCTTTCAAAGCATTGACACCCACATTCTTTTTCAGCTGCAACTCCATCTTTAATTCACAGAAACAGCACCATGCACCCGGATCCGTTCAACCGGATGTTAGGTCAAGTTATCCGGGATTTTACAAAAAAGAACGACCCCCCCAGCCTACCTCAGAACTCCAGCACATGTCTTAAGCTGATTACTGCAGCAAAAAGATCAAATAATGCAATAACGGGTTTTTTAGCTGCAACTTTTTTTGGTTGCTGTTTCTTTTCTGCTGCAAAGGCGGTTCTCAGCCACCGTGGTGATGCAGTCAGCTGCTCACCTTCCAGCTGCTTTCAGCTCAAACCATGCTGGAGGCTTTGCAGAGAACACAAAACAACAAAAAGGAGCGACGCTTCAAATATGTGCTGCTGAAACCCAACAAGCCAACAGTCAGACTTATTTTCACAGAAACCCCGTCCATGTCAGGGAGCTGAGATTCTGCAGGAATTTGATTTAAATGCATGTCAGGGAATGAAACTCCGCCCCCAGCAGTGAATTTGAACCTCTGTTTGAAATCTTTAAAGAGCAGAGTCGCAGCGGCCGTCCTGATGCCACAGGGCCCAAAAAGCAAAGAACATGTGGGATGGAAATGACAGATGATGTGGGACGCCTAGAGGAGGAGTTTCTGGCGCCACCAATGGCGTGCTCAAACCTCCACCCCTTCAAAGCCTCCCTGGCCCAGAAAGGCCGCAGGAGCCGCTCAGAAGACCAAATCAAAGGCAACAGCAGCAAACAAACACGTCCCGGCGGCAACTGCAGGCGGACGCCGGCAGCAAACGCCGTGCCTCCGTTTTGGCGGGGGGGGGGTCTCCCGTCGATGCAAAGGGACGCAGCTGCTGAGCAGAGGGTGTCGGAGATGAGTGTGGCCTTCTCTGCCGTAAGTGCATCAAAGTGTCCTTCAGAGACGGACGGATTCAAGGTCGACTGGCAGGTGACAAGAACAGAATCCAGACACAGAAACGTCCTGGGGGAACTGCACAGGCTGGGGGGGTCTTTGGAACCCGACCTGTGAGGAATATTAAAGAGCAGCTTTCTATCAGTCATGAAAGAGGGAGCCCCCCCACATGCCAAACCACTATTGCTGACACACCAAAGCAAAAGGAAACCAATCAGAAACCAATCCTCTCCATGAACTATACTCCTACATACTCCAACATACTCCAACATACTCCAACATACTCCAACATACTCCAACATACTCCTACATACTCCAACATACTCCTACATACTCCAACATACTCCAACATACTCCAACATACTCCTACATACTCCAACATACTCCAACATACTCCAACATACTCCAACATACTCCTACATACTCCAACATACTCCTACATACTCCTACATACTCCTACATACTCCAACATACTCCAACATACTCCTACATACTCCTACATACTCCAACATACTCCAACATACCTCCAGCTTTGACGTGTTTTGTTGGCAGGACACACCTGACCCAGGTAACCAGCACGAGGACGAGGAGCCGCTGGAACCAGACATAACTGACAAACTGGACAGATACGCGGACAATGATACATTTTAAAATAGCCTTTTTAGTTTTTATATAATGTGGACCAAACGCTACATCACCTCATCACAGAAAAACAAAGCTAATCAAAGCTATTTAAATGGGGGGGGGGGGCATATCTTAGCACAGGGATCCTTTAACTTCTGACCCTGACTGTTATGGGTGCCGGTGTCTGACCATAATTGCTTTGAAGCCTCTCTTCCTCAAAGATACTTCAGCCTTAATGAATGACCCCCGTTTTAACGAAGCGCTGCCATCGCCCCCGGCAGGGTTTTCCCCGAGCCTCCTCTGGGGTCACTCTCCCTGACTCCATCAACCTCGCTCGCATCAGCGCCAAGCAGACGGCGTCCTCCCATGCTCTTTCACAGCAGATCGACCTCAGCTATGCTCTGTCCCCCATCACTCCCCCTGCAGTCCCCTTTGTCTCTGTTGGGGAAGAGTTGGGATACGTCTGGCGTATTTCTGGCGTTTTTCCGGAAAAGGAGTGGACGCCACACGAAGGCTGTGCAGAATGTCCGGACACGCCTGTCGGCGCAGAGCTCGTCTCTGACATCCTGATCCAGAATTTAGGTTCTGGCATTAGGCTGGCAAAGACCACAATCAGGAGACAGAAAAGCAGAACGTGAAGCGTTCGGATGTTTGAAACACCGGGCGGAAAGTTCTGACTCAAACTTTCAGGAATCGTCCTTTTTTTCTCCGACAGGAAGTTTGTCAGCTTTTCCAAAACCCTTGCCGGCGTTCCTTTGGATCCGGGCCCAGCAGGCTTCTGATGGCGGGAGCAGGAAAAACAACACTTCACATTGTTGCAGCTGCATGACTGACATGCTGGATATTAAGCCCCAGATCTCAGAGACTCTAGCCCCCCCACCCGCCTGTGGAAGTTGGAGAAACTTTAGGATCCAGCAAATGTTTCACAGTCGGTCCGAGGATGTGACCCATTCAAGTGTTTGAGTGCAGCATCTAACAGTGAAGAAACCCCCCACCAGCACCCAGCCCCCACCCCCCCGCACTGTGGTGTTGAGCTGACATGACTGCAGGCTCAGGCACTGCAGCTCAATGTCCGGCTAAATATTGCAGAGATTGGCTGGAGTTTACTGGTACTGTAAGTGTTCCCATTTAATGCCGCGGCCCCGGACCCCTCATCCACAGCACTCATTACTGTCACTGCGCTTTAGGATTACAACAGGGACCCTTCACCAGAGAGGAGGCTGCCGGCTTGATTACCAAGAGAGCCGTGAAGCGGAACTTGCTTCCCATCTATCCAAACCTCTTCTGTTGGTTTGAGGAGCCCACACTCATGTCACGAGTGTGGGCGGTAATCGCCTTGGAAGTTCACACGGTGGGCTGAGAGGAAGAAACTGTGCCGTGCTAAGGATGGACAGAAGAGCAGCTCTGAGCTGGGCAGGTGTCAGGTAAGGCTCAGGGCGACGGCCAGCTTGTTCTCTGATTGGTTCTTTCATGGTCCATCAAGAATTCCGCTGATTCGTGAATTTCATATGTATCTTAATTTGGCTTCAGCTTTCATCATTTCAAATCTTCACAATCGATAAACAAAGAATCGTTTTTAGTATTTTCCCATAAATTCTGCTTAGTTTCTAGGATCTTTGAGATTTTGATTTGTCCGTGTGGTACGTTACTTTAGACACCTCGTCATCACAGACGGTCTGGGTTGGGTCAGCGGTCCGACACCGATCTACGAGGAAGAACTGCAGGCTCTTTCCAGATGAAGAAATCCTTCAGAGCTCACTCATCCTCCACCAGTTTGATCCAGTTCAGTCCAAGCGGGTGTAGATCTATGGCAGCACAGGTTTCTGCTTTTCATTTCTGAAGAACGGAAAACCAGACGCTTAAAGACACCCCAAGCTGGTGGGAGACAAGGAGAAGAAAACCAAAGAAGCATCACAAAAATCCAACAATCCTCACGTCTAGAACATTTACAAAATGTCTTTAGGCCTGAAGACTGAGAAAACGAAGAAACAGCAGAAAACATGAACACCTGGACAAACGAATGAAGAAATGCAAAAGCAAATGCTGAGAAAATCCTTCATCCATCATCCATCCATCCATTCATCCATCATCCATCCATCCATCATCCATCCATCCATCCATCCATCATCCATCCATTCATCCATCATCCATCCATCCATCATCCATCATCCATCATCCATCCATCCATCATCCATCCATCCATCATCCATCCATCCATCATCCATCCATCCTTTATCCATCATCCATCCATCATCCATCATCCATCCATCCATCATCCATCCATCCATCAATCATCCATCATTCATCCTCCATCCACATTCTTGATCTGCTAACATCCTTTAGGGGTCAGGACTAGTCCCAGATGCTGTTGGGTGAAGGCGGGCTCCACCCTGGACAGGTCTATACATTTTTTATTGTATTGTACTGTATTCACTTCATGTTAAACCTCAAAAAAGATTCTCTAGGCCACAGTCCAGGAAGAAAATGATTGAACTGTTTGAGGAGACATGACAACTTTGAGACAGATGAAGATTCTACTTTCTAAGACATCGCAGAACACAAGACCTGGTCAGTTCTTTCAGGTTTCGGTCTCTGATCCACAACATTGTTCACCTTCAGGCTTTTCCCTTCAGGGAGTCAGCTTGAGTGATCCGCACAGGTGATTTGGCAGAGATTTTTATGCCGGGGGGCCTTATGACAACATTGTATTGTATCCAGGCTGAGGACCGGCACAGGGAGGCCCAGATTTTGGCCCCTTTGTGGCTGCAAAGCTAGGCAGAGTACCCCCACCGGATGAAGCTCATCATGCCCCCTGGGAAACAAACGCTGGTTTCCTACATGCAGCCGACAGCCCTGATATTAAAACATTCACGTTGGTGGTTGAAGAGCGATACTCTAAAGGGAGTCAGAGCACAATTACCATAGTTAGTGATGTCACTGCAGACGAGGAATCAAAAAAGATTCTCTAGGCCACAGAAAAAATGATTGAAATGTTTGGGGAGAAAGGACAACTTTGAGACAGATGTAGATTCTACTTTCTGACAGAAAAACTTCTTTCCCAGTTCAGCTTGGACTCACCTTTATGGTTTCTCATGTGCTGTTTTCTTTGAAGGCCTGCAGTGACTGGATGCTCTGAATCCACATCTGAACTCTGGAAGCCCAACGGGGCACAGACGAGCCAAGCAAAGCCAGGCGGATGAAGTCTTGGCAGTCTGATGGCGATGGGGGAAAGCACGGTACTGAAAATGGCAGCTGTCAAGAGATGTGAGTCTGTGAGCGAGCATGCGAGCCCCCCCCCAACCCCATCAACACATCCCGCTGTGGTCTGTGTGAGGATTTTGTCACATGCGTTCGGTATTCCAGGTCATCAAAGTAAATGCAGACGGGCAAGCATGTCAAGTTGAGTGAGGAGGTCTGTCTGCCGAGTGCGCCTGCTAAGGTAAACCCATTATAGCATGGGGGGGGGGGGTCCTCAGTGGTCCAGTCACAACTCAGAAACAGAAAAACAGAAACAGATCCTCATATTTTCAATAATCTCACATTCTAGAGTCAAACACTGGAATCAAATCAGAGGTGGAGCCATGAAATGAAATTACTCCACAAAGATTTCTACTGACCTGTTTTGACAAATCCATCCATCATCCATCATCCATCCATCCATCCATCATTTATCCATCATCCGTCCATCCATCCATCATTTATCCATCATCCATCCATCCATCCATCATTCATCCATCATCCATCATCCATCCATCATCCATCATCCATCCATCATCCATCCATCATTTATCCATCATCGATCCATCATCCATCCATCCATCCATCATCCATCATTCATTCATCATCCATCCATCCATCCATCATCCATCATCCATCCATCCATCCATCATTTATCCATCATCCATCCATCCATCCATCATTCATCATCCATCCATCATCCATCCATCATCCATCCATCATTTATCCATCATCGATCCATCATCCATCCATCCATCCATCATCCATCATTCATTCATCATCCATCCATCCATCCATCATCCATCATTCATCGATCATCCATCATCCATCCATCATCCATCCATCATTTATCCATCATCCATCCATCATTTATCCATCATCCATCCATCATCCATCCATCATTTATTCATCATCCATCCATCATCCATCCATCATCCATCCATCATCCATCCATCATCCATCCATCATCCATCCATTCATCATCCATCCATCATCCATCCATCATCCATCCATCATCCATCCATCATCCATCCATCATCCATCATCCATCCATCATCCATCCATCATCCATCCATCATCCATCCATCCATCATTCATCCATCATTTATCCATCATCCATCCATCATCCATCCATCATCCATCCATCATCCATTCATCCATCCATCATCCATCCATCATCCATCCATCATCCATCAATCATCCATCCATCATCCATCCATCCATCATCCATCCATCATCCATCCATCCATCCATCCATCATCTATCCATCATCCATTCATCATCCATCATCCATCCATCATTTATCCATCATCCATCCATCAATCATTTATCCATCATTTATCCATCATCCATCCATCATCCATCCATCATCCATCATCCATCCATCATCCATCCATCATTTATCCATCATTTATCCATCATCCATCCATCATCCATCCATCATCCATCCATCATTTATCTATCATCCATCCATCATCCATCCATCATCCATCCATCCATCATCCATCAATCAAATCTCTGCATCCATCATCCATCCATCCATCCATCCATCATCCATCCATCATTTATCCATCATCCATCCATCATCCATCCATCCATCCATCATCCATCAATCAAATCTCTGCATCCATCATCCATCCATCATCCATCCATCCATCATCCATCCATCCATCATTCATCCATCATTTATCCATCATCCATCCATCATCCATCCATCATCCATCCATCATCCATCCATCATCCATCCATCATCCATTCATCATCCATCCATCATCCATCCATCCATCATCCATCCATCATCCATCCATCCATCCATCATCCATCCATCCATCCATCCATCATCTATCCATCATCCATTCATCATCCATCATCCATCCATCATTTATCCATCATCCATCCATCATCCATCCATCATTTATCCATCATTTATCCATCATCCATCCATCATCCATCCATCATCCATCATCCATCCATCATCCATCCATCCATCATCTATCCATCATCCATCCATCATTTATCCATCATCCATCCATCATCCATCCATCCATCATCCATCAATCAAATCTCTGCATCCATCATCCAGCCATCCATCCATCCATCATCCATCCATCATCCATCCATCATTTATCCATCATCCATCCATCATCCATCCATCCATCCATCATCCATCAATCAAATCTCTGCATCCATCATCCATCCATCATCCATCCATACATCCATCATCCATCCATCCATCATCCATCCATACATCCATCATCCATCCATCCATCCATCATCCATCCATCCATCATCCATCCATCCATCATCCATCCATCATTCTCCATCATCCATCATTCGTCATTCATCCATCATTCATCATTTATCCATCATCCATCCATGAAATCCATCCTCCATCATCCATCCATCATTCTCCATCATCCATCCATCAAATCTGTGCATCCATCCATCCATGCATCCTGCTTTGACAAAAATATTGACATATTTTAGTATTTCAACTCGCTTTATACCTCAGTCTGATTGACTGCAGGGTCTGGAACTGCAGGGTGTGAGAGCAGCCATGTTGTTGGTTTAGAGGCAGGAGGCAGAGCTGCAGGCAGCAGAGATGAAGATGCTGAGGGTCTCTTTGGGATCAGGATGGATCAGGACTGAATCCATCAGAGGAACAGATGATGATGGAGATCCATGCAGGGAAGCAGATGGAGATGTTTGAGAGCAGTGATGATGATGATGATGGTGATGGTGAAAGGATGCTGAGGGTGGAGCTAACAGGGAAGAGAGGAAGACCAAAGAGGAGGTTCATGGATGTAGTGAAGGAGGACATGAGGGTGGAGGAGGTAGACCCCGTTTTCAGCCAAAATCCAAAAATCTGTGCTGTTTTCTAGGACTTAGTTTCTGCAGAGCGGCAGGAGTTCATTAGAAATTCACCTCTGAGTTTTGGATGAGGCCATTGGTGCAAGCAATCCAACCCCCCCTTCCCATTATCCATCTGTCTCCACTCTCACACCCCCAACCTAACAATATCAGAGCCATCCATCCAGTCGTCCAGTTCTGATCCAGATTCCAGCTCAGACCAGGAAAACAGAGACGTCCATGGATCTGCTGGTCTGCATCAGAGCAGGGAGACTTTGAAGCACTGATGTCTCAAACTCCTGAGTCACAATGATTTGAATACAGAAATACTCAGAAATGCAACAGAAAAGCAACTTTGATGGTAAAAGCTTAAATGAAGCTGAAATAAAAACATTATTTTAAAGAAGAATATTTGTGATGAATGTTCGGCAAGAAAACTCTTTAAATGTTTCCATCTCCTGGATGAAACCTCTGACACCCATTGTTGCAAATACGCTTCAAAGCTCAGAATACCGTCATGACCCTCCACTACAGGTTGAGGATTTTGTTTTTCATAATTGGAAATTACGTCATGTGTCGGCGTGTTGGAGCAGGAGGATATTGTTTGGATGCACTCATCAGAACATGTCACCTGTTTCAGTCAAATATGACGTAAGAGGCAAAAGAAGAGCCAGAAGTTTCTGAAGAGGGAAGGCTCCAGTGACAGGCTGGAAGAACATCGACAAGATGAACTGTGATCAGAGCGAATCGCTCCTCGCTGTCCCGCTCTCTGTGCCCATGGCGCTTTCAGCTGGGACCGGGGGACAGGGGGTGGGAGAAGGGAGGTGGCGGGGCTGAACGCCTTATTTGTTGGCATCTTAGGCAACAGCAAGGCTTGTGGACTTCTTGAAAACAGTTATTTCCCCTGGGGGGACAGCGTGCTATGGGACAGTCATTAAGCTGTGAAGGCATGAGTCTTCCCCATCAGCCCCATCAGCCCCCATCAGCAGTCAGAAGCGGTCAGAAGCGTCATGGCCTCACAGGGAAGCAAATGGCTCCTTGAAAGCCTCCTTGCTTCCACCTCAGTGGCTGCACACTTGCTGCTCCTTTTTATTCCACGTTGGCCTTTTGGCCCTTGTGAACCGTCTTGGAATGAACAGTTCTTTACACAATTTCCATATTTCAGAATTAAACGTAACTTTTCAGTCTGACTGCAACAGTTTTTGGGATGGACTAGTCTTCAGAGGTGACTGTTTCAGTCAGGTGGAGTCTTCATCAGCAGAGCGTGTAAATTCCAAAATGCTGCCGCAGACTCCCAGCCCAAACCAGGATGAGAGACCAGATTACTCCACTTTTGTTGTCTCTGCACTGACTCCCAGTCCGTTTTAGAATAGATTTTAAGATTTTAATGATTGCTGTTAAAGCACGCTGAGGTCTGACCCCTAAATATCTAGCTGATCTCCCCGTTCCTTTTGTACCTGGTTGTAATCTGAGATCTTCGTCAAAAGGCTTTTTAACAATCCCATAATCAGATTGAAGACCACGTGAGACGGAGCCTTTGCTGTAAGAGCCCCAACACTCTGGAACGGTCTCCCAGAAGAAATCGGGCTCGCTGAGTCCCTACCAGTATTTAAATCTCTTCTAAAATCGTACCCTCATTGGTGTGCTTTTAATGGTTTACTGGTTCTTACATTTAAACTTGTGATATTATTGATTTTAGTGATTTTAGTGACATTAACCGCTATCACTGTTTTATTTTGTCATACTGTATTCTGTTTGTAAACCTGGTCTTTTGTCTTATTCTAACTGTTCATCACTTTGTAATCTTGATTTTGAAAGGTGCCATATAAGTAAAGTTTCTTATTTGTATTATTATTATCAGAGGGACTGGTCTCCTCCCCCTTTAACCTGCGTGGCTCTAGAGTGATTGTGGGAACAGTGACATGCTACATTCATGTATTGCTGAACTGAAAGTACTTCTTGTCTCAGCCCTCGTGGGTCTGAAAGACCCATCAAATCTAAGTGCAGGCCGTTTAACCCAGACGACCCTCACTACGATCAGCATTTAACATTTCTATTCATCTACCTGTGAAGACGGTAATGAGAACAAGTGGAAGCTCTGTGGAGTCAGTCTTAGTTCCAGCTGAAAGCAGAATGACAAACAGGAAGGAATTCTTTCCAACAGACTGACTTGTCTTTAGAAAACATGCCATCATGAACAGAAGTGCAATAGATGACAGAGAATGATCATTAAAGGTTTTTCAGTTCTGCCCTTCAACAAATAAAGCAGAACTCAAACCCTGTGGGGGTTTTACTTCTCAGAGGAGAAAATGCATCAAACATTTCCTACATTTTTATTTATGACGAGCCTATTAATTAGTGAAAATTAGCTATCTTCAAAACATCTCTTTTCAAGATAGCAGGTTTTCATCCATGACTTTATTTAGACTTCTTTAATTACCAAGACTGTCTACGTTTCTGCTGTCCGCACTGAGGCCTTTAGGGCTTTTCTTTAATCGCATCATTTATAATATCATCATTATTATCATTTCCTGTAGACGCTGCAGAAAGATTTGATTTTGTGACGTGTTTTAGCAAATCTGTGAATCCCAACGGCACACGCATGGAGAGAGGGAAAGTGTGGCAAACGCAGCGATGAAAGTCAGACATGTTTGCAGAGACGGGAACGCCTCGGGACGCCTCAAAGCCTGACGTTTGCAGAGGCAGCTGTCAGCCCGGAAGAGGCAGAGGGAAAAAATAACACAAAGGTGGTGAGAGGAAACACTGCAGCGCTCAGTGCTTCACCAGGCCTTTTGATGGACGAAGCTGCCAGAGCAAAGCTGCATATCAGCCAAGTAAATGAAGCATGGGGGGGGGCAGCTGGGAGCATCTTCCTTTGCTTCCTGTCAGTGACTCCACCCGCCTCTGATGCCGCATTTGCAGCCCTGTCTCCGCCTCTTTTGTTGGTCAAAGCTCTCGGGATCCTCTGGTCTGCTTTGCTAACTGTTCAGAACTGAAGCCGCCATCTCCTCACATGTGGGAGGAGCCAAGGACGGCCAATTGCTGGTAACATTTTTCAGGAAAACCTCAGAACTGATCTAAAAAAAACGTTTTCACTTGATGAAGTCTTTGTTTTATTCCATTTTCTTTTTACACTTCATTGGTTGGGATCTATGACGGAGTATTAGGGCCACCAAAAAAAAAAAAAAAAAGTTAAATTACGACTTTTTATCTCCTAAATTTACAAGATAAAAACTCGTAAATTTACAAGATTTTAAGTCGTAAATTTATGATTAATGTGGACGTGAGCATGCAGAGCAGCAGGTGAACGCCGCGCAGCAGCAGAGCAAACCCACTAAACTTTGTTAAGCAGGCGAGATGAATGTTTATTGATATCGTTCCAAATGTCTGGAAGCTATTGATGGGTGGTGCGGGATCTCTGCAGCCCGATGAAGCCATCGTCGGTATTCCTGCAGCTGTCCACGTCAATCCTTTCTTCCTCCACCAAAGACAAATCTCTACATTTGTGTGACGCTTCCATCCGAGGAGGAGCACTTATTGTCATTTTCAATGTTCTAATGATAATATAAAAGACTATTTTCATTCCTCTTTATTGTTTTATGCTGAAACGGGACATTTCATCTGCAGGAGGGGGCGTATGTAAAACTGTTTACTTCCGCATTGGTGTTCGGATGACACGTTCATGACGTCAGTTGACAGATGAACTTCAGGGTGTGAATGAAAAGGAGAATAAAGGCTGTAGCGGTCCTCTACACCCAAAGTTGTCTCTGAGCTTCATATTTTACGCATTAAACTCCGCTTTACTGACACTGAACCCCGGACAGACGGTTCCACTGACAAAAATCTGATTTTAAGTCATCTAAAGGTTCAGAATCTGTTTTTTAAACCTGTAATCCGGAAATAAAGCTTCACAAAAGGCTCCACGTATTTAATCTTCAAGCTAGGCTCCGATAAACGGACAACTTCGGTGTTATCTCCTTAATCTACGACTTTTTATCTCGTAAATTTACGAGATAAAAAGTCGTAGATTAACTTTTTTTTTTTTTTTTGGTGGCCCTAATACTCCGTTGTAGGGATCTGTTTGTTCTCATGTTTGTTTGGGAGAGAACGTTATGGTCATTTTCTTTTTTTCACATTTTTTGGTATCTATTGATTGTATTTCTTTTTAGGTTCAAATTTGTATTTTTTTTTCATTGGGTGGCTTGGAATTTGGTCTTTTTTCATGTTTTCTTCCTTTAAACACTTCCAGCATTTTGATACTGAGAAAAGCAGCAGCAGTTCCTGCGTTTATTAGATTTATTTTTAAGGTTGCGTTGACGTTTGCGTGTCTGTGTTGGCATATTTGGAAGCTCTTTGTGTTGTGAATATTGTAAAACGTTCATCCTCAGTAGGTTTTTGCCTCTGATGCACATCAGTCTTTGCATCCTCCTGCAGATTTGCCGTCTGCGTGTGGTTTTGTGGTAGAAAGTGTTCACCCTTTGCTCTGCGTTTAACCTCCGTTCTGCACATTGTGGTAAAAACGCAGAGGTGCAGAAAAGACGCTGAACCACGCGTCCCACATGTGCTCTAAACACACGGAACAAGAGTCGATTAGATGAGATGTCTGAAAAAGATTTGAACTCGTAAGATTTTGTATATTTTGTTGGGTCTTTGAAAAGCTTTGAAACAGGAAGTTAAAATCCCCACAAGAGCCGACTGCTGTTCAATGCTTTGACTTAAGTCCTCTCCATCTTTTGTAAAGGGCTTCAGTGTGAACGTAAACGGCTCTTTGAAACAGGTGATGCGGTTTCCTGTTAGCATCAGAGAAACCTGGCAGAGAAAGTGTCGACCTGAAACATTTGAATGAAGAGCCCAGAAGCAGCCATTGTGTCGGCGCTCCCCCAGAACTAAACCTGTACGTCTAATGGAGCTCCCCCCACTGAACATCAGGAAATGTTCCCTCTTTGACATCAATCAGTTCAGCCTAATGTTTCTGCAGATTAGTACATACCCCCCCACCCAGGTTTCCGCTTCTTCCCATGACACTTCACGCCAAAGAAATCCCTGACGTCTCAGCAGCGCGGTAAAAGAAGTTGATAAGCTCATTCTGAAACAGCCCAGCGCGCCGTCCAACAGTGTATTAATCCCGACCTCCCTCTAATCCAATTAAACATGGGAGCAGAGGTGCTGTCATCGCCAAACATGTTTCTGCAGGAGCCCGCTAAAAAAGCCTCCAGACAGATTAAGGCAAAGAAGATCCTTAATTTGTTAATCACTGAACTCTGCTGTCAGCGATAGGGGAAATGAGCACGTCTTCATGCTCGGCTCTGAAATGAGCGGTGAGTCAAGCATGAAACACAAAGGGGGAATCAAGAACAATTACCGGGAAATGAAGAGAGGATCAAACGTGGATCCTTCTCATTTTCTGGACGAGGCCTCGCTGCCTGTTGCTCTGCAAACGCTAACGTCTGCCCCCGCCCAGACGGAGTTTGATCATCCGACTGAGCTGGGAACGGAGCCTGTGACGGAGTTTGACCCACATGTGGACGTTCAGCTTCAGTCCCTCACCCTGACTCCACCAGAAAACAAACGGGAGCTTCAGCAGAGCCGCCCCCCGTCCCGCAGACCTCCAGTGAGCTGATGTCTGTCCCACTTTCATGAAGCGTTGCACATAAATCACAGTCATTTCTACACTTCTCCTAAAGGATTGTACACCACAGCTGTGCATAAGTGGCGGAACTGGATCATTTCATTTTTTGGGGGGGACAAGGGAGGAGCAAACACTTTGGAAGAGTGACAAAAGACATCAGCAGAGTGGAAGGGCCCCCCAACCGAAAGGATCAAAATACGCATTTCAAAGGTTTTCTTGTTATTAATATTAAACCTGCAGTTCTTTTTGCTGAGGTGCTTTTAATGTAAATCAGTAGAAACAAAGATGTGCAGAAATTCTTAAAGCCCGGATGGGCCGGCACGCACTTCATTAATATTCATACTAATATTGACTCAAAAATTGGGGGGCAAATGGGAGGGCAAAGCTTTTTGCTGGGTGACAGTTCTCCCCTTGACCCCCCTGTAGCTCTGCCCCAGCTCAGATTTGTGGAAGGAGCTGACCCCAATTCTTAACATAAAGAACGAGGATTTCCTGGAAACTGTCTTCTCTGAGGAGCTTAAATCAGTCCATGTGATCAGTAACACGAGTCACTATTTTTAATTTGCCCTTTTGGTCTTTTATGAGGAGTTCAGGATGGAAGCTAGGACGTCTCCAGCTGCTCCTCCTCCAACTTCCAGACTTCAGCACAAAGGACAGAAGACTCAAACTGATGTCTCCATCCAAGAAGACAGGCTTCCAGTGTTTACCAGCTTTAGGTGCAAACACAAAAACATGTCAGCAGACAGCAGGAGAAAGAGTGGGGCATCAGCTGGAGCGGCCATGAGTTTGGGAAGCGGGAGGCCGGTCCTGGAAAAGCAGCGTGAAAGAAGACAGACTGACACATGCGGTGATTGGCGGCGTTGTTGGCTCCACTGCTGAGCAGCAGAATGCTCCCCGCCAGCACGGAGACCTCTTTGGTTGAGGGCCGTTCCTCTACGTTTGCCTTTCCATGGATGACGTGAAGGATGGGAGTGACCAGACAACGCAGAGAGCCTCGTGGTTAAAGGACGTCTGAGCTTCGGCGTTCGCTCATCTTCATCTTCTCCGCCATCTGCCGCGGCCGACCCACAAACTTTCACAACAAACGGATGAAGGTGATGTGGAGCAGCTGAGTTTGCAATGAGATGAAAAATGGGCCGCTAACAGCAACTCAAGATGGTCGTGGTGTGGGTTTATTAGTCCCTGTACACACACACACACACACACACACACAAAGTTGTGTGTTTCAACACTTGACCTCAAGTCGTGATTGATAGATGTTGTTTACCTCTGGGAAAGGCACTCAATTTCAACTTAAGATGCCGTTAGTGACAAACAATGCTTTCTCAAAGGAGGAAAAACAAGCTAAAATAACAGTTATTAAGATAATTATGAGTTATAGATGCTATTAGGGCTCATTGAATCTTTGTTGCTGTGACTCATCCTTCTTTGTTTTTTTCCTCTAATTTGAACACTTTTACATTAACGATGAGGAGTCCCGAACAGCAGCTCTGAAGTTTCAGGACCTCCATGCAGCAGAGGAGACGCAGTGAAGGTCACTTTGTTGGTTTGCCCTCCTAAAAAGAAACTGACAGTCTGTCATTCTAATGGTAGCTTCATTTGAACAGAGATGAGATCAAGAATTCAACTTTGAAGAATTTATTTACATTTATTTGCATTTCATTGAAGGAAACGAGTATTTGATCCCTGGTTCTGGAGTTCTGGTTGACACAGACCACTGAGACTCTCCCTGAACCTGTCACCTGAACTGAAAACACCTGTTTGGACCATTGACAGTAAATGAGAACTGGACTGGACAACCCCGCCCCCATGGCGTTCTAAACAGGAAGTACCCGCTGGTCCCAGAAAACTGAAATCCTGTAGACTTCTATGGAGAAATAAACAGCTGTTGCTCTGTTATTGTGTTTGCTCTTGCTCTAAACATGTTCTTGATCCTCATTTTTAATGATTTTTTTTTCTGTTAGTAATTTAAGGGATAAACTGACCAATCAGATGCCTCGCTAAAAGTATGCGGCCTCACATCAAACGTTCAAAGTGTTTCACAGAGTCTCCAGAGCCCACTTTCAGTGGAAGGGGTGTGGCCTTCTAACAAGCTCACTCTTGATAGGAGAGAGTGGTTGCCATGGAAATGCAGACGGACCAATCACGCCTCACCGAGGACATGTGGTTCCAACATGATGACGGACATATCGAGTAGAAAAGATTGACTTCCTTTGGTTGGAACTGGAAGCACAGCATTTTCTACGGGTGACGTCATACTAGTCATAACAGTCTGAACCATCACCTGTCCGGAAATGACACCTGTCCACAGAATCAGTCAGACTCTAAGGCTACGTTCACACCGCAGGCTGAAACGAGCCAATTCCGTTTTTTTTGCCCCTATGCGACCTGTATCTGATCTTCTCATGACAGTCTGAACGACACAGATCTGATCTTTTTAAATGGCCACTTGGGTATGTGGTCCTGAATCCGATACGTATCCGATCTTTTGAAATGTGACCTCCGTCTGAACGTCCAGGCCGCATGTATCCGACCCGTACGTCATCGATACGCTGCAAACCTCATCATTCTGCATTGAAGTGGGCGGGAACGAGAACATAAACATCAACCATGGTGGACGATGCTGCTGAGACCAGTCAGTGGAAGGGAAGCAGGTCACCCATTGGTTCATATTTGGCTGATCGCTCTATTCAGGACAAACTCCAGGGCTCTCATCACAACCGGACGGTTTTTGAAAAAAATTCCAGCTAAATGGCCGAGCGTGGTGTTGAACCTTTCCAGCAATGACTTTTTCCCTTTCTGACCGTGGTCAGAAGGGTGGGGGCAGGAGGCGGATCCTCCTTCAGGGTTCACTTCCCCGTTCAGACCCTCAGATTCTCCAGAGCGGGTTCATAAAGAGTCACTAGCATTTATTCTGGGGGGAGCCTTCTTTTATTACCGTTCTCCTTCCTCCATAACACACAACATGAATGCCCCCCACTGCCCCCCCCCCCACTCCCTCCTGCGCTGCACGTGCTCTCTCCTCTCTCTTACACACACACGTGTACGCGGCCCCAGCACACACACATCCCCATTCCACTACAGTGGGTCCAGACGACCCCGGCTCCAATGCCTTCTTAAAGTGAGTAGATTGTAACTGTGCTGCTCCTTTGTGAAAATAAATGTAATAATGTAAAACAGCTCTGCTGTTGACAACACTGTTGTTGACGTCCATTGCTAACGTTAGCTACTTCCACAAACAACCAGTGACGTCATTCACCGTTGAGGACTCTTCTGTGCATGCAGGTCATTTCAGGGTCATTTCAGGGCCACACAGGAGATCACAAAAGTTCGGATTTACTCGGAAATGTGAACTGCCTTGCAATAAAAAAATCTGATTTTTTCCAATAATCCGAATGGAGCATTGAGCCCTGCAGTGTCAACGTAGCCTAAATCTCCAACATGGCATGACTTCAGAGCTTTCAGTGGATTCAAGGGAGAAGATTGTGGACCTGCCCCATTGTTTTGACTGCAATACACTTCCATATCCATCGGGCCTTTCTTATCCCTTGTGCTAGCTTGTGGGGTCCAGATGACCCCACTCCCAACGTTGGGAGTGGGGTCATCTGGACCCCACAAGGGTTATTGTCAGCAATAAGTTAGAGTTGCTGGATAATCACCATAAAACAGCTTGTTTTGTTCAGGCTTTGCGTAGATTTCCTCTGAAAGCTTTTCATGCTTCAATACGACTAACTTGTTTCTCTCTGTGTACATCGATCTGCTTCCCTGTGCAGTGGTTAGCGCTGCCACCTCACAGCACAAAGGCCCACAGGTTTGAACCCCAGCTGGGTCCTTTCTGTGTGGAGTTTGCACAGTGTCTCCATGCACACAGTCCAAGCGTCTCAGGTCCACTGATTACTTTAAAACAGCACCTCCTGTGTGAATGCGGGGTCCTGGGACAGACTGGGGGCCTGTCCAGACTGTCCCCCGTCTTCGCTCAACAGTTGTCCGGTTCGGCTCTGGCAGCCCGAGACCCCGAGAGGGATGCAGCAGGAACATGAAGGCGGTTGTGTTTTTGCGGTTTGTCGTGGATTTGTCTGTTGATGAGTTTCTACACTTTGTTGCTTTTAGAAATTAAAGTTGTAATTTTTATCTGTCAGTTGTGATTTCTCCTTCAGCTGAAACCCCTTGTGACGAATCGCTGCACTGAACCCATTTCCCCAGCTGGCTGCATGCCTGCACACACACACACACACACACACACACACACACACCTCCCCAAACAAAGACAAACACGGCGTCTCTTTGTTGTCAGAGGCCCGATCAGGAAACTGCAGCCAGCGAGCTAAAACACTGAAGCGAAAGAATTAACATTCCAATTAAAATCTCATTAGACTTTGATTTGCCAGATAATTATCCTCGTGTGCCGCTGTTCTCTGGACTATTTGGATTTGATGAGGTGTGTTATAGTAATTACCTGGCTAGTTGTGTGACAACTAGAGAAAAGAAAGTCAATTTTGTTTGTTCTTGTAATCCATGTTTTAGTCCAACCTGAGCTGTAAATAATTGTTTTTTATTCTTAATGAGGTGAGAAAAGAAACATGACCAGAATTCAGAAATGGATATTTTCAGTGAAAGCACAACATTCCTAACAAAACTAAGTGTTACTGTTCTTCTCACACTTTGAAAGCCTTTCATGAAGTTGATTCTGTGCACACTTAGCAACCCATTAACAGCAAAAAAAAGAGTTATTTCTTAAAACAATTTTTAGTTAAAGGATAGATCTGAACATCCGTCCTAACTTTATTATTATAGGTGAACTTTTGTGAGTTCTGAGGCATTTTAACTCTGTTTTCTTGTGTTTGTTCTGTAGTTTCTTGGGGTTTTGGAGGTTCAGGTCCCGTTCAGTTTTGGGGTTTTCTGTTCCCTCCCAGCAGGTTTGAGCTGTTTTCTGAAACCTGGCTTTGCTTCTTGCTCTGTTTTTCACATTTTGCCCTTTAAAGAAAACAGCTCTGCTCATTGGTTTCCTGTTGTCTTTTCTTAGCAACTTCTTTTTTCTTTGTGTGTCTTTTCAGTTGTATTTTCTCTTTAGGCTGACGATTTCCTTCTTCTTTGCTTGTTGTTTTAGTGAGGAACCAGTTTGGAGTGAATCAAAAAGCAAAATATGCTGATGTTTTCTGCTTTTATCTGACAGAAGTCCACAGTCTGCACTGTGCATCCATCAGGACATGACCCGCTATCCAGACTGGATCACCACTTTCCTCTTTGGTCTTTACCGTTACCGAGTCTCTGAAAACCAGTTCAGGAGCTGACAATCCCTTTGGAAACACGCCTTCACGTTTACCAGAAGTCTCAAATATTTGCAGTATTTGTGGTCCCAGTCATAATCAACATTTCACGAGTAATTCCAGAAATAAAAGGATTGACGGCTCATGAAGAACAGAGAAGATTTCCGGCTGGTGTTTGACACACCAGTGACATACCTTCATATGTATGAGCAGAACTGTAGTAAACAAGGGAAATCCTATAATTCCAACATTTGTAGCAGCAGATTCAGGTAAACCAGGTAGAGCTCTCAACAGCCGCTGTGTGATTAACCCCCCCAAATCCATCTGCAACACGTTACTCCTGCGTTGTTTGAGCAGGGCTGATGGGATGAGACACAGCCTGGAATTTCCTGCCTTTCCTGGAAAATGCCACCTGATTGTGTTAATAAAACCTGCAGGGAAGTTTGTCAGAAACACAGGAGTTATGAAATGAAGTGATGCATCTACAGTAAATAGACACAACTGTGAAAACATTTGCATGATCTGCCTTGGTTTTCATTTGCAGACTTTTGGACCGCTGCGCTGCCACATGGTCATGCTGCACTTCATCAGGCGGTGCAGCTCCACCGGCGGAGAGCAGCTTTCCTTCCTCTCAGCTCCACGCTGCACCGTTGGCTCTTGTGGAAGAAGAAGGCCACTAAATCATCCAGATTTGGGGATTAGAAGCCCTCCACAGTGAATATAAAGACACCTGTAGTCTAAATGCAAAGATAAGTAAGTGGAATCTGTGAGCTTTGAAAACCGGCACCACAAAGGAAACACGAGTGAGTTTTTCTTCTTCTGTTGTCCTCACTGTGGCCTGATAAAACAAAAGAACTGATGGAGGCACAGAAGAAAGTCAACTAAAGCGTCTTCTGGAGTTCTGCAGCGGGGGTCAAGCTGGGGGTCTCTGCCAGAAAACTTCAATCTGCACGTCAGAATATTCTGAATTTACAGAGAAACTATTTCTATATATGTCTCTGAGTGACTTAAGACTGTGCAATCCTTTGAATACATAACAATACATTTCTTCAGCTGCACTCGTTCATCTGTGATGGAAAACAAAAAGTTTGTTGTTTGAAAGCCAAACTTATTTTAAATCATATTTTCTGCTTTTTTGTCATATGAAAATGTGTTGTTTTTAAATCCTAACATTTAAAAAGTCCAAATATGTAAAATAATAATTTTAATTTTGTCCGAACAAATAGAAGCAAACATTGCTGCTATCCACAGGGGTCACCCGGGGTCGACACTTTTATCCTCTGCATCTTTTGATCTCAACGTCATCATTTTGTTTCTGGTGAACCTCCATGTTCCATAACCCCTTCTTTGTTCTTCCTGTTTTGAAAACCTCCTTTAACTCAGGATGAATACAAAAATGTATAAAATTATAACAACATAAAACCTTACCACAAGTTTGCATGCAGTTCTTTTGCGCATGCGTGGTTCTGAGGCCTTTGCGTTCTCTCTCGAAAAAAAAAGAAACTTAGATGGAAAAAAAAACTCGATTAAAGCTCATATACAAAGCATGTTGTTTTCTCGTGAGTCTCTTTCCTTTGCGGTTATTCTGGGGTTTGAATGTTACATGTCGATCATTACAGGAAGTTAAATCTGGAATCTCAAGGCTGAGTTGCCCAATGGGCAGTGTTGTGGGTGAAATACAGCTGCGCTTCAGAGTATTTCTGTCTCACGAGCGCCAAAACATCTGTCTGAACCGAGAACCGACATAACGGAGCTTTAATATGATGCGCTGGATGATGCTGGTTTTTATGAACATGTTCTGATCTAAAAGTCCATTTTAGTCATTTAACAATAGTAAACCGTGTTTCCCTAAAAACGTGACGCTAGCACCGGTTGTCAAATGTACGAGCTTCCTGTGGACCCTTGAAGGCAGCCTAACTTTTCCTGAAGTTGTCCCGTTAGCGGATGCGACCTCGTTCTTCAGATTCGGCCGGTTCTGGAGGACTCTGCCTTCCGGCGGCCCGGGGAGCGGCTCCGTGACTCACAGACATGTAGAAACCAGCCGCTTACGTCGTTGCGGGGTTTCCCTAAATGCTGCGGGTCTCCGTGAGCCTCTCGGTCCCGCGGGAAAGCTGACACAGCTGCTGTCGCCGCCGCACGCGCCCGCATTCGTGCCCGCGCTTTTGCCTCGTCTGACTCGGAGCTCGACTCCGGAGGAAAACATGTCGGGAAAGCTTTGGCGGCCTCCTCCAGGGAGGGGGAACCGGTGGGCTCCCGCCGCCCTGACGGTGCTCCTCCTGGGCTTGGTGGCGTCGTGCTGCGGCGCGGACGAGGCGTCCTGCCACGGAGCGTACGACCTCTACTTTGTCCTGGACAGGTAAGGGATCGAGGCCCGCTCCTGGGGGGGGGGGGGGGGCACGGTCACGGGGGGCCCGCTGAAGGCGACTCAGACTGTGTGATGGACTCCCTGCTTCACACACCTGCACGCTTCTGGGGCTGCGTGACGTCACACACCCCACCCGCTGCACCTCGAGAGAGTGGTTGCCATGACCCTCGCTTGGCCCAGAACAGCTGGTTGGGGGTCCGAACCATAGACCGTATGAGAAGTGGACTCAGTGACCCCGCCCTCTCGTTTTCTAAACAGAAGTATTTGTATGTATTATTTATGGTACAATGCTTACAACAAACAGTGTAGAATACTCTAAAGTAATGAGACTCTGTACATATGCAGGACTGTAGCCTAGGCTAATGTCCATCCTCTGTCCCGTTCTGACCACGGCCAGCCACCTACAGACTAAATAAAATGAGTAAAACAAACTAAAAATGTACATATATAGCGTAAAATTGCATTAAATAAATGGCATAAAATTAACATAACTCGGATAACGTTTAAACAGTTTCAAATGCATAGTTCCCCTAAAATACACATCAATACAATCGCCAAAATCAGAACAATATGACAACTGTGACCACTTTTTCACCCCCCAATGATTTATTTTTCCTTTTGTTAGCAAACAGTGTTGTGGCATTGTCCCTAAAGTTAGCTATGAGTGCACGTTTGGTTTTCCAGCAGCCATGGTCTAATTGTTTGAAAAGATGGAAGTGTGGAGAGTCCTCCAGTGCTTTCTGGGGTTGTGTTCCAGGTTTGAGAGGCTGGAAAGCAGAAATCCGTCCGTCCAAAGCTGCTTTTCTGGAAGTACCTTCTATAGACAAACAACCAGCTGCTTCTCAGAAGGAACTTTCTGGCTCTGATTCCCCATTTCAACTTCTTCTTCTTTTTATAATTTTCCAAGTTGCTGTTTCCCAGAATAAAAGTAGGTGGTGCCCTCTGGCCCCCACCTCTTCATGATTTTATGTTGCTGGCTTTCAAGTGGAAGGGGCGTGGCCTTACAGAAGCTCACTCCTATGTGGCGAGAGTGGTTGCCATGGAAACAACGTCTCCCACTGACTCGGACCAGTCACTGCCCACCGTCTTCCTCTGGCTCCAACATGGCGGCGTCCGTATCGCTAAAAAATGGCAATTGAATTGACTTGATATGGTTGGAGGGGGAAGTCACGCATTTTCAATGGGTGACGTCACACTCACTCAGTCCAGTTGACGTATACAGTCAGTCAGGAACCTGAACCCTGGTTGGTCATGTCGACGCTGTGGATCAGAAGCTTCGCTGAAACAGTGCTGCTCACAGAGTAACCAGGAGTAGGGGTCGCTCTGAACGGACTACATTAAGCTCCCAGATCGCTCTAGGGGAGAGTTTCTGTGAAATTATTCGTTCTTGTTTTTTTTTACCTTTAAACCCCTCAATTAAGTCCTGATGGGGGCGTGGTCTTTGATTGACAGGTCGCTGTCAATGCTCAGCTCTGACATGTATTTCTACAACTGCTTCCTGTTTGCTCAGAGTGGGGAAGGGTGGGGTTTCTTGACTCCATATCCTGCCACGATGGGGCTACAAGATGAGTTTCAAGGCGTGAGTCACATGACTCCTCCACCTTCTCTAGGCTTCCAGCAGCAGTCTGGTCCTCAGAGAGCGGGGGCTCACCCCATCAGCTGACGGCGGCTTCACTCCTGCTAATGCCCACGGTTCACTGTCAGAAGACGCCGTTCCCGTCACCGACAGTGGAAACGGTTTTAACAAACAGAAAAAAACGGAAACCAGTGTGTGGTGTGAGGTGGGCTGGTTTCATGAAGCAGGAAGATGGGCGGAAACCACACGGCCTGGTTTGAACCCCGCTCTGCGCGTTTAGTCACGTCAAGGTTAACCAAACGGCCTCTGAGCCGCACTCTGGAGCTGATTCTGCTCAGAATGAAAACTCAAAGCACCTTAAGAAAGAAACGTCTGTGTCTGCCGCTGAAAGGGGAGGGTTCAAACCACAAAACTCCAGAAAACACAAAGACGACACAGCAGTTCAAAGGTCACAACAGAGATTTTTACTTGTGGTTCGTGGCTTTTTTAGAATATAAATCTTTATTTGTCATTGCACACTTGTACAATCACATCAAATGGTTGATCGTTTTTGTCAGCTCTTTAAAGTTTTGGACTTGTCACACCTTGGTTGACGTCCCACTCCAGCTGTGTTTGTATCCATCATCACAGTCTTCCAGTGGTCTTTGGATTGTGATTATGCAGTTTCTGCAGGGCAGCAGTTCATTCAAACTCACCTCTGGGTTGTGGGCGGGACTGTTGGCTCAGAAGCAACCCTTTGTTGATATCCCATCATGCCTTTGTTTACACTCTCCCGCTAGCTTACAGCCCACAACCCCCACCGAGATGGCAGCAGCATCAGATCCATCCCTCCGTCCAGCTCTGATCCAGATTCCAGCTCAGACCAGGAAAACAAAGACGATCATGGATCAGTTGGGCTGCATCAGAAAGGGGCGGGGCTAGGAGATGTGGCTCCGCCCATCCCAGTTGCTGGGTCACAAACCTGAGTGTTTTCGAGCCACTGGCTTTTATCTGCTCCTGACCACAAACTGAATAAAGAAATGAGAAAAAGCTTCAAGAACACGACAAAAACTCCGCCGACGTCTTTGTCCCGGGAGAGTCTTTAGAAGAACAGCACAGCAGAGAGATATTTCATCATCCAGTATCTTTAAACAGAGCTTTGAACCCCTATTTCTCTTTACTGGCAATTTAACACATTTTTATTTGTTTGCTTTTCAGAGCTGATACATTTGTTGGGTTACAGGTCAAAGGTCAAGGAATCCATGGTTCAGATTTGTAGGGAAATGTGAGCTTTTCTGTCTGTTTCCTGGTTTTTAGTGTCTCCTCTCTTTCCTTCTGTGGATTCTCTGTGATTGGGGCGTTTAGAAATGCTGCTCTCATGTCAGTAAGGCAGCCTGCGGCGGCGGGCGGCCATGTCTGACCAGGATTGTCGACCGAGTGCCGGTCCAGTGGAGGGATGTTCCTGAACAGAAGGCTCTGATTGGCTGATGTTTGTTGTTTCAGATCAGGGGAGCGTTGCTGCCAACTGGGTTGAGATCTACTCCTTTGTGAAGAACCTAACTGACCGATTTGTCAGGTAAGCTGTTGGTCCCACATGAGATTTGACTACTTTTAGATGTTTTGATTGGTTGACAGCCTTCATCCATTGTTTTCCTGTGTCTCTGTCTTTATTCTAGTATCTTCCTCCATTTTTGTCCCTTAACTCCTCCTACAATGTTTCATCTATTTCAACCATTCAACTATTCAAATGTTCAGCTCTTGCAGCTCTTTCCAGCTATGACTTTTGTTCCTCCAAATCCCTGAACTTTTCCAGGATTATACCAATTATATGTCCTGTCCACGGTACCTGGTTGGTGGCGTGATGACATGTTATGTGAGCTGCGGTGCACAGCTTTACCCGTTTGAATCTCAGTGGCTGCATTTTTCACAAACATATCTTTTTTTGTTATTGTGCTGTTTTCACTTTATTTATGGTCAAGTCTGATCATTTCTTTTTTGACCATTTAAGTGTCATTTTCATTCAGCAGTACAGCATCAAGCCTGCATTTTCTTCTGGAACTGCAGCTCCTTCTAGTTTCTTTTTGTGTTTTGATTGACATTTTCTAATTATTTTGTACAGTTTTTCTGATGTAAGCCTTTATTCTACAGCACTTTGATGGAATTTTAGTTTCTGTCAAAGTGCATCATAAATGAAGTTATTCTTATCCTTATCCCCTTTATTCTCCGCCTAGATGTTTCTGCTGCAGCTTTGCAGTCGGTTAATGTTTACAGCCAAACGGATCCATTTTCATTTCCAATCAAATATCAGAGGAACCGGCAGCAGGAAGTTGGGAACTTCTTGCAGATCAGCAGCTTCTCTGGGGGTTTCTGGCACAGGTGACATCAATGTTTCTGCACAGATCAGGAGGAGTTCCCGCCGCTTTCCTTACAAGCCTTTTCTACGACATCCATGGTCTTTGTCCATAAATAATGGAAGACAAAGCTGCAGGAATGAGCCTGAAACATGCAGCTTGCATAATGTTGAGTCAGGCGGCGCCTGCCAGCACAGTACAGACGGTAGCGACCCAGCCAGAATCAAGTGGTTGGTTGAAGAAAATAGCAAAGGCACCAGGTGGGAGTGGGTGGCAGAGAGGAGCAGTCTTCTGGGCTGTGAGAATGGCCATTTGCACTGGGGGGGTCCGGCTCCACACTTCTCCCCTGCTTCCACCACAGAACGGCTGACAGGCAGACAATGTACAGTAAAGCAAGACAACGCTGGAAGGCGACGAGGACAATCTGCTAAACAAAGCTCGCTCACCAAGAGCACTTCTGCTCCGCCATGTGGACTCTTTCATCACCCCCCCTCCCTCCTACATCCACCATGGTCTGTCCTCAGTATTGTCTTTACAGTCCAGAATTTCTTGGTGCTTCTGAAAACCCCCACTGACAGCCTAAAGCTGCACCTTGAGCCGCCGGCCTTGGTTCTCGCTTGCGTCCGTGGAAGACGGCCGGGCTCCAGTTCGCTCCCCACTCTGAAACCTGCACAGATACAGGATGTGAATGTTTACGGCCGCTCCAATCCTCTGCCAAGTCTGGTTTAAGGACTGCGCTATGTGTGCGTGGGAGGATGGCGACGGGGCTACGTGTCGTGTGGATGAGAAGAATCAGCACCTCTCCTTATGCTCTGAACACTTTGCATCTCTGAAGGAAGCACGTGTGTCTCATGATCTGAAGCTTCTCGTGCTCTCGTCGGAGACGGCAGGCAGGTGTGAACGGTGACGGAGTTCACCTGCAGCATCTTCAGCTCTTCAGGTTCCATCCGATCATCTATTTCCAAAGCGTTCCCGGTGGTCTTTTAATGATGATCAGAGGTTAGGCATAGTCTGAATCCAAAACCTGTGTGGTTTTCTAGGACATAGTTTCTGCAGAGCGGCAGGAGTTCATCAGAAATTCACCTCTGAGTTGGAGGCAGGACTGTTGGAGCAATCCCATCTCCACTTCCCATCATCCATCTGTTGACATGCTCTCCCGCTAGCTTACAGCCCCTCGCACCCCCAAGCTAACATTAGCGGTGCGACAGAAATGGCAGCAATATCAGATCCATCCAGCCGTCAAGTTCTGATCCAGAAGAACACATTACTTTTTAAAGATGTTGTAAATATGACAAAACCATGGTATTAGTGTGTTAGTGAAGGTCCCCCTCAGCTCAGCAGGTCAAATATCTAAACAGACTCAGTGATGTAGAAAATGTGACGTCGTGGTTAACCACGACACGTCGCCCCCTGCTGGTTGAACTGTCACAGCTCTACTTACAGGCTCTCCTTTCAACAGGAGTGCAGGTGTGCCACAGGGCTCAGTGTTAGGCCCAGACCTGGTTTTTATTGGGGATCTCTGGATCCTATCACCTTATCGGAAATCAGGCCCAATCACATCGTTTCAGACTGGATGTTACATCCCGATCAAGGATCAGTTACATATTTGATTCTTAGTATATTGATCAGCTCGTTTTATTTAAAGCTTATTGTTACAGATCGATACTCTAGTACAGGGGTCGGGAACCTATGGCTCGCGAGCCACATATGGCTCTTTTGATGGTCACATGTGGCTCGCAGACAAATCTTTATTTATACCATTTTTTTTTTCATTAGACCAGTCCTTCTCGTGCGATGCGATGCCAGAGGGGCGCGCAGTAGTAGCGGTGTTTGGAGAGAAAAACCTGCGCCAGCACTCAGTTTACTATTATCTACTATTTCACAGAGTTTATTCCAGCAGGAAACCTATTAATTGCCGTGCCTAAACCTGCGCGCTCCCGTCTCTGAGAAAGAGCGCGCAGATACGGGGACGGGATGTGAGGAAGAAAGCAGAGGGTGGGGGTGCCCCCCACCCTCTGCTTTCTTCCTCACAGGCAGCAGGTGAATCGCGCAGGGATTGTAATAACGTAAAACACGCTGCCCGTCACTCACTGCAGTGTGAGTGTGTGTTTGTCTCCACGTCTGCATGTGAGTCTTTGTCACATCTCCAGAACATTCAGACCTACGATCACGTTTAAAGTCTCAACGCCTGCATGAAGCTGAAACTCACCACGGATCAACCAGACTAGACCATCAGCAGAACCACCACGAGAAATACTCATCATTTACTAGCAACAGCATAACAATGTTATTAAAAAGAATCCACAGACTTATTGTACTTTAAAAATGTTGAAATTACATCAAATGCTCACATTCACTTGTATATTTAGTTTTAAACATGCTGTCGCGGACTGAGTTGGGTCCGCTGTTGGGACGCGTTAAAAGTTCTGGAGTTCCTTGAACGCATCAAGCAGAGATCTGATTGGCTCTCAGTTCTGTCGCTCAGCCTGTTGTTAGGTAGTTTGGACCAATGGGGTTCAGCTATGGGCCGAATAAGGGAAATAGGAGGACTGGAGCGGGAGCATGGAATATAAAGTTGGGAGAAGAGCTCTCGTCTCGGCGGGAGAGATTGAGGAGTTACTGTATTAATTGTACTGCGTTGGTTACGGTCTGCAGTAACCAGAATAAAGAACCTTAAAAGAGGTTAAGTCTCCGTGCCTCAGTGTGGGAAAGGGACACTACATTATTGTATGGCTCTTTCTAAATTACATTTAAAAATATGTGGCGTTTATGGCTCTCTCGGCCAAAAAGGTTCCCGACCCCTGCTCTAGTAGAAGTCTCTCACCTGCATATCATGGACGGATTTCCATTAAAATGGAGCTGGAGAGACACAAAAACACGTCTGTGGTGTGGAAATCCTTCAGTCGATGAGAAAACCACTGCAAACGGCATCACATGCAAGTTTGGCATTTCAGAACCAGGAGAACAAAGCTGTGTTCAATACAGCAAACCCCACCAGGCAGCAGCAGCAGCAGCAGCAGCAGCCACCGCAGCAGCCAGTTTACTAGATGAGCACCGTCCAGAACGACGGCAGCAAACCTCCATGAGGAGAAGAACAGGCTAAAAGCAGACGAGCTACGTTTTCATCAACAAAACTTTCCTTTTCTAGCTTGTAAGTCAGAAAAGGACTGTGAGAATAAAGAGGACGGTTCTAAAAGGTTCTTTGTGACACGGTGCTAGCAAAGGAACAGATCCAACAGTGATCTGTTCGTTTGGCATTTCTTCTTTTTTAATTCTATGTGTGACGACAGTGTCGGATCAGGACTCAGAATCAGCAGCTGTTGCATTTTTTTATCATGTGGGAATTTCTTTAGTTAAATATTCTTATGTAGAAGTTATTTAAATCCCCCAAAGTGAAAAAGTTACTCTGGAATCATTTATTTTTCACGTAGGCGATGTCACCATAAAGTCAGGTTTTCATCCCAGCTGCAGCAAAATTCCAATGACTTCAGTTTGAGTAATAAAGTTCTGGTGGTTCTGGAGCTCTTCCCAAACATTCCCAAAGCAGGGAGGTGAAGTTGTTCGCTCTCCTGGAACCGTTCAGAGTCTTGTAGGGAGGTCACATTTCCCGGGAAGCACGCGTGCAGGCTGTTGTGGATGTTGAGCCTCTGCAGAGACGCGCTCTGCTCAGGGATGCATCAGTGTCAAACAACACCCTCCTAAAGTCACAGGTACAGAAAAGTGCAGCAGGATGTTTGTGTGAGTCATTTTCAGTGCAACATGTTTGCCGTGTGATTAATCACTTCCTGCTTTGAAGTCACACGCCAAGATTAGCTGACATTAAAGGCGGTCCTTCTGCTCGCTTCATTATGGATGCAGCTTCATTCTCTTTGACTGAACTCATAAAAGAAGCTTGAAATGAAACTGTCACTTACATTTTATCCTCTCTAGATGTTCTGATTATTTTATATCTTCAGCTGTTTGGGGGGGGTAATCTGATAAAGAGGATGGCAGACGGAAGAAAGGATTTAATGGAGAAAGAAACAAAAAACAGGATTAAATGATGTGAGGATTAAGTTCAGACTGGATAACAAAGTGCAGCTTTTCTAACAACTAAAATCATATTTGTTTGTTTTGCTTGCAGCCCGAGGATGAGGGTGTCCTTCATCGTCTTCTCTGCCATGGCAGACGTGCTGCTGCCTCTGACAGGAGACAGGTACCCCCCCCAGTCCTGCTGACCTTTGTGTTTCACTTTTATCAACCTCAAATGTGGGATGAAGCACAACCTCTGTGCTGTGCTAATAACAGTAAGTCATTGGACAAAGTTTCAGAAGTTTGTTTTGGTCCATTCCTCCATGCAGATCTCCTCTAGAGCAGGGATGTTTTGGTCCATTCCTCCATGCAGATCTCCTCTAGAGCAGGGATGTTTTGGTCCATTCCTCCATGCAGATCTCCTCTAGAGCAGGGATGTTTTGGTCCATTCCTCCATGCAGATCTCCTCTAGAGCAGGGATGTTTTGGTCCATTCCTCCATGCAGATCTCCTCTAGAGCAGGGATGTTTTGGTCCATTCCTCCATGCAGATCTCCTCTAGAGCAGGGATGTTTTGGTCCATTCCTCCATGCAGATCTCCTCTAGAGCAGGGATGTTTTGGTCCATTCCTCCATGCAGATCTCCTCTAGAGCAGTCATGTTTTGGTCCATTCCTCCATACAGATCTCCTCTAGAGCAGAGATGGTTTGGTCCATTCCTCCATGCAGATCTCCTCTAGAGCAGTGATGTTTGGTCCATTCCTCCATACAGATCTCCTCTAGAGCAGAGATGGTTTGGTCCATTCCTCCATGCAGATCTTCTCTAGAGCAGGGATGGTTTGGTCCATTCCTCCATGCAGATCTCCTCTAGAGCAGTGATGGTTTGGTCCATTCCTCCATGCAGATCTCCTCTAGAGCAGTCATGTTTTGGTCCATTCCTCCATTCAGATCTCCTCTAGAGCAGCAACGTTTTGGGGCTGTTGCTGGGCAACACAGACTTTAAACTCCATCCAGAGATTTTTTGTTATTGTGTGTCTGCATACACACGTATACATGTTACAGACACGTGTCATAAAGGTCATATTTGGACTTGTTAACAGTAGTAATCTGACAGAAAGGTTTTATTAAGAAAATGATGAAAACAAACAGTCTCTGATGTGAAGTTTGAAGAACAGAAATCTATGATTTCAGTTCTGCTACATGGTGGAGGCACTCCGGCTTGGAGTTTAGAGCAGGAAAAAATCCAGGAGAATTCATGAAACTGAGGTTTCATTCAGCTCTGAGTCTGATGCTGGAAACACAAAAAACATGAAACGTCTTCCTCTTCAACTAAATTAGTGAGAATTATGTTTGACTCTGTGGTGAAACTTTAATCCCTTCACATTCACTCATCCACTGCATCATGATCCCTTACTGGTGGCTTAAGGAAACATCACAAACAGGATTACTGAATACAGGAAATAACCATCACTTGTTGTTCGTAGAAACCAGATTGAAGGAGGTCTGAAACGCTTGAGAGACGTGAGGCCTGCAGGAGAAACGTACATGCACGAGGGAATCAAAAAGGTCAGATTTGGATTCTTTGTTCTTTAGGAAAAGCTGCTCTTTTGTCAAACATTTTCTTCACTTTGACCTGAAGGCATCAGAACAGATCCAGCAGCAGTCGACCAAGTCCTCCACCATCATCCTGGCTTTGACGGATGGAAAGCTTGACGTTTACATTCATGACCACACTGTCAAAGAGGTGAGCTGTGCTGCTGCAGAATCTGCAGAGCTGACATGCGTCCTTCCTGTTTCACGCCGTCTCCACTCTTGACCCGCCCTTCTCCTCATCTGTGCTGCAGGCTAACGAGGTGAGGAAGTACGGCGCCCGAGTGTACTGCGTGGGCGTCAAGGACTTTGACGAGCAGCAGGTAAGAGACTCCTGCAGACGTTTTTCTGACACAAAATGTTCGTCTCTTTGGTTGCTGCAGTATTTAGAGGTGTGATCTAATCGTTGAAGGACGGCATGCGCTGGGGCCAATAGTTGATGTGAGCTCCACCCACCGTTGAAAGGGATGAAAGGCATTGTTAGGTCTGCTGTCCCACCCACCCATCCACCCAGCTTCACCATGAGACACTTTGGGGTTGAACCTTTTCCACACAACTTCTTTAACACATATGTCCTGCGCGATTTGTAACCATTTGTAATCAATGGTTACCACCAGTAACCATTGATTACAACCATTAGTTACCAATGACCAACTGGTAACCAATGGTATCCATGTGTAACCAAAGGTTATGAACGGTTACCTGTTCATAACCTTTGGTAACCATTGGTAACCATTCATAACCATTGGTAACCATTGGTAACCACTGGTAACCGTCCTGCACGAGCTGGTTTCTAGTCAAAGACAAAGCCATTTGTGCTGCAGTGATTTTTTTTTGCGTGGCAGTCGAGCCATCTGCCGTCTCCTGCTGATAGACTCGGGCACAGAGAGGGACTCTGAACGGGAGACGCAGCCTCCACTCTGTCCTCATCCTGCCGTCATTCTCTCCTCTTTATTCCTAAAAGCTTGCAGAAATTGCAGACTCCAAGGACCACGTGTTTCCTGTGAAAGATGGCTTCCACGCTCTCAAAGGCATCGTCACTTCTGTGAGTTAACTCTCGTTTGCTGCTCATTCTCTTTGCCTTGAGGTGAACCTGAAGCTTCCGTGCTGCTGCTGAGAGTTTGGCCGCTGTCCTAAACATTTGTTTGGGGGAGAAAGCGAGCCATCGGGAGTGAGCTGCACGGGTACTGAATACTGAATGCTCATTGCGTCCTCGTAGTGTGGGCACACTGTCCACGTGCACGTCTCACAGCAGAAGAGCTCCTCTGCGCCGCGTTCCTTCATCGTCTCCTGTTGGAATGGAGCGTCCCCTCGGCTGCAGGCGCTCGCATGCCGCCTCCTCGCCCTCTGCCAGATACGTCCTGATATTTCCGGCTGTCAGCGAGGGCTTGTGTGGCAGTGTGAGCCCAGCTTTTCACCCCAGTGGACTCCTGTCTGAGTCCCAGCAGGCGAGGTCAGCGGTGTTTAGAAAGAGAGCAGAGCTGCACACATCTGTGCGCTGCAGCTGGACGACTGCCAAGGGCGGGACGTCTTCTTCTTCCTGCTAACTGATGCAATCTGCAAAAGTATCTTCACCAAAAAGTGGCTCTGAAAGACCGAGTCCCCGTCTGAAAAACGCTCTCTGAGTCCAGAAGCCTTTATTCTGTTTCTGCAGGACTTTGAAGAGTCTCTCAGGGTTCAGGGAGGACTCCATGAAGGTTCAAACCAAGAAGAACTTCTGAGGAGTTCCAGATTTCCGAATAAGAAGTCATTTCATCTGATTGTCCTTTTACACGGCGTGTTTGTAGTAGTTTCAGAGCGCGTGGGGACAGAAGGCCAGCCATGTTTCCAGCATCCAGATGAGCGGAGCAGCATTCCTGTCACATTAGTAATGCTGGATTGTTGACGACTTGCCTTCATGTCATTTCTCTGGTTTACTGGGAGGTTTCAGATGATCTCTGCAGCCTTTTTCTCTGAGGGGGGCTCAGCAAAGTGGGTTTCTGCAGCTCACAGGCCCGTTCTTTGGGCTCATCGTAGGAAACGCTGCATCCTGAGCGGTTTGCCCGGCTTTCATTCAGTGATGCCCCTTCCGCCAGTAGGTCCGACAATCAAAGGCGGTGTTTAATAAAGGGTGGAGGAGGCATCATGCAGGGTAATGGTGGTCTGACCTCCAAGTCTGTGAAACGAGGTAAAAACAGGAATGAGTTGCAGAAGCTCAGTGTTTGACACCAGAAGTATCAGTTAGGATGAAGAGCATCCAGAAGGTAATCTGAAGGAGCTGGGATAGGCTCCAGCTGCTCCCGTCATCAAAGCTGGAACAGAAGAAGGGTGGACGTCAAAATAGACCAACATCGTCGCTGTGGTGGTGTGGTGTGGGACACGCCTCACTGTAACCTGCTGACAGGATCTGGTCAAATCCCAAGTGAAAACAAGAACTGAGGGGAGGATTTGGTCAGAAGTCAGCGCTGCTTTTCCTAGAGGTGCAGTGCCGGGGTCTCCGAGTCATTACAGACATTTAGGTCTGTTTCATGCTTTAGTCTTGGGAATTGCTGGAAGTAATTAGTGGCTGAATCTCTGCAGATCTGTCTGCGGCCCTCCCTCTGAATAAGCCATCATCTCCAATCAGGCTGCTGTGAGCACCCCCTCCTTCCAGGTCTTCAGCTGCACATGAAAGCTTCAAGTGTTCCCCGTTGGGGTTAATATGCTTCTTTTTACCCACAGTGAGCTGGGATTTGCATAGTTTCCCCTTTGTTGATTTATTGCATCCTGGCGGGACGTGCAGCTCAATGACAGTGGGCTCACACGGGCCTCTTTATATGATAATGCAAGATCCTGGAGGTATTTAATAGAACTGCAGAGCCGTTATGGTCCTGCATAATTTTGCCATAAAAGCTGACACAGCTGCTGTTTTACCTCCTGCTCTCCTCGCCGCTCTCCTTCGGCGGCCGGCTCTGATCAGGCGCGCGCCGCTGCAGCTCTAATCTGTTTTCTAAACTTGACAGGGAGGATGAGTGCACACACTCCCTGTATTCATTCTCCGTCCCAGAGCGCTAATGCTGCCGTTTCCCTGTTCTCCGCTCTGCCAGATATTACGACGCTCGTGCACAGAAATCCTGAGCGTGGAGCCGTCCAGCGTCTGCGTGAACGGTATGTGTCTGGCAGACGCACACACACACACACACGTATGCACGTGCACACAGGATGTGAGCTGAGCAGGAGCTCCCCACAGACTTGACAAATCTTTCAGTTTGATGATTCTATCAGACGAGGAAGACTGGAGCTTCTTCAGCCTCACCTACGCTAGAACGACGGAGCGGTTCAGACCAAACAGGAACTGCTCTGACAAAACTGTTTAGGACCTTTATGCTGCAATGTGTAAATTGATGTCATCCTGTTGGACTGCTGTAGGACGGCACAAGTTATTTTCCAACATCTGCCATCACACCACATCAGGTCCTGCATGAAGCCGTTAAAAAACAGTCCACAGTGATTAGAATATCTTTGAGATCATTACCTGGACTCCTCCTGTGCAGCATTCAGCCCCTCTGACGTGTGACAGCAGAAGGAACCTTCATGGAACGGGCTTGGCTGTCCCCACAGACGGGCTCTGGGGCTCATGCACCGCGTTTATACCGCTCAGTGATGTCATCACAACTGGTCATACGTAGATCATCGCGGAAACAGTGAGAAAAGTTGTGGTCTTTACATGGAATTTTAACAGATATATATCAGGAATAAACGTTGGTAAAACCACAGAAGACGTAGGAATAAACCACGCACAGAACACGTGTGATCATTGTGATGATTATCTGCACTCTAATAGTGATGCATGCATCAATGACATAACTGTAATGTGATCTGTGCGCCGTATATGAGATCTAAGAGTCATACATCTGTGGTTCATGCGTGAAAAGTCTGTTAGACAAACGTGGAACGGTCCTGGAAAAACACATTTGTGTTTGCATCTCACAAAAATCACACACAATTAAGTAAGATTTACGTAATAAACTGCAACCGAAGCTCAAAACCGAATTCATTCCTCCGAAACCCTCGACGGACATCTGATCACATCAACGAACGCAGGAAACACTCATGAAGATCACACACGGATCATGAAAGACCGACGGTTCATACGTGGAACATGCACAACATGTAGGTAATGGCTGTGTGACACGGCCTTCACGTTCACGTTTCTCCTCCACGCCACGAGCGTGACGCGGATCAGCCTACCGGCGGAGGGAGAGCTACACCCCCTCAGCTTCAAATACCCCTGGAGCAATAGGGAGGGGCCAGAGGGGTAGGGGATGAATTTGATTCTGCCTTTTTGTATAACAGCCTTTGAGCTGCGTAAAACGTTTAGCATGCAGTCAATAGGCAGCAGGATGAAGCCACGTCATTCAGGCTGTCCTATTTTAATGGCTCTCAGTCGGAAGTATAAACCAATACTATAGTAGGAAGACAGATACGTTTCCTTTATGTGTGTCTGTGTTTTATTCATGTACAAAACTGTGGTTCATTTGTTTAAATCCTGATTGTAAAGCAGCATAATTACCCAGGAGGGCTGTAAGTGAGGCTTTGCAGCTGCTGCTGGGTTCAGGTCTGAGTGACTCCTTCAGTGTTGAAGGATGAAGACTCTTCATCCAGAAGACCTCTGGTCTGTCTGCTCAAAGTGTGGAAAATCCACAATACAGTTAGTCATTTTGAAATGTTTGATGTAGTTTTACTTTTTTGAGGCAAACCATGAGGTCGAGGGTAAAGGACTGATGTTCAGACCAGTTTTATTGCAGGGAAAATGTGAGTGAAACTGTTTTTACTGATGAAGAGTCTGTTCCTCACTGCTGATCTGCTGTTTGTCCACACAGAAACCTTCGACATCGTCCTGCGGGGGAACGGCTTCACTCTGGGGCGCAGCGGCCAGGGCGTGGTCTGCAGCTTCATAGTCAACCAGCAAACCTTCAGTGAGTGACGAAGCGCCGCCACAGACCTTCTCAGAGGAGCTGTGGCGGCCACGCCCCTCCTCTCCCTCTAACTCCGCCTTTAGCTTCTTCGGTGCCTCCGTTAAGACATGCAGTCCTAGACGGGGGTCAGGGTCCTTCACTCCGACTGTCCGGCCTGTAGTCTGGCAGGATTAGTTTCCGCCGGCAGCCTCAAACCTGAGGAGCTTCTCCACAATTCCCAGAATGCACTGAGGTCCGGAAAGGTGCAGATTTGATCAAACCCATGCTTCCTCTTTGGCTCCCAAACTGCAAACAGGAAGAGATGTTTTCCTTCATTTCCTTTAATGAGACCAGCAGGTCACATGACCACAGGGTTTGTATGCACAGTCTGTGGTCCTCCTGCTGTAGTGCATGCTGGGAAGTCATTAGTGAATTAATTTGTCCACATAAAGCAACAATTTGGTTTCTTTCGTCCTAAGAATCTTTTTAGTACGTTCCATCGGTAAAAGCCGCAGGTCACAGACGCTTCAGAGGGGCTGAAACCCTGGAAACCCCTGATGCAGACCCCGTCCCCGCCTCACCCCTTTCATTTAAATTCAGCTGAAGAAAGAAGGCCACGCGGGTCGCTCTGCTCCATATTTTCAGCTCGCAGTCTGTTCTGTTGAGAAATCCTTTTTCAGGAAGCAAATGGGATTTGGCACCGCGAGGCGAACTTTAAAGCTCTCATTTGGCCGTAGGATCTGTGGAGTCGGCTGCTGCCAGTGACGCCGCGTCCATCCTTCACCAGTTATTTTTGATTCTCATCATTTCAGCTCCACTTGAGCATATTTTTTGATTTAAAAAAAGAACTTCTTCTGAAATAGGAAGTGGCCATTAGCAGATGTCTTCGTGTTAGTCCTTTCTCAGTTTGGGCTGTCTCACATTCGCCCACTTGGGGCTATTTATTCCCTTATTGGCTTTTGCATGTGTTCAGTCCAGACCTTTTTAGCAGGGGGGCACCTTATAATTATGGACATGCATCATGGCAGCTATGGAGCACACGCCACATATGTGAAGCAGATGCTACAGCCCTCTCAATCATCCAACCAGTTGGAGCCCAGCGTTGAAAAAACAGGCAGAGAATAAAGCTGTAAGCTCAGTGGCTGCTTTTGTCCCCCCCCAACACACACAATTTTCTACTTATTGAAAATAATTCTAAGCCATCAAGCAGAAAAAAGGAAAGAATGTTTTCCTGTCTGTGACATTAATCATGAATCATATCAGAGATTTTCCTCCACATTTGATGACACGGAGCTGGAAATGATGAGACTTTAAACACATGGGATTTTTGTTTTTCACATGTAGTGGTTTAATCTGGGAATCCTAATCTGACGCCTGTGAGCTGCTTTGCCTCCATTTAAGACATTGACTGCTTGTCTATAAAGTTTTTTAAAGAACCAGGGACAGGAACCTGCCCTGCGTCTCGATTCAGAGGGGACTCACAGAAACCAGAGTTAGAAACCCTCACTGTGACCGTGGTCCAGGTTTATGCAGAGCGGAGTCAGGGCCAGCAGAACCACAGAACACTCAACATCCTCTTTGGAGCAGTAACGTGTTTTCAGCCTGAAGAAGTCATCCCCCAACAGAACCGCATCATCTGCAAAGATCCGGACCTGGCTGGAGCTGAGACAGGACTTGATTGTTCAGGTTCTGAGGGATCTGGTGGCTTTTTGCTCCACGGATCCATCCACAGGCAGAACTCTAAGCCCGGTTAAGACGTTTATATTGGATTTAGATCAGGTGGTTCCAAAGTCTGGCCCGAGTTCAAATTTTTACCGACCGCAGGCTCCTGTCATAAAATCAATAATACACTTCCTCCAGCACTTTTTAAGAACGGTGTAAACAGTTGCTGGATTCTGATTGGCCAGATGATGTCATAAGTAGGGATGGGTACCGAGCCCCGGGGCAACATCCTTCAAGACCGCAGTATCGTCAAGATCTAACCCCAACGGTTCTGCTATCGGTTCTGGAGAAGTCGCTTTTTTTTTGTGTCCCACAAAATATAAACATTATCTGCCATATTTAACTCACCAAGTCAGTCAATTTTCCGTTAAATAATGATGATAATAATTTCGCTATTCTTGCTGAAGAGGAGAGGTCTGTCTGGCGATTTGTGTGCACGGGGGGCGGGGCAGTTGTTCAGACAGCACGCGCCACGCGTAAAATTAATTAAATCTGTGCTGTAGCGCCACGAATATCATGTCAACCTGCTGCTATGATGACCGCGCTCTCTGTATAGAGCACACTGGAAGAGGGCGGGGGAAACGACTGCTGCAGAGGATGTGAACAGGTGAACAGGTGAACAGGTGAACGGGTGAACGGGTGAACGGGTGAACAGGTGAACGGGTGAACGGGTGAACAGGTGGACAGGTGATCGGGTGAACGGATGAACAGGTGAACGGGTGGACAGGTGAACGGGTGAACGGGTGAACGGGTGAACGGGTGAACGGGTGAACGGGTGAACGGGTGGACGGGTGATTGGGTGATCAGGTGAACGGGTGAATGGGTGGACGGGTGAACGGGTGAACAGGTGAAAAGGTGAAAAGGTGAACGGGTGAACGGGTGAACGGGTGAAAAGGTGAAAAGGTGAACGGGTGAACGGGTGAACGGGTGAACGGGTGAACGGGTGAACGGGTGGAGAGGTGAACGGGTGGAGAGGTGAACAGGTGAACAGGTGAAAAGGTGAACAGGTGGAGAGGAAAAACAGGTAGAGAGGCGGGGGAGGGGCTTTGGCTTCAAACTGTCAGAGATGGAAACACGGACGTCAGATTTTCTCTGGGATGATCTTATGAACTCAAACATTTATTTAATTTGTTTTATATTTACATCATGTCTGCAATGTGTCAAAACATTGCTGTTTATTTTGCTTTAAATAACTTATTTTTTCATGTATTTTACTTTTCAAGTTGGAAAAATGTACAAAATCAAATGTTTTGTTAAAAAAACATTGTTGAATAACAGGGAAGTAAAACACTTTATGTTCTTAATTTGGTATTTATTTATTTATTTATATCCTCTAAAAGTATCAATAAGGGTATAGTTAAAATACCGGATCAATAAGCAGTATCAATAAGAGTCGTAGTACCGTTAAAACCTTAGCGATACCATACCTAGTCATAAGCCGATAATACCTGTGGCAACAAGCCCGTCTTCATATCAGAAATACACAATAATTTGGGTTAAACTGTGTTTACATTTATTTCTGGAATGAACAGTAACCCCTTCCATTGTTTTTCTTAAAATAGTTCATTTGCATTTGAGACTGCAGACGGGATGGCTGGCCCTCACATGTTCACCATTTCTGGCCGTCTCTGCACAGAGTTTGGATTCATCAGAGACTGCAGAAAGTCCCGGCTGTGGTTCTGCCGCTCACGCAGACTGTTGTTGTTTCTGCAGACCACAAGCCGAGCGTCGTCCAGAACAGTTACCTGCTGTGCCCCGCGCCCAGGCTGCAGGAGGTTGGACAGTAAGTGCTTCTCACCTCTTTGTATGTGTGTGCACGAGCGTGTGCACGTGTGGAAACACTCCCGACCCATCCTGAGAGAACGTCAACCTCTTTTCCTCTTCTTCTACACCAGAAGTCCGTCCCATAAATGTGAGCTATAAATATTGTGCGTGTGTGAAGCGTTGGCACCGCACACAGGCTGCTGGGCTTCATGGATGTTTGGACGTTGGGATCTTGGCAGCAGGACGGCAGAGATGTGTGAACGTTTACTGACAGACGTCACAGCGCTCTACGCTGGTTCAAACCTTCTTTAGGTGACACAAATGCTTCCTCTCTGAGTTTCGCCATCATGCAGCGCTCTTTTAATTTGAAGAACTTCACTTCCTCAGTTGATCTTATTCTATTCTGCTTCTATTTTTTTCCTTCCCTCGTCGCTCTGATGGTTTTTTTCTGCAAATAAACGGCGCCTGTAAAGCGTGTGTGTTAAACAGTGCAGACAGAAACCCGGCGTATACATACAACCCGCAGAGGCAGAGTAAACACGTGTTTATTCCGGGCTGCGTACTTATAGCTTAAATGTAACGGCATCTTTTATAATCCCAAACCACAACAGATGATTGCCGAGGCATTTTAGATGGAACAACAGATTTGAATGTCCCTGCTGACTGCAATCCAATCAAAAATGTATGATTATGCTGCTGCTGCTTCCTGCAGCTCTAAAGAGATTAACCATCATATGAGGATGAAGATGCTGAGAGCCGGACCTCTGTTGACCCGCCCACACTCACCTGTGGTTTTAGCCGGGGGGCTGACTGCGGAGTGCACGGGCCCTCGTAGGTGTAAATGTGATCTCTGTCTGCCTCTGCAGAATGGACTACAGCCAGATTCACAGCACAAACACATTTACAAGCACCACAAATTCAGAAGGAACGTCCTTTTCTCTGGTATCATTTGATTTAAAACTTTGTTTTCTGCTGAACTTCAACAGAGAAAATATCTTTCAGCATCAGAGACATTTGTCTGAGCATCTTCATTAGGACATTAAAACATTTTCTTTTTGGCTAAACCCAAACTTCAGTCACCAGCTGGGTCAGTTCCTGCAGTGTAAAGACGATAAACATCGCCTTATATTCATATATTTGCATTTCAAGGCATTTTTGTTTGGTTAAGAAAACTCTTCTCTCAATTCAAAGTCAATACTACACTGCAGGCCTGTGCTGCTTTCAAGTGCAGTGGGAAACTTTGGTTTGGGGCCTTTCTTTTCCATTTTTATTGTTTAAGCAAAAAAAGGACTTTGGAGTATTTTGTTGATGTTCCCCTGCTTTCAGAGGTTTATTTAGTTATTTATTACAGAAACTATGGAAAAATGGAGAAATTTGGCTATAAAACCTTCAAACCAGAACAAATCTTTGATGTAATATTTATTCACTTCCATCTGAAGTGAAACCTCAGACTTTCAGGGTCACGGGTTTGCTGTTGGGGAAGGTGCTGAACAGGTCACCAGTGGGAGGCAGGGCCACACAACAACACACACATGCTCTCCTGGGGCAATTAACTGTTATGAGGCTGTGGCAGAAGGCTGGAGTGGTCGGAGATGAGCATGCAGACTCCACACAGAAAGGTCCCAGCAGGGATTCGAACCAGGGCCCTCAGACAGGGAGGAGAGAGCGCGAACCGCTGCCCCACTAGTATCTTCTTTCAGATGAGAAGCCTCTGCAGGTCTTCCAACGGTTAGATGGGCAACAAACAGCAGAACCTCAGCACAACAGGAGGATACATTTTCTAGGGTTGTTCAACGTCAAACTGCTTTGAAAAAACCAGAAGATCAAAAGACTCAGAGGAACGGCACGTTTGGTCGTCACTGACGGCAGGGTTCCAGGAAATCATGGTAACCATGGTAACCCCGCTCCCGTCCACCTTTGCTGAGGCCATTCGCAGCATCCCATTTGGAGTTAGCCCCTTCACAGCATGAAGGTGTCTGGTGTGTCTTCCTAAACATTTCAGTGTCTCTCGGTTCATCCTTTTTAAAATGAGAGAAACCTTCCAGCTTTGCAGGCTCTTTGATGACATTTTACGTCCTGGAACTGAGTTTTCTTTGGCCTCTTTTGGTTTAGGTCTGGAAAAAGACCGTAAGTTTCTACCTGGTGGTGTGGATTTACAGATGAACAGAAGATTAAAACACGAGCAAATGTATTAGTGTGGCTTTAAACCCTCAGACAGAGACCTGTGAAATGTCTTTTTGCTTACAGACGTAGTCAGGAGAACAGATTACAGGCTGGATGTTTGATGCCGATCGGTACGGGGCGGTGTCGGTACGTTCCAAACCCTCCTGGACCTCTAATCCAGCTGTTTGCAGGAGGGGGCGGTCCTGTGGTTCAGTCGTCTTGATGGATTCGGTGAGATCCTCTTTGTCTGACGTCTCTTCCTGCGGTTGACGGGACCCGACCTGCCGACGGTGACGTGCCCGCCATTTGCAAAATGTCTGCTTAATTAACTCTTGGCTGCCGACGGTGACCCATTAAGTAGTTAGCTGGTGCGAGTGATGAGTAAACACATCTGCTAGAGAGGCCCTAAAAGGATGTGCGACAGATGCAGCCATTCCCTTTTCCACGCTCGCCGTTTAAATAATTCACAGTGCTGCGGCGATCCCTGCACCCCAGACCACCTGCACGGAAACTTCCGTCTCCATCCATCTGTCCACATCTGCTTCCTCACCACCGCCACTTCGCCGGGCGTCCCGCCGACACGACTCCACTCAGCCGTACCGGAACGCCGCTGCGCCTCCCTGCGCCTCCCTGCGCCTCCCTGCGCCTCCCTCTATCTCTGGGATCATGTTTTGGAACTCGGGAGAGCCTCTCAGACATGGATGGTGGGGCATTTCAGATGTTCCAGTGCACATCTGCAGCTTCCAGCCTCACTGAGGGGGGGGCACCTCATCCTGCCTCAGTGTCCAGGAATCCGGGGTCCTTCTGCTGGCGGTGAAGCTGTGTAGAAGCACTCCTGGGGGAGGCATCATCTGTGCTGACAGCTGTGGCATCCGGCTGAAACGCTGGCATCTGCTGACATGCCCCCCCCTGCCCATCCTACCCCATGTCTCCTGTCTAGAGACCCCAAACACCGAGCCAGAGCCACGGTGGGGGTTGAATTGGCTCTCACAGCAGCACGTCCCCCTGCGTTTTTGCCACAGGGGTGCAGGAATGACCATGGGTGGGGGGCGACACACTGCAGGCACAGCCGTTGGCGCTGAAGCTGGGTAAAGCCCTGCATCCCCTTACACATCTGAAGCAGGAGGGGGGGCCACAGCTGGACCGGGTCACGCGACAGTACCAGAACTGGGCTCTGCAACAGAAGTTGAGTAGCTGCAGATGAACTTCAGTGTTTCCATGCAGAAGTCTCTGCTGACAGAGTTTAAGTACAGTTGAGCCTCCAGTTCATAAAGGAGTGTTTACATAATTAAAGATCTAAATTCACTTTGAACCACATTCAAGCAGAACCGGTCAGCGGGTTTCATCTCCTATATGAAGATTGGTTTGGCGGATCAAATCATTTTTAGTTTCCACAGAAGAGACAGATGTGAGGAGAAAGGCGACGGAGGCTGAAGCCGTAGAGGTACGGTCCTCCTGGGATGAAATGGTTGATTTGCTGGTAAGTTTTCCAGAAAGAAATGGAAGCACTCTTTGCAGGTTGTTGGTGATTCCGTCATACTCGAGCCATCGTGTTGCTAAACTTTCCGTGCGCTCTGTCGCTCTGGGATCCGGCTGAATCCTTTAAATGGGCTTTTGGAGTGGATTTCTCCTGACTGGCAGATGTTTGGGTGCCGGCTCCAGTTCTCATCTGGAGCCCAGGCTTGATGAGGCGACCCCTCCCTGGCTCAGAGTGATGGCTCCTGGATGCCAAGTGACATGCCTCTCATATGTTCTGTCCTCAATTATTCAGCCTCTTAATTCTCACGTCTTTAAGGAAAGTTTGAAAGCCATTAACGCGGCCATCGTCAGCTACTCCAGCTGTGTGGCATCAGCAAAGCTTAGCGTCAGGCCAAGCCAACTCTCTGACACATCACAGGGGGACAAAGTTTTTACGGTGCGGAGTGCCTCTGCTGCTCAACCGGTGTCCCTGGAAACCAGCGGCTTTTTGTGTCCAGATGCTGATGGATCCCTGAGCTGTGCCACGGTCTGCTCTCTCATCTCTCATTCATCCTGAGCTCTCCTCACTGTCACTGCAGAGGAGTCGAGTCACAGCCACCACTCTGTCTGTCAATTATTCATCCTGCTCTTCTCAAACCGCCTCCTGTTGTGATTCCTTCAAACTCTGAGGTTTGTTTTGATTGCAAAGATGAAAACGAGGCGGTGAAGAAAGCAGCTTCTGTGACGTTTAGGTTCCAAACTCAAGACAATGAAAACACTAAGAAAACTAAAGCCTCTAAATGTTTGGATGAATGAGGGGACTTTGGTCTGTTTCAGTGATTGGCAACAGTAGTTGCCATAGAAACGATGGCCACTCAGTCGATGGTTTCCGGTTCAGATCCAGAGCACAGAGCTTCGGTTTGACGTGGATCTGTTCTGCGTGTGAAACGGCGCACATTCAAGTTTGGAAAAAGACCCCATGGAGATGAGCGTCAGGCCAGAGCGATGAGGACGGGGAATTCAGTCCTGATTGACCCACAGAACTGCATACGTTTGTTCTGAAAAGCTTCTTCATCCTGACTGAGGAACACAACGGTCTCTGAAATCCATGGCAGAGGACCTGCACACCCGTGTTGATGCTTTAATGACTCTCCAGCAGGAAGCCCTCTGATAATCTCACCATGCCGCCTGTTTTACGGCAAATTAATCAGGTCTACTGTTACATTCATGGGAAGATGCATAACAGAAATAAGTCAGATGGTTTTTTTATTTCCTAGTTAGAAAATCTGATTTTTTTTTTAGTATTTTCCCATAATTCTCGTTACTTTTAAAGTTGGATAAAAGTCCTGCCAAAAAGGACAAAGCTTTAGTTGAAAACGTTCCTGCTTTTCCTCAGCGGCGGCGTTTCTCCATGTAGTTGGTGACGATGATTGTTTGCTGACTTGGCTTGCTTGGCATCCACAGGAACTCTGTTTTTCTGCCTGCTTATGTCTCCGTTTCCAGGAAAGATCTTTGTTTAGCAAAGGGAATAATAACTAAAGCCGACTTACTGTTTTAATGCCACAGGTTTGTCAGAACTCTGAAGGATCCCATCTTCACGTGCAACACTTCTATTATTTATAGTTAGACTCCGGTTATTCTCAGTGGTGCATTAAAGACCCAGCCCATGATTAACATGTTCCTGTGGAGGACATTTAGAAAGAAAATGAAGTATTTCTTTTTTTAAATTGTTGTGATTCCACAGAAAAAATGTTATTTGTGAGGTGAAGAAGAAGCTGGGGGGGCCACAAGCCCCCTGCTTCCAGCTCTCAGCAACGGGGAGGGGAAGGGGAGTGGGGTTGCTCTTCGCCAGCAGCCCCGCCCACCACTCAGAAGTGAATTTCTGATGAACTCCTGCCGCTCTGCACAAACGATGTCCTAGAAAAGCACAGGGGGTTTGGATTTTGCAGACGACAGCAGGGATCAGAAGAGGATCAGAGTGGGACTCAGAGACAACAGCTGACCTTTATGGTTCCCTTGTTTGAGGAGCACACGCATTCATACCTTTAGTTCACACTAAGACGGGCTTTCATCGGCTCTCTTCAGGTAATGAGCGTTTTCTTTTTGTCATTTTGTTGTTAACATGCACAACATGAGCACAAACACAAAGACCTTCGGCTGACATTCCTTCCTGTCTTGCTCACGTTGTGAGATCTGCATGTGTCAACCTGAAATCAGATTTAGTCTCCCCCCATCCTGACCAGACATCCTTCCAGCCCCCCAGTTGGTTTACTTTAGTCCCATCTATTTAGTTTCAAATGCGGCGGCTCCTCCGTTGGTCAAAGTTGGTGGAGGAAATTCAAATCACCTACTTCTATTTAATGGGAAAACATGTCAAAGTCTATTATTTAGAATTGCAGCACGCTCTGTCCTTTGAACATGATCCCATCCCACAGGATGTGGATCCCTGTGACCCCCCCCTGAAGAAGCTCCGTCCATATTGATGCCTCTCACCCGGTATGCGATGGATAAACACGGCCAGAGGAGGGTCCAGTTGGGCGGGTCAGAGAGCGTCCTCCTTTGAAGTTGGTAGAAGTTGCTGTGAAAGGGGGTGAGGAGTCCTGGCTCCCCTGCATAGTAATGGACACATGGTTTGGTCGCTCATCTGTTCAGAACCACAGGAGGATTGGAGGCCCGGGGCGCTGCCTCAGGCACGGGTCCAAAGTAAAGAGAGCGCTGCTGTTGTTATTCCACAGGCCCGTTTGAGAGGCGGCCCGGCCTCTCGCAGCTGGAGCCGCCCGCTCCGCCTCTGTGAAGCGTCTCGCTCCGTTTGCTGGATTCTCATTAAACCGGCAGTAATTGGATCCACCATAATAATAATAGACACCCATAATAGACATATGGAAATTGCGGTGCCGTTCATCATTAGGCTTTTAATTGTGCCCATTTTAGCTTTAGCATTTTCCTCTAAATAAGTCATCCGAGTTCAGGGGAGCAGTTAGTGTGAGTCAGTTTACTTCACCCACACAACCCAAGGCCCCGATAATGAGAGCTGACCCCTCCCTCTGGCCTGACCACCCTCCTATTATTTCAGTTTTTGTTTTTCTTCTGTACTTTGAAAATCCCTCCAATTATCCTCAGTTACGTGACAATTATTCCTGCCTTCCTCACACTGGAGTTTTGCTGTCTGCAGTTCAGCACGGACCAGGAACTACAACCCGCAGCATGCAGACAGACCCATCCTTTAGTGCATTCACAATCCAGTTCTCTGTCTGCTGTGGCCAATTAGCCACATTCCAGAGACGAGACTTCAGGCCTGCCCAACCCTGGTCCACATCCCTGCCTGTTGGACCGAACACGGCTGATCTCAGTGGTCCAGCAGTCGGACCGGCCCTGCTCTACAGGAACCATTTCTGCAGAATACTAATGATGGATGTTTTACAGGACGATGGATGTTCTCATCAGCCTGAACAACGGCACGTCCTTCATCACCAGCGCCTACACCATCACAGCCTCCACCTGCGTAAGTCCCGCTCTGTCCTGACGGGACAATCCCTTCAAACCATCGCTTTGCTAAAGCGGGGAATCAGAACCACGTGGAGTCCAGAATGTGGTTCATTCTCATGGCAAAGTCTGGTTAAAAGAAAGTCTTTTTAGACCAAATTAAAATATAAAACAATAAATGAGCATCACTGCTCATCTATTCCTGAGTGTTTTTCAAAATAAAAGCATCGAGTTTCATGTGTGGTTCAAAGAACTCTACAGAAACACAAAAAGCAATTTTAGAAACAGAACTAGAAGGAGAAGAAATCCAGAGTTGATGCTATTTTGCTGAATGGAAACGAAACTTAAAGGAGAATAATTGGCAAAAAAAGAAATAAATAAATGATCAAAGTTGACCAGAAATAAAGTGAAAATATATCACAATAACAAAATTCCAGAGCCGGGTATCAAACCAGCGAGCTCTGTACCAAGGATTCCCCATGTATTTCATTCATTCATTCATTCATTCATTCATTCATTCATTCATTTTCATCCGTTTGTGCCTTTCGGGTCACGGGGCTGCTGGAAAAGCTGAAAGAGATGAGCATTTGAATAGTTGAATGGTTGAAATAGATGGAAATTGTAGGAGGAGTTAAGGGACAAAACATGGAGGAAGATGCTAGAATAAAGACAGAGACACAGGAAAACAAGGCTTTATAGCATTCAACCAACTAGAACCAGAGATGTAGAGATCAGTGTCCAGTGAACTTCAGACTGGATGGCAGGTTTGGGTCTAACCAGGAATGACGGAGAGGCTCCTGAACACACAGTAGGACTCCTGCATTGAACCTTTCTTCCTTTTAGAGCTCCGTCTGACCCTGAAGCAGCTGTTAGAGGAACTTTAGGAGAGTAGTTACTAACATGTCACGGATGGACAGATTTTCCTCAAAGATCGTACCGTTAAACATGTCTACAACTTTTGTTAAAGAGCCGCAGAAACGCAATGGCACCAGAGGATACATAACACGCCTCTGTGTTAGCTCCTCTGCTGGTGCACGTGGACGTGCACAGACGCCCTCTGAAGCTGCTCTCCTGATCAGTTTGTCATGTTCCCTTTTTCTGCTCTGTTTGTCTTCCTTCAGGCCAGATGTCTTCATTTCCTCATGGTGCGCTCTGAGCATGTGATGACAGGTTGATGTTTTGAAATTGTGGAGTTTCTTTCTTACAAAATGACTACATTGTTTAAGGAAGTGCAGAAAACAGGAAAGAGGATTTCCCAGTTTCATGTAAGAACGTTCCCTCTTGTTTAGCCCTCGTTGGGATTTGGAGCTGAAGTCGTGTGTTTTCTAGTCCAGCTGCATCACCATGAGACTGACTGCAGTGATGTGTTCTGTCTGCAGTCCAACGGCTCGGTGGTGGGGATCGTTTTCCTGGTGCTTCTGATCCTGCTGGCTCTGGGGCTCTTCTGGTGGTTCTGGCCTCTCTGCTGTACAGTGGTAGGTCTTGCTGCCTTGCTCATGGACATCATAAAACACAGCTGCACATCATTGCATTGAAATAATAAAGGATTCTCTCTGTGTATGACGTTTTTCTTAACGCCGTGGACATTTTTTCTCCTCCAAACACGGGGAGTTTACAGCATCGTCCCTTTGGAGGACAGTCTGTCTGCATTCCCACTGAAGTGAACCACAGCAGAGTTCCTCTGCAGGAGAACAGAGATCCTCAAAAGGAGAGCAAGGCTTCTTTACTTTGGTCCACACTAGGGTTCATGTGACTCTGACACCTATTCTAGGTACAAATGTCATAATATATGATTGTTAAATCAAACTTTATTTATAAAAAAGGGCTTCTCATACCTTGCGCAACTCAAAGCGCTTTAACATTTAAGACAACAAAACAATACCACAATAAACCCCAACCCCCCCTCGCCCCTCCCACTCCACTCCCCTTGATTTAAATACAGTCTAACATGTTTGTGAGGACAGAACCTGAAACACGGTTGAAACACTCTGTTCCGCTCTGTGCTGAGAGGAAATGACATCACACTCGACCTTTCGCCCTCAGTCGGACTCTGCTGCATGGTGCGAGCTCGAGCAGGAAGTGAAGACGCCGCACCTGCATGAGGCATGAGGCGGAGGCCTCAGAAGCAGTCTCCTAACATTCTTCAAGCAAACTGTTAAAAACACAGCTGAGCTTGGATTAGCCAGGAAGGGATGAGAGGGACAGACTGCTGTAAGTTGCAGAAAATCTCTGTTTGCACAGGACTAGCATGGAACCTACATGAGGGCTAAAGAGATTATTAGCAAAGCTGGAGATCTTTTGTGGTTTGGTCACATTAGGGACCGCCGGTGCTCCAGTTTCAGCCACTTTCCTGTCATTGTTTCTCTCTCCTCTAACTCTGTTTTTCCACCAGTGTGCCTCGGTGCTCTACTGCATCGTGACAGGAAGTCAGGTGTGCACAGAGACATGATCCACTTTCAGCCTCTTGGATGTAAAAACCTTTACCATCAGTGGGACATCAGTTCAGCTTCATCCAAACAGGTCCAGGTTTCATTCCAAGTAGTGAGGAATATAAAATACTTTTCTATTACAGCAGCTTTGGCCAGTGGCTTTCATTTTGGAGAACATTCAACCGTAAAGTAGCTATGCTGATGGAGGCTGAACCTTAAACACACGTCACCAGTCTAACCAATCAGACGTGGCTAATGCCAGCACTTCCTCCTCATGGCTCATAAAGTCTCTCAGTTCCATCAAAGTAACAGCTGAAGGTTGTGTTTAGGGCTGTAGCGTCCCGCTGGATCCAGTGTCAAACCGGGACAAAGTAAAATAATGATTTGATGTTCACTACATCTCCCATGATGCATTGGGTTAATGTGACAGCGTTTCTGTGCTGCTGTTGACTGTCACAAAGCACAAACATCCAGTCGGTTTGATGAAAGTTACGGAGCGTTTTTATCCTTCCAGGGATGCCACTTGTTTCCGTTTTCAGATTTGTGTTTTGTGGCTGGGTCCGTACTGACCCCAGAGGGTTGGTTTGTTTTTCTTTTCAGCAATTGCCCCCCCTGTCTTAGCAAAGGAGGAACATGCCCCCCCACTTAAACAATGACAGAAATCTGCAGCAGATTAGAGTTTGGGGCGATGGAAGCGGGGTGCAGATGGTGCGCTTCCTCTTTTCCCTTTTTCTGCTCAGATCTAACGAAGGCAAACACCCCCCACCCCTCACCCCCCCACGCCTCACCTCTGCTGCTGCCCGGGTCTCCAAAGGAGACGTCACCTGGCTTTGTGGACCTGCGGGGATCCCGTCCAGAATGGGATGGAAGCATATTTTGGAAAACCAACAAAGGCATTAAAATGTAAACCCCCTGCAGCATGTCTGGCCGCAGACGTGTTTGTCTTGGTGGAGAGAGCTGCTGCTGCATCCATCCAGGGACGCAGAAGAAGAGGAGGGCCATGTGTGGCTTGTTAATATTTAAACCCTCAGTCTGCCAGGTTTCAGCAGTCGGGATGAGGCCGCGCACACACACCAACTCTCCCACAATCCCTCTGCCTCTGCCCGCGTGGACTGCTGCCAGCTCAGAGGTCATTCAAGCTGTGCAGTGATGATTTCTTTGTTTATGATCCGTTTGGTAATGAAGCTGGGAATGACGCAGTCTTTTGTTTCAACCAAACAGTAGAAGTTTATCCAAATTGGAGTCACTTTTGGGGACATTTCCTCTCACTGGGTGTCCAGCATCCGAGTACTTCACGTTCATCTGCAGTAGAAGCTGTGGGCCGTGCGTCTGCCTCGTGGTTGGACGTCTTCCTCCTTTCTGTTCTCATCCGTTCCTCTCAGACGGTGACTTTAGTCGAGTTTAATCTTCTAAATATGCTACCTGCCACAGATCCATCAGGGTTAGCGTCCACACAGCGGGACGGTCAGGGGGGAGTCTGGGAATGTGAGGATTAACGGGTCCAGTTGGATAATCAGGGGCACAGCCGTTCGGGGAAAGCGTCCCGGGTGCTCTGATTGGTCGATCCCCCCGGTGTGGTGCTGCAGCGGCTCGCCCATTGGGCTGGTGTCAGATGGTTAAATGTCCTGCTGTTTAGTTTTTAATTACGCTCCCACACTGCAGAGAGCTCACATCTGTCCGTCAGGTTGGTGGGAAAGAGCAGCAGAGCGCCGTGGTGGATAATACTTTATTTAGCCCACAACATGTGCAGGAAATCTGCTGCATAATTACTTAATAAAACGAGATAATCCCATCAGCGTAAGGTGTGGCTGAGCGGATGTTAATCAGCGTATGGAGAGGTCACCCGCAGACCTTTTCAGGATTTTCATACAGCCAGTTCTGTCAGGGAGAAATTAATTAACCCTAATTGATTGTTTTTCATTTATCTAATGACAACAGTACGCAGAGAGTCTTATGGCTTCCAGCAGCTTAACCGGGAATGAAACAGCTGTTGGACCTCTGATATGCCATAATTGCAAAGCTCCTTCGTCAAAAAAAAACCTAAACAAGAGCTGAGCTGCTCCGGCTGCAGTCTGCGCAGGCACAGGCTGCAGCCGCAGTCTGCGCAGTAGGAAATGTGTGCAGGCTGTTTGCTCCGCCCATGAACTGCAGCACCAGTCCCTTTAACTTTAACTAAATGACAGGATTCCTTCTGTTCCTGCGTGTCAGACGTTTTCCTCAGCCTCGCTGAGCTTCAAGGCGAGCCCCTCGGCTGCAGATGCTTGCTCGGGTTCTCTGGCCGCTCGCCGCGGCCCCGGTGCTGGTGGCTCTGACGGCGTGGCAGCATTCAGTCAGCAGCTTTGTGTTGTGCTGTTTTCCAGTCAGAGCTGTAAACATGCGACAACACGCCGTCCGTCAGCGCCCGTCTTTTCCCCGCTGAGGGCGGTGGCGTCAGGACTCTGTGGAACAAGTTGGACGTCAGTCTGAGTGACACCTGACAAATGTCTCTGGCAGCTTCACTTTGCTTGGCCGTGCACATCTGAGAGTCAGTCGGACTGGGGGGGGGTCATGGGGGGGTCTGCTTCCCAGGTGCAGCGTGGTCAGGCCTGTTGAGGGCGGAGTCTTCCTCATCTTGCCTGCAGGACTAGGAGCTGAGCCCCCCCCTGTATGTCAGTGGAGCTAATTAACTCCTGAGGAGCTTAGAAGTTGGTGTCTGGGTGTGGGGGGGGGCTCCACCAATTAATTCTGAGCTAAACGGGCCGCAGCGCTGCCCCCACAGGCTTTCTGTTAACAAGTTGATTTTCAGCCTTTCTTTGTTTGCATGGGGGCCCGGCTGTCATCAAGGGTCAGTGGGGGGCGGAGACCCCCAGCCTGGTGGTGCTGTCCATCAAGAGACGAGCTCAGGAATGTCTGTGTCACAACCCCCCCCCCCCGCCTCATTTGTGACTGATGAAGGGTGGACGTCCCCTCGTGAATCACTCTCACCTTTGTGTTTTCCTCTGTCTATCCAGGTCATCAAAGACCCGCCGCCGCCGCCTCCGCCGGCTCGCCCCCCTCCACCCGTGAGTACAACTCTGCTGCGTTGACGCTCACACAGCCGCTTCTTTGCCTGAAGATGCTGCCCCGGAACCTGTAGTGAGGGTGGAGTGAGCTGTGAAAGTGTTTCCAACGGAAGAGCGTTGGTCCACGGGACTCAGACACGCCGCGCTCCCCCCCTCTGTGAGGGGGGCTGTTTGCTGAAATCTTCTGGTTTCCTTGCAGTGTTTTCTCAGAAATGGGTCTCTGGGGCAGAGGAGACGGCTGTTTCTGTGTATTTGGGAGTGAAGTGCAGTGAAGTGCAGTGTAGGGCAGTGAAGCCCGGTTTTACCACAGCCATCACTGCCAGGGCCTCAGCTGCACTGGTGCTGATGCTCTGTCCCCCCCATGCTTCTATTTCTAATGATCGTCTCCAGGCCTGAAGCCTTAGTCACATGCAGCCGTGCGGGTCAGCCTCCATGCGGGTGCTGTGGGGTTTCGGGTTATTCTGACCCATAGAGGGTGGTAGGGTCGTTTCCTTGAGGCTTGTGCGTCTACCTCATAAGAGTGGAACGTACCATTGTCGTTTGGCGGTAAAGGTATAGAGAATCTTTCACAAGGATAATAGAACCACCTATGACGAATGTCGCACAGCCTTTACACAGCACTCTAGTCATCAGTAGAGGCCGTGTCACACATCCACTACGTACATTTTCACATTTTCCACGTATGAAATGTACGTCATTCAAAAGTGCTGGATTTGTCATTCGTCAGTGGACGCACACGTCCGTCGAGGGTTTCAGCCAACAGGTCTTTACGTGAATCCGGTTTGGAGTTGTTCCAGAGTTACTCAGTTTATCATGTATGACTCAGTTTCATCCATGCAATTTGCACAAACTGTATGTAGCGGCTTTGAAGACACGGCCTCCGCGTGTCTTCAGTGTTAGCTAAAACCTGACACCGGCAGCGTGCTCGTAGAAAAACGTGTATCAACGTTTTCGCCTTTTGGGCGCTCCCGGTTGTCTAGATCTACCTAGTTGCCCCGCACCTACGTCTCTGACCCGCAGACAGGCCGGTTCTACCCGTAGGGGCAGCTGTGAGGCTTAAAACACATCTGTCACTCAGGAAAGATGCTTTGTTTCCGTCTTCAGGAGCCGGAGCAGCCGCCTAAGAAGAAGTGGCCGACGGTGGATGCTTCGTACTACGGAGGAAGAGGAGCCGGAGGGATCAAACGCATGGAGGTCAGAACCGCAGCATCGCCCTGCACTGTCTGAAGAAGCACAGAACGGCCTCCGCAGGTCCAGGCAGCAGGAGGTGAGGCGCGCCTGACAGCTTTCATTCCGTAACGGGCCATCATCAGAGGAAGCTGCTGACGCTCCGTGTTCCAGCCGCCTTAGAAGTTTGTGGAGCTTCGCGGCGGCGGGCGGAGGAGCTGACTGACCGCTGTCGCCTCCGACATGACAGGCGCTGCCATCTCGTCCGTGACCGCGCCAGCCTGATCGGATCAAGTCACTGCCGGGATGAAAGATGGAGTGCTGCTGTCAGCTTGACTCATCAGCTCTCCCTGTGCGCCTCCTCCGCTCCTCGGTCCTGGAAGCTGTTTTCCCATTGGGAGTTGTAGGACCAGCTTCTGCTCCCCAACCATGAAGACGTTGGTGCCATTGCAGAGAATTCCCAGCATCCTCTGGGATTCCTTCCCTACCCACTGTATAGTGCACTATATAGTGAGTTTGGAAGGAATTCAGACACGACCTTTGGAAAAACCACGAATCCAGGGTCCTGCTGGTTTTCCAGAAACCCTGCCTCATCTGCTGCTGATCACCTGATCAGGTGTGTTCAGCCAATAGGGAGCTTCGATGACAGATTGGTTGGAAAACACGTAGGACACCGGCCCTCCAGGCCTGGATTTGGGGACCCCCATTTTCTAGGGCTGTCTCAATCTACAAGCGCCCTAGAAATCCCCCAGAATTCTCTGCGGAAAACCCACAGGGATCCAAGCTCACTGGATCTGCAAATAAAGGACCACAATGCATTGCGTCGGAACAATTTTTGCAGCTGCAGCAGGTAGATTGCCACTGATGTCCCCCCTCCTCAAGGATTAGCCCCCCCCCCAGGGGTGTAGAATGGTGTGCCCTTCTCTTTCATCTGTGTTTGGGGCGCCATGCTGGAAATCCACCCCCCCTTCGTGTTGGTGCTGATGCTGAGGTGGCAGGCGTGTCTAATTCATCCTCTCTAGTTTCCGCGGTGCAGGCCCCCCCCCCCTCCCCCCAGACGACGCAGGAAAGCTGCTCGGTATTGTCACTGCTGGACCTACAGCCTGAAGAGTGAGCCGTTCATCAATCGCCTCCCCGTTTGGGTGACGCCGTGTTTACTACAGCAGGACCTTCACCCGTGCCCCCCAAACCCCACCAGGGACCTCCAGGCCGGTTCTGAGGCTGGTTTCTGTCCTTTCTGACTGATCATCAGGTTTCCTGTGAAGACAGGACTGAGGCTCCTCACTGTCTGTGGTCTGAAAGCCTTTGGCTTCTACGTCTCATCTCCGTCCATGAGAGCTGCTCCTGAGCCTGTCTGATGGACGCACGTCGCCGCTGGAACGTCCTCAGCCATGCAGTCTGAACATCGCTGTCTTTGACCTCACTGGATCTCCATTTTCACTGGGAGGGGTTTTGTAGCACGTTTTGCACAAAGCTGCTCCTAAAATGAGCAACAAATGATGTGACTGAACCCTAGAGACGAGTCTTCGTCTCCATAAGTTCAGCATTGCAGCAGCCGAGCTTCTCTTGTCGTTTTGTGACCTCTGCACCCTGACCGATCTCAGTTTTTCCACACGTCCAGGTGCGATGGGGGGAAAAAGGCTCGACCGAAGAGGGCGCCCGCTTGGAGAAGGCCAAAAATGCTAAGGTCAGCATACTGGAGGAAATGGAGCAGCCGATGATCAAACGTCCTGCTGCAAAGCCCGCCCCAACAAACCATCCAGACAGACACAAATGGTACACTCCCATAAAGGTGAGTGCTGTTCCTGACGCTGGGTTTCCGTTGCCTTCAGAAAGGTCCGTGAAGGTGCCGATGTGTTTAAGGGGATGTGGGTCAGTCAGGCGTGTGCTGTGACGCAGACATTTCAATAGTAAGTACAGTTTTCTGCAGGGATGGTCCATGTGGAGCGGTGGATTAAGTGCATCCTCTGACACAGAGATTTTAGAAGCTGCTGAATGCTTTTCATCATTCTTTAAATGCTGTCTAACTACAAAGTGTCTGCTGGCTTTAACCAGGGACGCGCCGACGCTTTGTGGGCTCTGCTGCGGCGCCAGTACGACCGAGTGTCAGTCATGCGTCCCACCTCAGCTGACAAGGTACGTCCCAAACCCCCACCATGTTTCCTGTCAAATATTATCTCTATTATTGCAAAAACGCCACATGTATTCCCATACTGTAGCTGTGAATCCATAGCACTGGGGCTGTGGATGAGCCAGTCTGGGGAAGCAGTACGGATGGCTATGCGCGCCTCGCAGTACGACCGATAGTGTGACACAATGTTTTAAACTCTGCCTGCATATTAATATACCTTTCATGCTAATAAGATGGTAAAACATCCGTGCTAAGCGAAGCTCCAGCACTCTGAAACGGTTCAGGAGTCTGAACGGCAGCATCCAAGCTGGTATCCATCCCAAGTAAAAACTAGGTAGTTCATGACTCATAACAACAAAAACCACAAGCTGACCGAACATTTGACCAAAGCCGGAGGTCTTCTGGTGGTTCTGGTCGCCGTGTAGAGCTGCTCAAAGAGGCTCAGTGTGGTGAGCTGCCAACTAGCTCATAAATAGTTACAGAAATGTTGTCTTGTCAACAATTTAAGTCGATACAAGTATCACCGTGTGAAATATCGGGATCTGTGGCTGAATTGATTTTTTTCCTGCACCCCTACTGTGGCTGTTTGTGAAGCGTGGTCCTACATTAACCTACAGTTCACATGAGAGTTCACCCTGACAGATGTCTTCAGTTTGACTGTAGCAGCTCTGAAAGTTCCTCCCAAACGCTGCTGGATGTCCTTTCTCCCTGTCCTGAAGCGCCGTAGCCTCTTTTCAATGCAAACCAGCCACACAGGCGCTCATCCTGGCTGCAGTAAACCAGATGGACCCTGCTTCAAGCAGAAAAGACAGAAGAAACGGGACCCTGACATCATTACAACACAGAAAGTAGGTCAAAAAGCCACCGGAAACTCTGGAAAAGTTCCCAAGACAATTTAAAATAACCACAAGACAGTTTCCTCCATGAGGAGGACACTTTGGAAAAGTGATGACGTTTCTCCTCAGACACTCAGAAGGTGATGGGAGGGAGCTTCCACAAGATTTATGGTAGAAATGGAGCTCAGCGTCCATCTTTATCCATATTTGGCAAGAATATCTGCATGTAGTCTCAGAGTGCAGGAGTGCTGTCGGGGGGGGGGGGGTTGTAAACAGACAGACAGAACCTTCTTGGTTCAGGGAGGAGCGGATGAGAAGATCCCAAAACGGCTCTGATGGAAGTTCAGAGAAATGGGGCTTCATGCTAATGACCTGAGCAAACAAAGAAACACCTGTTCCACACCAAACCTGCCACTTCACTACGTCAGAAGCTTCACCCTCCAACTTTTTCAGCAGACTCCTGGTCACTGAAAACATCCTTATTTAGAAAGTTGCTTTTAGGAAAAGCCAAGTTTTCTTCTTAAAGCCGTTCTAAAGGAATTCACACAAAGGTCTCCACAGCCGTTTCTGTTAATAAACTGCATCCACTGCTGCCTGTCTAAGTGTCCTCTCAAACACACTCCATGTCACCTCAGAGGGCCCTTCCGCTGCCCGGTTCACTTCTTACCGTCATGCTTTCCACTCTTTCTTTGTGAAATGTTGCTTTTTTTTACAGTCGTTCTGCATCCTGATTGGCTGTAGACTAGTATCCATCAATCTGGTCACTGACTGCAAAGAAAACAGAAAACCTGACTGCAAAGACCCCCCCCCCACCACCACCACCACCACCACCACCATTCCCCCTAAAAAGACAGCAATGACATCATGGGACGGAAAACCATAATAGGATTGAACGGGGCAAATATCTCCTATGGGGCTTCAGGAAAAAATCATTTTTAGAATCCACTGACAAAAACACGTGTTTGGAATATCTAAAGGACGTTTTGAAATTATTATGGGATGGCCACACAACCTACAGCTTGGTGGCCATTTGTTTTACCACAATATGGGAAAAGACAAGTTTTGCTTGGGAGATTTTCATGAAATTTCACACACATGCCGGCAGCTTAAGTCCACAACCACCAACTCCTGGAGTTTTGTCGACCTTTGGCCGCCATCTTGAATTGAAAGCATGAAGACAGTTTTAGCACCAGCTACAAAGGGAAACTCCTCACATCTTGGGCGTCATTGGGAGCAATTGGGGGAATATTGCAGTTAGACGTTGTAGAACGGTGCGCACATGGCGAGCTTTCAAAGGGGGCGTTCTCCTCTTACACAATTTCTTAGCAGAATATTATGAAAATGTAATGCATGGATCCTCGGTTAGAGCTGAACTAAATAGTATATCGTAGGATATGAACATATTAGGAACGTGGGCGTGGCTAGCTAACAACCTCTGTTGCTAAGGAAATCCAAAATTCTACATTTGCCGATTGTTTTGAAACTCACGTCGATCTGTTTGGTATTCCCAGGCGACCAGAACATAAGATGGTTGCTACGGAGATAAAAGAAGCTCTAACCCTGACAGAAAAGCCGGCATGTTGAAAAAAAGTGTTTTTTCATCAATTAGTAATAGAGGCCTGATGTGGCGGTCAAAGGTGGGCGGCGAGGGCGGGTAGCACCTGCTGGCCACAGAACGCCGCTCTGAGCTTTAATTGCAGGTTATTTTTAGAATGTAAATTCTATGAGTAATGAGGGAAAAATGGACGCCCAAAACATGGAGATGTTTACATATTAGGGAAAATCGCTGATGATAGTTTTGCAGTCTGTTTGGATAGTTTTTGATTTTGTGAGATGAGGGGTTAAGACCCGTGCTAACTCTACGCTTCTACCATTGTGCTGATAATCAGCCTCACTGGCTGTTTGGCTGTGCAGCACATCCAGTCCTGTTCACGTGTTCAAAAGCGTGTTCGTAAGCCACATGCTCATTCATGTCAGAACCATCACGGCCTCGGGGAGGCCATGGACAGCCGTACTTGGGCCTTCAGTTTGACCACGTGCTGTCCCTCATTGGTCCACAGATTGCTCAACAGGACGCCAACGACGAGCTTCTCCTCCATCTTGGTTTTTGGCTCTGCCCGCTGATCATCGTCAACACGTTGCGACCAAAGCAGAGTGCCTGATTGGTCGATGTGACTCAGATATTTCCCTTTTTATTTATGGTGGAAGAATCGTACCAGGTTGCATAACTTGCCACGCCGGTCATCTGGTGTTTACATGGAGTGAACATTGAAACTGAAGGTAGCAGGCGCCTGAACAGTTCCAGTGTGGAGGAAACGAGAGCAGTTTCTAGACTTACTGATTTTATAAATGAGCATTATAAAGGTTTCATTTCCAGGTTTTTGCACAGGTTTCCTGTATAGTAACCCGTTTTCTGATGGTCATAAAGCGTGAGAGTGTTCCCTCTGACATGGAGCTGAGGGTGTCTTAGCGTGTTCTTAACCCTTTGTGTTCCTACAGAACAGACTTCTCCTCTGTCACGGCTGTAGTACCTGCACTGTGCTGTCTTTGTTTAGTCCTGGCTGTGCCCGGCGCCATGGCTCTGGGCTCATTTTCTGCACGTTCACACTGAGGGTTGGACATTGGTGGTTTGCTCTCTTTGCTTTTCTGTTTCCGTAGAGACTGGAGAGTTTTGTGCTTTTTGTGAATTCTGAGGCTATTTCTGCAGGAACAGAGCAGGTGAAGCTTTCATGTCTTCTCTGGTTTTAGAGATAATCTGCAGTTCTGATCTCTGCGTTCCGGCATGGATCATCAGAACCGTCCAGCTTTGAGATGAGTTAGTCACGTATGAAACGTCATTATTTTCCAGAGGTTGATCCCTGACTGTTTTTGGACGTCACATGTTTGACGTTGGCTCCTTTGTAAATGGAGACTTAAATTAGCCTTTAATGTAGAGAATCGCTGACAGACCTGGGGGGCGTGTGGCTGCGGGTTCAACAGCTCTGTGCAGCGATGCTGTGGCGGCGAGGGGGGGCTCCTCTTTGATGGCAGACAGGAAACCTCGGGGGTCATGAATTTTTCAGTGGTTGCGTAGATTCGTACAGGTGTGAGGAAGCAGACATCTGTTCTGCACGGGGGTGTCCACATCATCCGTGAGCTTTTATCAACACCCCCCTCCCCAGTCCCAGCAGCCTCCTCTGCACCCCCCACCCCGGTCGGAGCCGACACGTGGAGCCTGGCGTCAGGATTGTCAGCAGATGCAGAGCAGAGACAGAAACTGCAGCGAAACCCTTTTTTCCTTTTTTCCTGGTTTCACATTTAGCGCCTGAGGGCCTTCGACACCAAAGGTAGAGCGGGGGTGGACACAGCTGCGGTGCCGAACTCGCCCCGGGCACAAATAAAGAGATCTAATGCGGTTTGACTGCGCTGTCGGTGAGACCAGGGAGCCGGGGAGGCACTTCAGAGCCGAATCCGCACAGCAACATCTGCCGCCAAGTTCTGCCGGTGAGCGAGTGCGGATGGCAGGTAGAGGGAGGTGGTGGCGGGGGCTCCGCCGGGCTCTTTTGAAGAGGGGTCGGTGTGAATACCTGCCCCCCCTGGCATTGCCGTCCAGGTTGTAGGTTTAGTTTGTGAAAGCAGCTGTCTGCGGAGCGTCAGAACGAGGTGTGAGGTGAGTGCTGCCACAGCATCCATTACGTCCTCCTACGGACGGCGAGCAGCGAGCGGGCGGCACAGTTTCTGCAGTTGGATGTGTTCCTCTCGTCTGCTCCTCGCTGGGGGACGCGTGGGCCGAGTGTGTTGCATTGTGTGTGCAGGTTAATAGTATTATGGGCTGCTGAGCTCTGCTTTCATTGGACGGCTGCACAGACGCCTCCTCCTCTCACAAACCAGCTTCCAGCAGAAACGGCCCAAGTGTCCGATTGCTGGCTCCAGACCTGGTTATGTTGTTCCAAATATCGGACTTTTGTCAGAAAACCCACGTGTTTCTGTCAGGCATTGAACTGCTTTTCAGTCATGTGACTCTGCTGTCACTGAGATGGTCTTTAATCATCATCTGAGTCCCATCATCTGTCACACACCTAGGCGTATAAAATCTATTCTCTCCATTTGACCCCTTCCCTGGGGGGCGGTGAGCTGCAGACACCGGAACCATTTGGTGGGTCACCCCCCTCCAATCCCTGTTTGAGCTGAGTGTCAAGCAGGGAGGCATTGGGTCTTTGGTTTGACTTGGCCTGGATTTGAACTCCGACCTTCTAGTCACAGAGCAGACACTCTACCACAAGGCCACTAAGCAGTGACGTTCTGGCTGCGTGGTGCTGAAGGGGGTGCTGGTCTGCCCCCCCCCCCGAAGCTCCTGTTTTTCAGGGTTTCATCAGAGATATTGTTTCAGAGACGTGGAGATCCGGCTTTAGGTGTGGGACGTTGGGTTGGCGTGAAGGTGGAACGCGTGGCTCTCTAACGCCGTTCCTCGCCAGCATTCAGCCCAGTCCGTCTGAGGACGACGACTGTACACAAACTGAGAGCCTTGGCAGGCGCTTTCGGGCCTCGGCGCTGCATCTTTACATTGTGAGCCACGGTCACATTCTTGCAGCTGAAGTTCTCTGAGAGTTTCCTCGACAGCAGAAAGTACTGTCCAGTATGTTTATGGCGTTCAGGCCAGCAGGAATGCTTTTGTCCTCTTCTTCTGGAGAATGGGGTGCAGACATATTCACGTCATCTGGTGAGCTGAAGTGAAAGTGTGCAGCATCCTCTAGAGACAGAGTGAGATCCGGATCCACTGATCCACGTTGGGCTCCACCACACAGGGACCAACGTGGCGCTCTCACTGCTGGATAAGCGTGTGCTGCAAGCTGGTGGCATGGACGCCGTCCAACGCACGGCGGCCTTTTTCAGAGGAGCACGTGAAAACGTGCGGCCGCGGAGCGAGGTGAGGAAGGACGAGGCTTTGTCCCCCGTCTGCAGAGCAGAGCAGCCAGCCAGCAGATGCACACACACTCGTGGTTTCACACGCCGTCTCCATGATTCACACGGCACAGGGACGGCGGTGGGAGCATTTCTTTGAAACTCATAAACTGTATTGTTGAGTGTTAAAACAAATGGCTGATTGGAGCCAAAACAGGAGGAATCCTTGCTGCTCTGCAACGTTGGCAGCAGGCCGCTCCGCTCTCCCCACAGCTGTTTCACAGAATAATTTGCTACCTTCATGTCTGTTCAGACAAACATGCTAATGTGCTCCTAACACGTGCTGAAGGAAGGCCTCCACGCAGGACTGGTCTGCTGCAGGGCAGGCAGGAAGTGCACCATCACGCAGACAGTTTTTCATAATAAAAGACCCTAATCAGAAGCAAACAACCCGGCAAATGATATTAGGTCTGAACAAACGGTGGGATCCCAGCGCATGAGATGTTTTCATTAACAGGCTAAGCAGAACGGCACAAATAACCAAGTGTTGACAGAAGAGCTAAAGCCGAGGTGGGCAGTTTCCCGGCCAGGAATCAGGCGGCAAAGGCAGCGTCCGTCCTCTGTGAGCAGCGTCCGTCCTCTGTGAGCAGCGTCCGTCCTCTGTGAGCATTTGTGGGAAAACCTGCAGGCCGTTTGTTCAGTCAGGAGCTCTGTGAACAACATCTGTGTTGGTTCAGCTGTACGGGGACAGACAGAACCCGTTTAAATGTAAAAGCAGAAAACCTGAGGAGGAAGGTAAAGCTGCCCTCCAGCTGTGGCCCAGGTGCATGCTGGGAGTACATGAGAACACGTTTGGGGATGCTCACATCCCAGAAAGAGAAGCCTGTTTCTAGTTTTCCATAAGTTTGGCTGTTCGATGTCTTTTTAAAAATTGGAGCATGAATGAAGCTGAGGTGATTCGTCTTTTTCAAACCGGCGCCGTTTCTGAGGCAGCGAGGAGAACGGCGTCTGATCGGAACCACAGGAGGATGTTGCTCAGGTGGAAGTCTCCGTGTCACCGCCGTCACACGGCCTGGTGCCCTGGGCGTCCGCTGCATGCGCTGCAGGAAGTGGCGGGCCCCGCGCCTCGTTAGTCCTGTCTGTTGGCTGTCCGGAGGCCCCGCCCTCACAGGGAAAGTGACAGCCTCAGCTGCCCTCCTCACCAGATCCCTGCTCTCCACCTTAACCCGGGAAAGTAGGGCAGATGTCCACGCGGCTGGTTGTAAATGTGGTAATGACCCCCATGAAGCCCCCCCTACAAGCAGGCTCTGCCCCTCCTCCATCTGCGGTTTGGACCTGGCTGCGTGACCCCCGCCCCCCTCAGTGCACCCATGAGGGGAAGCTAATTGTTGTTGGTGGCAGCCGGTTGGAAAGGTGGGGTGGAAAGTGGCCTAATGTGGCAAACGGAGAGAGAGGCGGCGGTTCTCCTGGCGGACGCCGGCGTCCCGAGTCCGGCCGCTGCCGTGCGGCGAGCAGGGAAAGCCACAAAGACGAGCCGTTCTTGTTCTTCTCACTCGTGCCGTCGGCTGTGGCGCCTTTGCCGGCCCGTTTTCCTGGCCATTAGCTGATGGGGGCGCCGTGTTTGGGTGGCCGGGGCTGGTACCTGCACCCCCCCTGCCCCCCTGCTCCTGCAGCTGATAGGATGCGATCTGATGTCCTGCCGGTGCCTCTTTTCCCAGCAGCCCTCAGACCGGTCGGAGCGGCGATGGCGTCGCCGTGCGCCGAGCCGTTTCTTCATCACCTATTAAAATCAAAGCGCCGCGGCGGTGGTGGTGGGGGCGCCGGGAACCCAGCTTTAATTAAATGACATTATTGTTAACGTCAGCGGCGCCGAGGCTGCTGCCTCCACCATGTTGTCGTCCTCTTCACCTCTCCCCCAACACACCCGGGGAGGCGGGGGGTATTCTAATGCTGCCCCCTCCCCTGCACCCGCTCAGAAGGCTGGAGCGGGGAATGCTGGGAATATGTTCACAGTGAATATTCAATGAGGCTGCCGTGCTTTGTGTACATGAATGTAGAGCCGCGGCATAATATGTAGTGAAGGCCCCCCCCTCGAGGAACTCCACGTAATCTGATCCTCCGTCAAACGTTGGGGTTTGATAACAGACATCAGGTTATGAATAAACATGTAAACATGTGCCTCAGTGTGGCGCTTTGAAAGTTTCTCAGGCTCCTCCCCCGGGGGCCCCGCCAGGTCCATCCTCAGCATTGCTATTGTTTTCTGCTGTGGTGGGTGGGAAAAGGAGGCGAGCAGCCTGCAGAGAGCCCCCCCCCAGGTCTTTGTGAAGGGGTCGGTGAAGTGTCACTAACAAGGCTGCATTCACGCAGGAACTGGGTCTCTGTGACCCCGCCCTGTTGCTCCAGTTCAGACCAGCTGTGGGGAGAGAACCCCCCAGTGCGGAAGCCGTCCGAGTCCAGCCTGAAACACACGTCCAGCTCCGTCTCTAGAGCCCTGATGGAGCCTGAATACGTTCCTGGGTTTATTTCGGCCCCCCCATGCGTCTGTGATGGGTGTCCTGTGTGGTCACTCTAACGGGGCCCCCCATGCTGAGGACATGTGAACTGGTGGTCAGTGAGCATTTAGGTGAATTAGCGGTGTCCCTGTCAGCGGCGGTGAAAGTTAACTCCTTCCTGTCTGCCTAATCATGCTAATGAGCTTCAGCACGAGCTGCCGGATGGGAAACCCAGACGCCAGCGACCTGTGGACTTCCCCTGGACCCCCCAGCTCATGTGGGCGCCTGTGTCAGGTCACCCGGACTCGGGACTCCAGGTCACCCGGACTCGGGACTCCAGGTCACCCGGACTCGGGACTCCAGGTCACCCGGACTCGGGACTCCAGGTCACCTGGACTCGGGACTCCAGGTCATCTGGACTCGGGACTCCAGATCATCTGGAGTCGGGACTCCAGGTCATCTGGAGTCGGGACTACAGGTCATCTGGAGTCGGGACTCCAGGTCATGTGGAGTCAGGACTCCAGGTCATCTGGAGTCGGGACTACAGGTCATCTGGAGTCGGGACTCCAGGTCATGTGGAGTCAGGACTACAGGTCATCTGGAGTCGGGACTCCAGGTCATGTGGAGTCGGGACTCCAGGTCACCCGCACTCGGGACTCCAGGTCACCCGGACTCGGGACTCCAGGTCATCTGGACTCGGGACTCCAGGTCATCTGGACTCGGGACTCCAGGTCATCTGGACTCGGGACTCCAGGTCATCTGGAGTCGGGACTCCAGGTCATCTGGAGTCGGGACTACAGGTCATCTGGAGTCGGGACTCCAGGTCATGTGGAGTCGGGACTCCAGGTCATCTGGAGTCGGGACTCCAGGTCATCTGGAGTCGGGACTCCAGGTCATCTGGACTCGGGACTCCAGGTCATGTGGAGTCGGGACTCCAGGTCATCTGGACTCGGGACTACAGGTCATGTGGAGTCGGGACTCCAGGTCATCTGGAGTCGGGACTCGCCACCACCGCTGCCAGACTTTTCCTGAGGCTTCTAACCAGAAGCTGTGGGGACATTTGGACGTCGGTCGTGGTCGTTCCGGCTGAAAGCCTCTGTCTGGAGGTTGGATCTTCACTCATTCGTCTGACTGGAGCTGAATTCTCCATGAATTAATTACAGTCTTTCATTATTGATTGGTAGGAATAAGGGCAGATGCGACGGGAGTCTGCAAAGTGCTGTGTCGTCTTGATTGAGAAGATTGTTGAAGGGTTTCCAGATGTGGCCGCCGCCGCCGCCATGTCGAGGCTCTTCCTGTCGGGGTCGTGTCTTTAGTTCTGTTAGACCTGGAAGAAGAACTTTGTTCAGATATCTGATCAAAATGTCAGTTCACATTCTGATGGATGCATCTGATGTTAACGATGATTTTGTAAAACAGCTTATTAACCTTCGTGACGGAGAGATCTCCTACAATTGATGGGTTGTCTCCCCTTCAATTAGCGTGAGTAATGGAAGCACTGATTTACTTCTGCTGACGTGGGAAAGTGCCGCTCTTCTTCACCCTTTCTTCTGTCTTTGAACCACAGCAGCAGCACAGACCTTTGAAGAAGGAAAATGTTTCTTTGTTACTGTCCACCAGATCTCAGAAAGACAGATTCTTCACACAGGAGGAAGAACCAGTGGAATCTGTTAGTGGGCTCGCCTGTCCGTCTGGGAGCGAGCGCTTCAATCCCGCTGCTGAGAGCACAGATGCACATTCGTCCCGCCTTCTCCACAGTCTTAATAGTGTTAACCCGTCAGCTGTCCCCAAACCCAGGACACAAGCATCTCCAGTGTTTTCGCCGCTAAGCCGGATTTTCACTCTTCCTCGCAGCCAACACTTCCCCGCTCCTCCTCAGCACCACATCACCCTCCTCCCTCCTCTTCTTCTCATGCTTGCTGCCTACACTGAAGTCTCTGTTATTTCAAAATTCAGCTTTGGTCACAGAGAAGATCCCCCAGATACACACAGACACACACACACACACACACACACACAGACACACACACAGATACACACAGATACACACAGATACACACAGATACACACAGATACAGGCACACACACACACACAGACACACAGACACACACACACAGATACACACACACCCAGATACACACACACCCAGATACACACAGATACACACAGCTACACACACACACAGGCACACACAGACACACACACACACAGACACACACACACAGATACACAGATACACACACAGACACAGATACACACACACAGACACACAGACACACACACAGATACACACATTCAAAGCAGGCCTTCACAATTGTGCAGCAGGAATAATTTCTCAGCTCTCCTGAAATGATCTGAACACAATAAAGGATCGTTTTCCTCTACAGTCTTCTCTACATTTCTACTCGTCACACGTCGTCTTATTCAGTTCTCCTCACAGAAGGAGGTTTTCCTCTTTTTCTTCCTCTGTTTGGGATTCAGAGTAGAGTTTTATTTGTCGTTTGCACAGATACATCACAGACATGACCCCCCCACCCCCGAGTCAAGCTTCCTATGAAAAATAAAAACACACTGTACACAGGAAGTAATGATCAAGTAACTGTAATGATACCAAAAGGACGGAGCGCTTTTAAAAAGCTCTCTTACTGCACATGTTGCAGAGAATAAAGGTACAATATGTCTATAATAACTACACTATATAGTGAATATCATATATACTATAATCATGCTAATGTCACATAGTGAGCATCAGAGCATTGAAGATCTCCAGATTTCACACATGTTCTGGTTGATGCCGGCTCTTGCCTTACATGGAAACGCTCTTTCCGTTGTTCTCAGCTTACGACCCCCTTTGGAGCAGCAAAGTCCTGCACAACAGAACTTTGACACTGTTTATGGGCCGTCACCCCTCCAGGATTTCTCTGTGATGGCTGGCTGTTTGCAGCATTTCACCCATGGTTGAGCTGCTCAAACCCTCCGTGTCCTTCGTCTCTCTGCCGCCGCTCCTCCTCGTCCCGTCAGTCGCCTCCTTCCCTGGCCGTATCTGCTCCGTCCTCCTCACCGCCTTTGTCTGCCGCCTCTTTATCTGACTTTGTCCTCCCCTCCGTCTTTCACACGGCGCCTCCATTCTTCTCTGTCCACTCGGATCGGGACGAGGAGCGCTGCGCTCCTCTGACAGTGCTCCTAATTAAGACGTAAAACTGTGGGCAGCAGGTTTCTGAAGGTTACACTGTCTGTACTGCGAGAGCTGATAAAGAATGGAAGCGCTGATGACATGTGACGTTTTGGGCTGAGATGATGCAAACCGCTGCTAATGAAGCCGGAGCTGCTGAGGAGCCGGTGGAGCCTCTGAGTGCACGTGCGTGTGCATGTGTGTGTGTGTGTGTGTGCAGGTCTCGCCCCTGTGGCCTTTGCGACATCCGAGCGTTGGCGTGGCGTGCACGAGAAGCTGCGCCTCGGCTAATCTGCACATTTCCTGTAAAGAGAATCAAATCTGCTGCACATTTGAAATGATTTAGCAGAAAATGTGTCAAATGTTGCACCTTAAACTTCCCTGTTTTGTTGTGAATTCAGTTCATTTTTTGTTTAATTTAAAAAAATGTTCGAATTAAAAAAAATTCTCTCTTGATTAAAGTTTACAAAACAGTCAATGTTTGGAGCTAAATGCTTCCTTTGTCTTAATTTAGGTTTGTTTGTAGATGAAATAATCCACTAAAAAGGAAACATTGAGCTGTTTGCCCAACAGAAAGTCTGAACCTTTCAGCCATAATCCCCTCAAACAGGCAGAATTCTCATCATCATCATCATCATCATCATTTATCTCTTTATAAAGCTCCTTCCACCAGCAGCCAAGGAGACCCAAAGTGCTGGACACACGGAGAACAAAACATTCAAGAATAAAAAGCATAAAAGCAAGTTCAAGAGATTACAACCAGGGCTGGGCTGATGCTAAAACTCTGACATGGAGGAACAATTCTTCTGTAAAACTCTCAACAGCGTGACCTCGCTAGTTTCCAGTTGCAACTGATTCCATAGTTTAGGAGCCATCACAGCAAATGCAGGGCCCCCCCGAAACGTATGTTTGCTTCTGGTTGGTGGAACGTAAGGACTTTAGGGAGGAATATCTGAAAAGCCGTCTGGAGAGGTGAGAAGGTGCTGTACCTGCCAGGGACTGAAAGGAATTGGAGGAAAAAGCAGGAATTGCACGGACAGCCAGTTCAGAGAGGCTAAGATGGCTGTCATGTGGGCAAACCTCTTTGCCCCACACATACATGTGGTGAAGAAAGCTTCCTGTTTGTGGGCGTCTCTGGTGCGTTGAAGGCGCTGCATGTGGATCCAGGCAGCAGTGCTTTGCTGATTCAAAGATGGATTTTTATGATGCTGTTTATGAGCCTCATAACTTTAGAAATCCACATGAATGCTGCAGAAAAGATATTTTCTGTTCCAACTGTGTTATCTTTTGACAAACGCTCTCCTGCAGTTGTACTCTCATGCAGCGTAGCGTCTTGAAGTTGCGTCCTGGCAACTGGACTTGAAATCTTCTTCCTTGAAACATTTTTTGCTCATCCGAGTGTCTTCATCAGACTGACACACGCAGCTGAAGAAACTCCATCAGAAAGTCAACGTGTGAGTAATATTTGAAAATAAATCTGTTTCAGGATCAGAACATAGTCACAGCTCTGCTTCACATTCCAGCTCTACACTGTCCTAGAACAGACCCTGACAGAGTTCCTTCTTCAACAGTTCCATGTTTAAAATGGGAAAAGTCCCTTTCTTGTGTTGGACACAAACAATGGCTGCTGTGTTATCTTGTGTTGAAACAAGAAAAATAAAATACCCTTTGTCAGCAAAGTTCAGCGGCGGTTCGTGGCGGTCAGCAGTGACTGGTGGCGGTGCTTGGTGGTTGTGAAACCAGGTTGACCGGTGTGAGCGTCTGAGCCCAATCAGAGCCCCAATGTGACGCTCTGGCTCTGGCCATATGCAGGCTTTCCCCCCTCCTCCCTGCGCTCTGGCTGGTGTTGTGAGTACACGAGTCATGACTGTTGGCTGTGGAAACGCTCTGACTCACATAACCCCTCACTAAAGATCAGGCCAAGCTCTCGCAGCCCAGACCCAGCCAGGCCGTCTCTGCATAAAACTCTAATTGATTTGATGGACTTGTGTGTCGTTCACACCCTTTCCCCAAACAAACAGTCTTCCCAGGATTCATCTCCATGAAGACGGAGCCACAGAGCGTCTGAACAGGAAGTGCTGACCTGTCAGATTTCACAGCGGGGTTGGGGGGGGCTTGTTGTGCAACAATTTATCGTCCTGCAAATAGTCTCCCATTACCGCTCTTCTACAGAGACGGTGGGTAAGGATTTGAGAGACGGTGGCGAGCGGACACCTGATCCGGCCTTGAGCCAAAGAACGTCCAACTGTGTAAAAGTGGAGGACAGCAGCACCACCGTTCATGATCCTGTCACCCCTTGGTGGTTTTACTCTGGATAAAATCTTGTTCTCCTGTCAAAGTCCTGAATGATCACTGCCCATACGAGACCAAAGTGCAGCTGGGCACGGAAAGGAATTTTAGGCAGAGGAGTGCCGGACGTCTGGGTGAAGGCCTGGTAGAGCTGGGGGGGGGCTTCGTGGCATAGAGTGCTCTCAAGGACATCTTTCAGGTGTGACTGGACTTCTTCACAGATCATGGCCGAGCGGCTAAAGCTAAAGGTCAGAAGATGGAGGTCTGCGGTAGCAGGACTCACCGCAGTGAGATGGTTTGAAATCCAGAGGTGCTCGGCTTTAGCTGGGCTGACGTGAGAAGCTTGTTTTCCAGAGGGTCTGTAAAGCCGTGGAGCTGTCAGTCAGTGTGGAGAACTCTGTTGGTTTTTGTTCTCCAGCTTTTATTTACTTTGGGGTTTGGGCCATTTTGACCAGACGTTGTGTTGCTTAATCTGACCTAGAGGTGGGCCGACAGGCCCGGTGCTGCATTCACTACCTTCAATGCAAACTCCATGTAAATGCACGTATGTGCGTGTTTTCAGGCTTCTGCGTTGGACATAAACTCATAGCACCTGACTCAAGTCGTCGGCTGCCTTATGTTTGCTGGGGTGTCTCAGATCATTGTTGAAATCTCCACAGATGTGTAACATTTTGTTATTTTGATCTTCTCCATCCAGTCACTGAACACTTCTAAGCTTGACCCTGGTGACCTGTGAACACAGCTTATGACATTCCCATATCTGAAGACTTGGTGTCACTTAAATCCAGTCGGGCACAAACTCCACCTATTCATGTCTCTTCAATGATCAGTCTTCCAATGGTTGACATTTCCATGTTTTCACAAGGACACTGCCCACACATGGCTACCAAATCCCAGTTCCTGATTGTTTGATGTTCAGCTGGTTGAACTTTCAGCGTGCGTTCAGTGAAAGCCCCAGAGCACGGATTCAAAGCTTGGGTGGGAACACGGGGTTTGAAGGCGGGTTTCGGGGCGTTTTCGTAGACGTTTCATTGAAAGCAGCCGCTTGAGAGCGAGGTGCCGCGGCCGCTGTGTTTGTATCTCCAGATGCAGCGGTAAGGCCACGCCCTTTTCATGCCTATGTTTGATTTGAAATGCTTTAAACGGCATTCATAGGACAGATGGGATCCAGCAGTGGAGGTGGACTCTGAGCGTGTTTCAGTGGCTCAGATGTAGATTTTCTAGTGAACTCTCCAAACCTGAACTGTCTTGTTTTTACAGCATCAGACTAAATGCCCTCCCGCCCTGCTTTCTGCCCCCGTTGAGTGTGTGTTTGTGTGGTAAATGCCTGTTGTTGGTGTTCCTGTGTGCGTGTTGCTGCTCATGTCTTCTGCACTCAGGTCACATTAACCCACTTCTCACAGTTTGCAGCTGATGTTACAGAAGAACGCAGCAGCAAAGGCCTCCCTGCAGCCGCCGTAGCTGCTGGCGCTTTCACGCTGTTGTGTTTCCAGCACGGCTGGCCGCCAGGCGCATTATTTACTGCCTGCATAAAATGCGGCGCGATAAGCATATTTTCCCAAGTACAGCTTACGAGATGCTTTATGGCCCGGCCTTTGCACCTGCAGCAGCATGTTGGTTTACAGCTCTGTAAATATGCGGCGTTCTGCGGTGGAATCAGGTTGGAGATGGATCTGGGCTGCCAGGCGTTCCTGGAGGCTCCAGCCATGAGCAGCAAGCGTTCAGGGGAGTGATGGAGACGAAGCCGCTCAGCCGCTCCGCCGCCTCCACGGAGGAAGTCCTGGGAAACCTGAGGAAAGCTGCAGATGTTCATGAACCCCCACCCAAAAGAGGAGCCAACACCACCCCATTCATCAACGCAATCACCGCCTTTGTGTCTGTGATGAGACCCATTCATGCCTTTGCTGTGATTAAGTGCATAATCACGTCATCTGTGTGTTTGTGGCTGCTGCTGCTGAAACTGCTGCAACTGCTGCTGCTGTTGCTCTGTTGCTGCTGTTGCTGCTGCTGCTGCTGTTGCTGCTGTTGCTGCTGCTGCTGCTGTTGCTGCTGTTGCTGCTGTTGCTGCTGCTGCTCTGTTGCTGCTGTTGCTGCTGTTGCTGCTGCTGCTCTGTTGCTGCTGCTGCTGCTGTTGCTGCTGCTGCTCTGTTGCTGCTGTTGCTGCTGTTGCTGCTGTTGCTGCTGCTGCTGCTGTTGCTGCTGCTGCTCTGTTGCTGCTGCTGCTGCTGCTGTTGCTGCTGCTGCTCTGTTGCTGCTGTTGCTGCTGCTGCTGCTGTTGCTGCTGCTGCTCTGTTGCTGCTGCTGCTGCTGCTGCTGAAGCTGCTGCTGCAACATTTGCTACTGCTGCTGCTGCAGCAACTGCTGTTGTTGCTGCTGCTGCTCTGTTGCTGCAACTGTTGCTGCTGCTCTGTTGCTGCTGCTGCAACCTTTGCTGCTGCTGCAACTGTTGCTGCTGCTGCTGCTGTGTGTCATCAGCTGCAAATCTTCATCTTTAATGTGCTGATGGACAGCTGAGGAAGAGGAGGAGGACGCTGATCTTCCTCCACTACAGCTGTTGGATCAGAAATAAATTCCTGGCGTTTTTGTTGTTGTCGTGTGTTGAACTCACAGCTGGACTTTTGGTTCTGGACGTACTTCCCTTCTTCCTGTCTGCACGCCGCTCCAGCTCCGCCCCCCACCCCCCACCCAACAGCCTCCTCTAAAGCATCTCAAGCAGGCTCGATGCCAACCCCATTTCCTCCTGCATTAGACTCATCAGGGACTTTTAATGTGCGGCACCCTGTGGGACGGGGGCCACCCTGGCACGTGCACAACACACACTCACACACACCGCCCCCCCAACTTGACAGCTCTCTCCAATTACTGCCCTCCCTGTCGCATGGCCTGTGTCTCCGCTTAGAGCAGATCGCATGTGACCTCATCCAGCACGCCGCTCGTGGGCGGGGGCAGAGAGGCCTATGCGGGGCTACTACTGGCAAATGCACATACGTGCACCCCCCCCCCCCCCCCACCCACACACACACGCACGTTAAAGGAGCATCTTTCAGAAATTCCATTTCCTGTTCAAACCTTAAATGTTCCTCATGACCTGGTTTCTGTTTCCTGCTCAGCGGTTTTACTAAATGAATCATTCTTGTTGGTCAGATTTACGACGAGACTAAAAAACAAAAACAGACTGGATTTTTGCGTTTCATTCAAATGTTTGAACACAGACATTAATATCAGTGGCTCCCCCTCTAGGGTTCACTGTTGACTGAAGCTTTCACTGCAGATGGAACCAGCAGGCTTCAGTCCCGATGAAGAGCAGAAACATGTATGCTTCACTCACAGCAGTCATGGATCCTCCACAAACCCAAAGCTTCACCCGAAGCCCCACTTAGTTCCTCTGCAGAAAAATGCCAAACTCTTCCAATGGGTCAGGACTGTTGTTCTGAGCTTTTAGTCTAATGCAGTTTAAACCCTCAGAGGTTAGAGGTCACACTACACAGCACTGAATCCACACCCTTTTCTATGTGGATGTTTTAAAAATGCTGATTTATTTCAAATAGTCATGCATAGATGACTTTTAATTCCCTTTAAATACATTTAAAGTCAACTGTATGAAGGTTTTATATATTTTTTTTGTATACTTTCATGTTTATCTGCCCCTATGTGCTGCACTTTGCTTGTAAATGAGTGTTTGAAGTTAGCTTTGACACCTTGATGCTTGAATTTATTTCCAACCCTGACCAAAGATGGTCCTTTTGCATTATCCTGCAGAATCCTGCAGCACATTTTGACGTTTTCCTGCTTTTCCATTATTGCTTGCACGTCTGCTGTCGTCATGTCATGGTTGCAGAATGTAAATTGGTTGCTCGATGCCACATTGCAGCATTTCCATGTCCACATGAGTGTGTGACTTCCTGTTTTAGGAGCGGGGTCCCTGGCTGGGGAGCTTTAGACACAAGCAGCCTTTATTCCTTGCAGCTTCATGAAGGGAGGAGAGTTGTTGCCGGCGGAGCATTCAGACTGTTGTTGATGGGCCGGCCGCCTGCAGACATGAAGCTAGCTTATGTTTTGGTGCGGCCTCGTGCTTCTCTCCAGGAGGACAGTCGTGGCGCCGCCTCATAATGTAAAAGTACAGATGAGCCCAGCGGCTCTGTGAGGACGATGATCCGCCCTGGCACCCAGAAGGAGAATTAACAAACGGCTTCCTGTTTATTTCTGGTCCGTGTTTGGATCAGCCTCAGAAGGGTTGCACATGTTGTTGGAGACACAGAGCAGATGCAGAGCCGCTTTCCTGTTGCTGCGTTTGCTGCGATCTGGTCGCTGCCGCTTGCTTTTGTTTATTCCTGCCTAGTGTCTTTGTGTGACCCTGGAAAGCCTATTTCTGTACCGTCAAGATTTTGTTCTCCAAAAAAAGCCTCACGGGAAGGTTTTTGAGGAAGTCCCAAAAAGTATGTAACTTCACAGCAGAAGTCTCTTCACACCAGTAAAAGCTGTGACTAGTTCTTCCTACAAGCATCTGTTACGCAGCGCTCGCTCTGAAGAGGCTTTTATGAATGCATGGCACCACAAGCTGCCGCTCTGCGGCTGCATGCGGGGACGGGGGCAACGTTTTGGTGGAAGTGAGTTTGGCCCCACAGGCTGTGAACCGGCCCTCTGCTGGCTGACGTGTTGCACCAAAGCACCTTTGTATGTGTGGGAGGGGGCGGTCCGTAACCTGGCTGTGTGCTGCAGTCAGTCCATTAGCTGTGAACCCAGTTGTCCGACTGGAGTGGGTTGACTTGGACGGCGCTTCAGCACATACCGGCCCAGAACCAATCTCTGTCTGATCCTGCTGGCAGGATCCTCCCACAGTCTCCCACTCCTATGATTATTTTATCCTTCTGAATTCTTTATGCCGCGTTGCCGTGGCTCCCGCCCCGCTACAGCAGAGCGCCGCGTTGGCCATACAGTACATTCACACTACAGTTATTTGGACGGCGCTCCGGTGTGGCTCTGTCCCGGTCCCTCCGTTGGATTCTGCTCGTCCATTAGTGCCATCTGTGCCTTCATGCGCCGTCTGTGAGGCCCCGCTGACGCCAAAACGATTGGCATTTCTCTGGAACAACCAGAGGGACGGTGCCCAGAGCTTTTAGCTGCCAATGATGTGCACTTACTCTGACAAAACCAGCCAGGGTGGTGATGGGGGGGCCAAAGCCAACAGGAGGCTCCGGCAGGAAACAGCTGCACCTCCAGGCCCGATGCCTCCGTGCTCAGGAGGGGCCGCCTCCCCACGCCGTCGTTGTCCTTCAGACCTCGCTGTTCTGATCAGCGGCTGAAGGAGTGAGGAGGTGGAGCGGGCCGCCGTCTCATGCTTCCTGTTTGTGGACTTCAGTGGCAGAGTTCTAGAAATCCAGCTGCATTTCTGCACGTGCACGGTGTGCACGCTGTTCCCTAGGATCTGTGCACCTTTCCTTTCATGTGATTCGATACGTATCTCCATACATGAACGGATGCATGAAGGATCCAGCTAACGTTGAAGCAATACAGTCCAAGCCTTCCCTAAACAGATGCACTCTAGATATTTATGATTCAAAACTATAAATGAGAACTCCTTCAAGCAGAAAAACTCCTTTTTTCTTACTGGTTCTTATTATTTGAAACCTTGAACACAACAGCTCCAAACATACAAACCTGAATTCTGGGTCTTTTAGACTCTCTAGTTCGTTGTGGTTAGATAAAGTTATTTTTATTATATATATATATGTATATAGTAACACAACACACATCTCTCACTGTGGTTCATCTTCAGCCAGAAGGAATTGACCCAACTTGATGGAAGCTAGCTTGTGATTGGACGTCTTTTTGTTTGCATCACATGAACATAGAGAGGCAAAGACAGCAGCATGTTTGGTCTGGCTGCTATTGAACAGAAACATCTAAATAGGATTGGAGAGAGCTTTGTAAGTTTCCGGTGTCATGTGGAGCAGTAAAAACACTGCTGACTGTGATCTTTGATGCAGCTATCTGTTGATATAGAGCTGATATCGTCTACTCACTCCTCCAGCAAAAGAACAGGGCCTGTTACAGCAGAACACACCTTTCTGCCTCGATTACACGCAGCTTCTCCTTGCTGCCATCTTCCCGTGAGTCTGCTGGTTGGTGAGGACGTGTTTTCCCTCCGTGGACTCGTCACCGCAGACTCACCGCGTGCTCCTGTGAACATTCCTTCCATCCATCCCTTTGACAATCGTGGAGATGCCAGAGTTGTCAGCGAGCATCGTGTTTTTGGCTGGGTCTCAGGTGGCTCTGGTTTCCCAGCAGGCCAGATGGCAGCGCTGTGTGGGCAATGTGCACGTGTGTGGGCAGCGTGCACGTGTGTGCACAGGGGCTGTGAAAAGGAGGGCCAGCAGCCTGGTGGACTGCTCACACTCTGGCTGGGCCTCTGTCCCCGCGCAGCTGCGCCGTCCCTCCAACTTGAACTTTTAATGTGTTCAATATGTGACACATGTCTGCAGGCCGAGCCCCACCTGCAGCCTGCAGGGGGGGGCAGCTCCGTCTGAAGGCTCGTTTTGCTGAAAAGCCGTGGTTATCTTCTCACCACATCCCACCTGTCTGTTATCGGTTGTTTTTGGAGCCGTGGTAACAAATCCATTCAAATTGGGCTGTCACTAAGCATTATTGACTAGTACATAATTATTCCACATAGTTGATTAGTCAGCAATGATAGTTTTTATAAGTAGGTGTGGAAATGTGTCTTATGCTCTACATTGACAAAACCTCCTAGTAAAACATGAAGCAAAGGTGTTTTGTGAAGGCAGCTTTCACTGCAATGAGTGAACAACAATAAAACACATTCAAATGCAGTGTAAACGCGCTCAGTATTATGATGCACGGAAATATAGGATCAAGAAAATTGGAGTTCAAGGTACAACATGCTATAACGACGGTGAGGAGATAAGTCAGCGTATTGAAATGCTCTTGGGAAAGGCGTGAGTTTTTTCTGAAACGGCGTTCCCAGCGCTGAGAGACGCCGCTCTGAAGGACGGGAGGAAGCTGGAAAGCAGAGGACGGATTTGCAGAGAGAGCGATTGTCCCTCGTTAGCGTTGCACCAGGACAGTCGGTTGACAGTCAACATGTGACAGCGTCTGTAAACGGAGCACACATGTAATACAGCCTATACATCACTGACTTCACACATGTTTTTAACATGCAGACTCTATATCAGGGGGGGCTAACCCTGGTCCTCAAGAGCCTCAACCCTGCCTGTTTTCCAGCTCTCCCTCACCAGCCTGCTGTTGATTAGCTGACTTAAGTGATTTCACATCCTGATTGACTGAACACACCTGATTTAGGTTATCAGCATCAAGCAGTCCAGGGAGAGCTGGAAAACAGGCAGGACTGAGGCTCTTGAGGACCAGGGTTGGCCACCCCTGCTCTATATGATCGCATGGTTACACTGTTGTTGTGCACAAAGACACCAGAGTCTCCAGTTTCACTGCCACTATCTGCTGAACCACAGCAGTGAATCCAGTGCTGCTGGTTTCCCCGGTGATGATGGTCTGTCTTTGGGTAGTTTGGGCCAGAGGTGGAAGCCTTTGCAAAAACGGGGATGTAAGGCAGCTGCAACCACTGGATTGTAGACGGTCCCTGATCAAAGGACGCATGGCAAACACTAGAGGTGTAACAGTTCACTTCAACTACCATTTGATTCATACCATAACTTGTGGTTGATGATGTGGTTGATGGATCCAGATCCTCTGGGTCCAAACTTCCAGCAGTGAGACTCCTGAAATTCCTGCTACTGAACAGTGAAGTTTTCCAGATTCTTGGATTTCTTCCAGATCATCAAGTTAAATGAAATCTGTGTCCAAACCAACAAGTCAACTAGAATGAATGTCAGATCCATTCACATGGTAGTTTCCTAAAGTTCACCACTGTTGTTTTTCCACATCCAGAGAATCCAAAGGGAACATTCTAGAACATTCTAGACACTGGATGGTCACATGACTTTATTCACAGTCTGTCCACACACTGGACTGGAATGATGGACTGATGGACCACCTGAAACAGTGCAGCATGCACACCTGTGTGCACGCTGGGGGTGTGCACGTCCCCCAGGTCTTTGTCTGATGAACAGGCGTGTGTGAGAGAAGGGAGTCATGAGTTTTGCAGTCAACCTGTTGCTGTTGGATTAAGTAAACCCCAGATTAACTAAGCTGCTGTAAAGGCTGCAAAGCTCCAATGAGGAGAATCGACTCTGTTCTGGTGATAAAGTCCTTCAAAGCCCCAAGCTTATCACTGCAAAATAAGCATCTTGCAACTGGATTACAACTCTCATGCTTGCAAGTGTTTTCACGCTCCGGTCCAGATGGGAGATCCGTTCTGCAACCTAACTGGAAGCTTCTCTCTGCATCTTTGTTCATTTTTATTCTTTCATCTTGTGAAAGAGCCACATTTTATACAATCGCTTCCAAACTCAAGCCAACTCAAACATTTGGAAAGAGCCCGCTCCCACTCAGCTGTCTTCTTTGCCTTTCCTCGTCTTCCTGAAACCCGGGGAGTCGCTGGAGCTCGTCACTGCTGGGGGGTCTGCAGCTGCATATGATGTCGAAGTGCTTCCTGTTTGAAGCTCTGCTGTACGTCTGCGACAGGAAGTGCAGTGAACCTCTGCTGGCCGCCTCCTCAGAAAGCTGTGGACTCTTATTCCACCAGGACACGCCCACCCCGCCCGCTGTAGCCTGTTCAGGGTTAACAGTGTGTGTTAATGTGTGCTATTACTGTCTCCGGTGTTTGATCGTTCCCCCTTTAAAATCACGTTTTCATAAGCAGCCCATCCCATCAGCTCCTGATCGATTGTCACAGCGTTCCCAGCGTCTTTCAACAATGATGATCCCGTTTAGGACATAGTTTCTGCAGAGCGGCAGGAGGTCATTAGAAATTCACCTCTGAGTTGTGGGCGGGGCCAGAGACCTGCACAGGATCATAGAGGGGCAGGGGCTCAAATTCAGCACAAACACTATTTTTTGTCTTTTAAACAACATAGAAATGGAGATTTTATAACTAAAGTACTAATAGATACAGTCATGTGAGAAAATGAGGACACTATGAACGCCTGTGTATATCCCACACAAACACATTTCATATCAGTTTGAACATCACTGAGGGATCCAAGTGACAGAACTTGAAATCAAGAGTTTTGAAGCCTTCTGAAAACTTTCTATGAATGGAATGACATCATCATGAAATTTGAGAGGCTTCACACTAAGAGACATCAGAGGACGGCTAGACGCCACAAACACGTGTCCCAGAGACGCCGTTTCAGCCAAACCAGCACAGTTAGAGAACAGGAGTCCAAACTATGACCTCCAGTAAATGGAGGATCTATATGGATCTTTTTTCTGATCTTTTTTCCCAAGAGTAAAATAATAAAAGTAAGACACTAATATCTGAACATTTTTTAAGACGCAGCTGATTATTTAATGAGGGTTTCCTCTTTTCTTCTCAGCCATGTGACCTAAACTGATTGTTGTCAACATGAGTCTGTAATGGTTGCCACTTCAGATGAGTTTCAGCGCATGACGTAAAGATTGAAAACTTGTGTTTTGTTTCAATGAAATGTTGAGGTCATGTGTTGTATTTGTCGTCACCCCATTGGTTGAACGGTACCAGCTGACAGGTGACAGCCGGGCGACAGCACATTTTGACAGAAAATCTGTGGACAGCAGATCCAGGAGACCAATCAGAGAGAAGAGTTTAGCTGCTGCTGTGATGATCCACAACACTGCTGTGGGTCCGGATGGGCCTGGATGGGCCAGGATGGATCCGGATGGGTCCGGATGGGTCAGGATGGGCCAGGATGGATCCGGATGGGTCAGGATGGGCCAGGATGGATCCGGATGGGTCCAGATGGGTCAGGAAGGTCCAGGATGGGTCCGGATGGGCCAGGATGGGTCCGGATGGGCCCGGATGGGTCAGGATGGGTCAGGATGGGCCAGGATGGGTCAGGATGGGCCAGGATGGATCCGGATGGGTCAGGATGGGCCCGGATGGGTCAGGATGGGTCAGGATGGGCCCGGATGGGTCAGGATGGGCCCGGATGGGCCAGGATTTTGCAGGATGGGCCAGGATGGGTCTGGATGGGTCCGGATGGGTCAGGATGGGCCCGGATGGGCCCGGATGGGCCAGGATGGGTCAGGATGGGCCAGGATGGGTCAGGATGGGCCAGGATGGATCCGGATGGGTCCGGATGGGTCCGGATGGGTCCGGATGGGTCAGGATGGGCCCGGATGGGCCAGGATTTTGCAGGATGGGCCAGGATGGGTCAGGATGGGCCAGGATGGATCCGGATGGGTCAGGATGGGCCAGGATGGATCCGGATGGGTCAGGATGGGTCAGGATGGGTCAGGAAGGTCCAGGATGGGTCCGGATGGGTCGGGATGGGTCAGGATGGGCCAGGATGGATCCGGATGGGTCCGGATGGGTCAGGAAGGTCCAGGATGGGTCCGGATGGGCCAGGATGGGTCTGGATGGGTCCGGATGGGTCAGGATGGGCCCGGATGGGTCAGGATTTTGCAGGATGGGCCAGGATGGGTCTGGATGGGTCCGGATGGGTCAGGATGGGCCTGGATGGGCCAGGATGGGTCAGGATGGATCAGGATGGGCCAGGATGGATCCGGATGGATCAGGATGGGCCAGGATGGATCCGGATGGGTCCTGATGGGTCCGGATGGGTCAGGAAGGTCCAGGATGGGTCCGGATGGGTCCGGATGGGTCAGGAAGGTCCAGGATGGGTCCGGATGGGTCAGGAAGGTCCAGGATGGGTCCGGAGGGGTGGGGATGGGTCAGGATGGGCCAGGATGGATCCGGATGGGTCCGGATGGGTCAGGAAGGTCCAGGATGGGTCCGGATGGGCCAGGATGGGTCTGGATGGGTCCGGATGGGTCAGGATGGGCCCGGATGGGCCAGGATTTTGCAGGATGGGCCAGGATGGGTCTGGATGGGTTCGGATGGGTCAGGATGGGCCCGGATGGGCCAGGATGGGCCTGGATGGGCCAGAATGGGTCAGGATGGGTCCGGATGGGTCAGGATGGGCCAGGATGGATCCGGATGGGTCAGGATGGGTCCGGATGGGTCAGGAAGGTCCAGGATGGGTCCGGATGGGTCAGGATGGGCCAGGATGGATCCGGATAGGTCCGGATGGGTCTGGATGGGTCAGGAAGGTCCAGGATGGGTCCGGATGGGTCAGGAAGGTCCAGGATGGGTCCGGATGGGCCAGGATGGGTCTGGATGGGTCCGGATGGGTCAGGATGGGCCCGGATGGGCCAGGATTTTGCAGGATGGGCCAGGATGGGTCTGGATGGGTTCGGATGGGTCAGGATGGGCCCGGATGGGCCAGGATGGGCCTGGATGGGCCAGGATGGGTCAGGATGGGTCCGGATGGGTCAGGATGGGCCAGGATGGATCCGGATGGGTCAGGATGGGTCCGGATGGGTCAGGAAGGTCCAGGATGGGTCCGGATGGGTCAGGATGGGCCAGGATGGATCTGGATAGGTCCGGATGGGTCTGGATGGGTCCGGATGGGCCCGGATGGGTCAGGATGGGCCCGGATGGGCCAGGATGGGCCAGGATTTTGCAGGATGGGCCAGGATGGGTCCGGATGGGTCCGGATGGGCCAGGATTTTGCAGGATGGGTCTGGATGGGTCCGGATGGGCCCGGATGGGTCAGGATGGGCCAGGATTTTGGAGGATGAGCCAGGATAGGTCCGGATGGGTCAGGATGGGCCAGGATGGATCCGGATGGGTCCGGATGGGTCAGGAAGGTCCAGGATGGGTCCGGATGGGTCAGGATGGGTCAGGATGGGCCAGGATGGGTCCGGATGGGTCAGGATGGGTCCGGATGGGCCAGGATGGGTCCGGATGGGTCCGGATGGGTCAGGAAGGTCCAGGATGGGTCAGGATGGGCCAGGATGGGTCAGGATGGGTCCGGATGGGTCAGGAAGATCCAGGATGGGTCCGGATGGGTCAGGATGGGCCAGGATGGATCCGGATGGGTCCGGATGGGTCAGGATGGGCCAGGATGGATCCGGATGGGTCAGGAAGGTCCAGGATGGGTCCGGATGGGTCTGGTTAGGTCAGGATGGGCCATGATGGGTCCGGATGGGTCAGGATGGGCCAAGATGGGTCCGGATGGGTCAGGATGGGCCAGGATGGGTCAGGATGGGTCCGGATGGGTCGGGATGGGCCAGGATGGGTCTGGATGGGTCCGGATGGGTCCGGATGAGCCAGGATGGGCCAGGATGGGTCCGGATGAGTCAGGATGGGTCCAGATGGGCCAGGATGGGTCCGGATGAGTCAGGATGGGTCCAGATGGGCCAGGATGGGTCCGGATGGGCTAGGATGGTTCTGGATGGGTCCGGATGGGCCAGGATGGTTCTGGATGGGTCCGGATGGGCCCGGATTGGTCCGGATGGGCCCGGATGGGTCAGGATGGGCCCGGATGGGTCAGGATGGGCCAGGATGGGTCCAGATGGGTCAGGATGGGCTCGGATGGGTCAGGATGGGCCAGGATGGGTCCGGATGGGCCAGGATGGGTCTGGATGAGTCGGGATGAGTCGGGATGAGTCAGGATGGGTCTGTATGGGCCAGGATGGGTCTGGATGAGTCAGGATGGGCCAGGATGGGTCCAGACGGGCCAAGATGGGTTCTGTGCTGCACCCCTAGAAGCACAGCAGGAGTCTGATAGATGTTCTTCTTCAGCAGCTCAGAGGGTTTGTGCTCCAGGCAAGCTGGACTCCTACAAATCTGAGGTCCTTCTCTACACTTTCCCCCTGGATGAAAGCGGAGATGTGATCGAGGAGCTGGTTGTTCTCCTTACACCGCCTCGCCAGCGGCTTCATCCCTGTAGGCCTCCTCATCCTCTTCCCTGATGAGTCCCACCACTGTGGTGTCATCCGCATACGTCCCAACGGTTGCTGTGGTAGGTGGGGGCATGTAGAGCGGGGGCTCAGACGTGTGTGGCGCATCCCAACCCTTTGGTCCGATCCAAAAGACAGCCTTCCTCTCCCACATGCCGGTGGGTTAGAGGGACACCTGAGCCCAGGCGCTAAGGTCGGTGACGGCTAGACCGCCACCAATCAGAGAGCCAGGAGGAGAACGAGGTGGAGGAGGGCCGGCAAAATGTAAAAAAGTGATGAATCAGCGTACCTGAGGATGGGGGAGACCTTCCCCTCTCCCCCCGTCTGTCAGCCAATACACCACTAGTACGTCATGGCGACACGGCGGCCCCCGCTTCAGACGCCGCTCCCTGCCAAGCCCATCCTGGTCCAGCGGGGGGCAGGGCAGCTGGAACGGGTTTGACCGTCTTGAGCTGCACCTGTTTCCCAGCCATGCCCCCCCCCCAGCCTGGCCTGCCATATCTGAGAGCCTTTGCTCTCGCTGTCCCCCCCCATGCCAGAAAAACAGCAAAATCCACTAAACTTAGCCGCTTTGATGGCCGCAGCCAAAACAGCATCTGATGTGCCTTATTTGTTGACTGAGGGAGATTAGCGGCAGAGGGTACACGTTGAGGGGCTTACCGCTCAGCCATGGAGCTCAGCCTCCACCCCTCCACCAAATACCCCCATGCCTTGCCAAAGAGCAAGGAACTGAAACTCCCCAGCTTGTTTAAAGACCTTCTCACAGTCGCTCTTTGCTTGTGATGCTCTGGAGCCAGATAGCAGAGCAGAGACAAGCCACCGCCCACTCATGCACGGTGTGCACGTCTGTCTCACACTCACACACACACACACACACACTCATCCACGCCCACCATGCACACCATCTCATGCACCCTTGTCATGCATGTCCACTATGCATTCAGTGCACTCCCATCCTCCCATCATGCATGCCTGCTCTTTTAGGCCCGCCATGCTTCCATTGGTCTGCGGTGTGCAGACGCCCTGTTCCTGTCTGGACTCAGACTGTAGTTATGCAGAAATGATCCAGAAGCACATTTTCATAAAAACACAGAGAGCAGGGGTGTAACAGTGAATCCATGTATCCAAACAGATCAGTTTGTCTGAAATAAGTTGTCAATCAGTTTGAATCAAAATGACTTACCGTATTTTCCGTATAAGTCGCATTTTGGCGGGAAATTTATTTGACAAAATCAGAGACCAAGTACTAATAACTTGCACAACCTCATATGACACAATCATAGCAGACTGTTTATCTCATAATTTCACAGTAATTCTTTCTCATCCTTATTTATTTATTCCTTTCATGAAGCATCATTGGCCAACTAATACTCTGTTTTCATCCTGTATTTGTAGAAACAGTTGTCATTTTTATTGCATTTCTGAATCTATGAAATCATTGGAAAATAGAATATTATGTTGTTAGCCTTCAAGATCTTACTGGAAAAAAAGTTTGCTGATTCTCTGAGTCACTTAACAAACTCTCAACACTGAACATACCTCATCCATCAAATTGACTCAGGAACATCATCTCTGTTCCTCACACATGAACATAACAGGAGGGTTAACAATGGATTTATTTCAATTTATTTCTAATATAAGTCGCTGCGGAGTATAAGTCACACCCCTTGCCAAACTATGAAAAAAAGGGCGACTTATAGTCCGGAAAATATGGTTTATGTTTCAGACGTAGATCAATCGAATCCATGTTGAAAGATACCAAAACCAAAGGTTTATGTGACTATAAGGTCAAAGCGACCAATCACAGCAACAACACACGTGATGTCATGAACACGGATCAGTCCAACATTCCAGTCCAGTGTGTGGACAGACTGTGAATAAAGTCATGTGACCATCCAGAGTCTAGAATGTTCTAGAATGTTCCCTTTGGATTCTCTGGATGTGGAAAAACAACAGTGGTGAACTTTAGGAAACTACCATGTGAATGGATCTGACATTCATTCTAGTTGACTTGTTTGTTTGGACACAGATTTCATTTAACTTGATGATCTGGAAGAAATCCAAGAATCTGGAAAACTTCACTGTTCAGGAGCAGGAATTTCTGTCTGAGTCTCACTGCTGGAAGTTTGGATCCAGAGGATCTGGATCCACTGCAGGTCAGAGGATCTGGATCCACTGCAGATCAGAGGATCGGATCCTTGTTGAAATGAACCGTTTCAGGCCTCGTAGAAAGTGAGTTGAAAGACTGAAACACATGGCCTTTCAGGTTTCATGGAGCGTGCACGTGTGCACACACTGCAGTCAGGTTTGTGCCCGTAGACCCCAGCTTCCTGTTTGACTGTGAAGGCGAGTGAGGACCAGCTTGGAGGAGCGGCCTGAATCAGAGGAGAGAGGCAGCGGCAGAGATTCGCTGTGTGAGAGCTCCCTCTTGGTGTCAGAACGACTACTGTGCTGCTGCAAACACACACACACACACACACACACACACACACACACACACAACAGTGGAAGGTGGATCTTTGTGGTGAAAACTAAAGATTTGCTTTGAATATTTCTAGAACATTTTGTGTTTCTGAGCCACTTCATTCTGGCACATTTAGCCAAACATGCAGGCTTCCCGTCTACATCTGACTTCAGTGTTTCAGAGAATCATTGTGAGCTCTGCTCTCTGTTTGTGTGGTTTCAGGGCCGCTGCATGAACTTCAGCCGCATGCCACAGCGGGGAGGAGCTTCAGACGTCTGCTGATCGCCGCCGACCACAAGAAGATTTTATTCCTGCCGCTGAACCACTTCCTGTCGCTCCTTCTGCTTCTGTGGTTCCCTTATCTGAAGCCCAAATGCTCATTCACGTATTTATCCTCTTTCTGATACCAGCCGTTTCTGGCCTTGTCTGTTCTGACCAAAGGAGAAAAAAACCAGCAGAAAGCGCCGCAGAACTCAGCTCTCAGTTCCGGTTAGCTTCTCGTGCGCACCAAAGGCTTAACATATTCTGACCATATTGTGCCTTCTGTGAGAAACCTGATTTCATGGGCACAGACGGAAGCTCTCCTAAAAAAACACCAGGGAGAGGGGCTGTTTGCCTTTGGCGGGAAGTGGGAATAATCCCAGTGGGCCTCACAAGTGCTGAAGTCCACCGCCTTTTGGCAATGTCTCATTTCCACTCCTCTCCAACTTCAGCCCGCCGGCTGCCCTTCCACTGGCTTCTCCTGTCATTTCATCCCGGAGACGTGCACACGCATGACAAATTGTAGACAGGACGCCCCAAGGTGTTGGAAGGCACCGAGACTTTGCCCTTTAGTTTTTTCCCTCGTTTCTGAAGACACCTTCCTTTCATTATGCACTCGGGACAAGGAAATTAATAGAGCGTTATCGGACCGCGGGACAGCCTCCTGACCAGGACCGTCTCCAGCTCCGTTTGAGGGATTGATGCCTTCCAGACCTTGACATGGTGCCTGGTGGTTTTTTTGCCCCGTTTCAGCGCAGTCTGCTCTCTGCTCAGTTAGGCGTGGCACATCACGGCTCATAAACAGAGGAGCTTCCATGGTGGCGTCCTCAGAGCTCCAGGCCTCCAGTGGCAACTCTTTCCCAATATCAAAGTTTAATTAAAATAATTAAAGGCAACAGCAGGCAGCAGCCTGTGAAGACCTGGCTGTCTCCTTTTTATGCCTTTTGACTTTGAATGACCCACAACCGCTCCATCCCAGAGGAAAAGAGGGCAGCCCGCCGCTCTGATGCCGCACGCCGCCCACAACGCAAACCCAAAGCAGCGGATGCGACGGACGGATAAGTATTGTTCATGTCCAGAAATGATTGCCCCCCTTCTCCCTCAGCCCAACGTCAGGGGCGTACATGTAAATGTACGGCGCTGTCACCGTGCCAATCCCACATGATGTTATTGTGAGCAGGAAGGTGGTGGGGGGCTGAAGAAAAAGGCTCGAATGATCCAGTCACTTCGGATCCCGGACTTCAGAGGCAGAGTGGATATTCGAGTGGAAACCTGACAAAGCGCGCCGGCTTTGACGGGAAGCCGTATAGACAATGACCAGTGGCTGGGTCAGTGGGATGTCTCCGTGCACGGAGGGGAGCTTATCAAATGACACTAAAAATAAGTTCAGCAACCATCAACTTCCAGGGGGAGCGGCGTACATTTGGAGGGCGCCAGGGTGCGCGAGGCGGGCGGGCGGGCGGGGAGCGTCTGACCGCCTAATTATTATTCCTTTGTTTCTCCTCTGTGCTGATTGGACAGACAGGGTTCCAGGTCGGATCCTCAGGGGGGCGCTGGTGTCTCCCCACCCCAGCGCGCTCAGCCTTGCATGTTTTCACAGGTTGCTTCTGTGGCGCCGTCGGGCTCTGTCGGCAAAGCGGCAGCAGCCACGAGGCGTCTCCACGGCAGGCGCTGCACGCCGGCGCGGCACCGCCCCACGCCGTCTCAGGTTTCTGCACGCCACCCCCACCAGAGTGGCAGCACTGTTATGGTACAAGCAGAAAAAGGAGAGAATCTGGGCCATTTTTCTACGCTGTTTCTAATTCAGAGATGACCTTTGACCTTTGGTCCACTCTTCCACGTGCTAGCTTCAGTCTGATCCTTTCATGAACAGAAGCGATTCCTGACGAAGGAGCTGCAGAGCCTCGACGCCTCTTTGACGGCGTTCTCAGGCATCGCTGTTTTCAGTCACACTTCCTGTTTCCATTTCTGTTTTGTCCAATAAAAGCTCCACACCAGCAGAGGCTCTGTTGTTTTTCTGCGGGGCGTGTCGTCTGAGGACTTTGAGCTCCTTCAGGAGCTTCTACCTCTTGATTCACTTTTGGTTTTTGTGTTTTTGGAACTGGAGTAGCTTTAAAAATCGCTCAGCTGCAAAGATCTGTCAGACGTTGAAGAACTTGTCACATTTTGGGTTTGTTGGCGTCTTTTCAACCTCCAGTGATGCAGATTCCAAAGCTCAGCTTTTTCACTGGAAGCCGGTTTTTCCATCAATCCAAATAAAGTTCATTAGAATGCTTCACTGCAGCTGTTGTCAGTTTTTCAACGTATTCAGATCATTCATTGTTTCCCATCACGCAGCCTCACAGGCTCCATTTCCTTATATTGTTATATTTTCCATTTTTGTGTTTGTTCTCTCCAGGAACAAATTGATTTTGTGAATCTGGAGAAGCATTCAGGTCTTTTCTTTAGTTTAAGTCTCTAAGTGGAATAATAGACTCGTTCTGTTGACTTGGAACTAATTTAAATATGGAAATAATACGTTTAATGTGTGAAAAACAACATTTTCTATGAAACGACACAAAGGTTTTATCTATGAAGGCAGGAAGGAGCTTTTCTCTCCCAAGCCTTTTTTCTGCGTCACATAGCTGAGGTGGTTTGTTTAAAAGCCTTCGTAGGAACCAGGCGCGGCGTCCCGGTCTGGGGCTCATCTTTAAGACGCTGCTGGCACGTCTGCGGCGTCGGAGACGGTGCTCTGCGGCGAGTTTTCACAGCATGGAGCTGCAGAGCATAAATCTGAACCGTCGTCTGACAATCACAGGGAAACAGAGCAGCAGATGACAGTGAGATCACTGTCTGCTCTGGCAGGAATCCACTGTGCTTCATTTCAGGACCAGATCCAAACCTTCACACCTTCATCATCGCAGAAGAGGAGGAAGGCCTGAACGCTTCCGCTGCAGTGGGAGGCTGTGAAACATTCAAAGATGAAGGAAGAGGATGCAGATCCACCTCATGATTTCAAACTGGAAAGTGGAGCCAGACGCTGGTTTTTCTGTTGGGATCAAACCCCGACAGACTTCCAGGATAGAGTGACAGGAAGACCCAGAGACGCTGAGCTAAAGCCCCAAAGCATTTGGATCCCAGCAAATGTCTGTGTCCGTCCTCAGAGCGCCGTCCAGCAGAACCAAGCAGCACACGGCCTGCCGCCACAAACACAGGACTGGAGAGGAAGGAGGAAGACGTGTGTGGAAGAAAGTTAGAGACGAAACATAATTTCAGCAGCAGAGACGCTCGCTAACACCAGACTAAAGGGAGGAACCCTAGAGAACGCCATTAGGGACGCTAACATTCACGTGACGCTGCTGCTGAGGATGATGCTGCTGATGATGATTTTGAGGATGATGCTGAGGATCATGATGATGCTGCTGAGGATGATGCTGATGATGATGAGGATTATGAGAATGAGGATGATGATGCTGAGGATGATGCTGATGAGGATGAGGATGATGATGGTGGCGATGATGATGATGCTGAGGATGAGGATTATGAGAATGAGGATGATGATGAAGATGGTGATGCTGCTGAGGATGATGCTGATGCTGAGGATGATGATGATGCTGCTGAGGATGATGATGATGCTGAGGATGATGATGCTGAGGATGATGATGATGATGCTGCTGAGGATGATGGTGATTATGATGATGCTGAGGATGATGATGAGGATGATGATGATGAGGATGATGATGATGAGGATGATGATGCTGAGGATGAGGATTATGAGAATGAGGATGATGATGAAGATGGTGATGCTGCTGAGGATGATGCTGATGCTGAGGATGATGATGATGCTGCTGAGGATGATGATGATGCTGAGGATGATGATGCTGAGGATGATGATGATGATGCTGCTGAGGATGATGGTGATTATGATGATGATGAGGATGAGGATGATGATGCTGAGGATGATGCTGATGAGGATGAGGATTATGAGGATGATGATGAGGATTATGAGGATGATGATGGTGGCGATGATGATGCTGCTGAGGATGATGATGCTGAGGATGAGGATTATGAGAATGAGGATGATGATGAAGATGGTGATGCTGCTGAGGATGATGCTGATGCTGAGGATGATGATGATGCTGCTGAGGATGATGATGATGCTGAGGATGATGATGATGATGATGATGATGATGATGATGATGATGATGATGATGATGATGATGATGATGATGATGATGATGATGATGATGATGATGATGATGATGATGATGATGATGATATGATGATGATGATGATGATGATGATGATGATGATGATGATGATGATGATGATGATGAAGATGATGATGATGATGATGATGATGATGATTGATGATGATGATGATGATGACGATGATGATGATGATGATGATGATGATGATGATGATGATGATGATGATGATGATGATGATGATGATGAGGATGATGAGGCTGCTGAGAATGATGATGATGGTGATGAGGATCCCGGCTGAGCTCCTCCTCCAGCCTGTGTTGTTGCCACGGGATGGCGACGGTTTAGCTGCATCACACCTTCCGGCAGTTGTCGGGGTGAAACCCGTTTGATCGATGCACCGCTGGGCAGCGGCCGCCCACCTCGAGCGCAGCCTGTTCGAGTCCACGTTTGATGAAAACCGCTGCAGCGTTGACTGTATCTGAGAACTGGACTGAGCCAGTTCATCCATGGAAACTGTTCACCTCCAGCTCAGGACAATTCAGTCGCCTTTTTTTGTTAAAATGAACCAGAAATGGTGGGAATGAGTCAACGTTTCTATGGCAACCCCTTTCTCCAACCAGGTGTGAGCTTGTTGGAAGGCCACACCCCCTATCGCTGAAATTGGAATTGGGAGAATCTGTCAATCAAACATTTTGAATGTTGAATGTGAGACCACGTTTTTTTTGGTGGTCAGTTTAAAACTTGAATAACTTGCGATTATCAAGAAGACGTTAAAGTATCACATCCAGATGGTTCTTTTCTATGTCCTTCACTGTAGAAACATGTCATATAAAAGTGAAGTAGTTCAGAAAGTGGACGTCAGATTTCACCAACTGTTATTGCATTTTATTACCTTTAGGTTCTTTTATGAAGAAAATGCAGGCTTGATGCTATATTGCTGAATGAAAAGGAAACATAAAGGGGAATAGTAAAATAAATTAAAGAAATGATCAAAGATGACCATAAACAGAGCCGGGTATCGAACCAGCGAGCTTCTGCACCAAGGATTCCCATGGATTTCAATGGAGGCAGAAATCCTGGAAAATCTGGAAAAGTTCAAGGATTTGAAGAACAAAAGTCACAGCTGGAAAAAGATGAAAGAGATAAAATAGATGAAAGAGATGAAACGTTGGAGTTAAGCAAAAAACAGACAAACAGGAAAACAATGAAGTATTTTAGAGTCTACCACACTAATCGACCCCCCTAAGCATTCTAAAACGTTCCTTTGCAGGGACCTGGACCTTCCATGAACATTCTAAACGTTCTTTGCGGACCTGGCTTGGTGTTCTCCCCCCCCCCTCATCACGTTCCTTGCAGGGACCTGACCTTCCAGGGTGTTCTACCCCCCCCCCCCCCCCCCCCATCATTCTAAACGTTCCTTTGCAGGGACCTGGACCTTCCAGGGTGTTCTCCCCCCCCCCATCATTCTAAACGTTCCTTTGCAGGGACCTGGACCTTCCAGGGTGTTCTGCTGGCGTCTGACCCACCGTTGGTTGCTTGGTGTTCGGTGAGGCGACGCCGTCTGACGTCCAGCTCAGCAGCTGCAGGACGTTTCTGGAGGCGCCGCTCCTGGAACGCCCCCCCCCCCCCCCCCCCCCCACTAAATCTGATGCTGAGGAGGAAAACCTGGCCCACAGTAGAAATACAGTAGAGTCCTCTCCATTGTTTCTACTGCTGAGGAGGAAAAGCTCAGAGGTGGGAGTTCACCGCCTGCACTGTGCGGCCCCCCCCTCCAAAGGCTGCTCAGTGAGGTTCCTGCTAGCTATGAAATAATGACGGCACAATATGTGTGCTTGCTAAGTGGGACAGCACATGAGCTCACCTGTCCGGCCTGGGGGGTCGGCCGCCGTCTGCTAATGACAAACCTTCAGCGAAGGGGCCGTCCGCTCACGGCGGGCCTTCTCCACATGGTCACTTCTGCTCCATGTCTGAACCTGTTCTGACCCGGCACCCTGACTAACAGACCCCCCCCCCCCTGCCCTGTGGGGGGAGGAGCTGCTCCACATGCAGGTCCAGTCACCTCGCCGGCAGCGCCGCGCTCTGTAATGAAGGCAGAGGAGAAGTTTGGCTGCAGGTGTTTGTGTGCAGGCAGGTCACATGACGCGGGGGGCAGGGGGGCCGCACACCCCCCTCCCAGCAGATGTTTGGAAATGGTGCTAATGCCGTCCATCATGTCTGAGGTCAACCAGCTGTGAGCCGCCGAGACGCCAACCCGAGCTGAGCGGCGTCGCTGAAACAAGCTGCTGGCTCCAACGCCGGTCCAACACTTCACTGGACCGGAACCGGACGGTCCGGCTCACACTGTCTGCTTCATGCAGAACTTCACTGGACCGGAACCGGAAGGTCCGGCTCACACGGTCTGCTTCATGCAGAACTTCACTGAACCGGAACCGGATGGTCCAGCTCACACGGTCTGCTGCATGCAGAACTTCAAGGAACCGGAACCGGACGGTCCGGCTCACACGGTCTGCTTCATGCAGAACTTCACTGGACCGGAACCGGAAGGTCCAGCTCACACGGTCTGCTTCATGCAGAACTTCACTGGACCGGAACCGGAAGGTCCGGCTCACACGGTCTGCTGCATGCAGAACTTCAAGGAACCGGAACCGGACGGTCCGGCTCACACGGTCTGCTGCATGCAGAACTTCAAGGAACCGGAACCGGACGGTCCGGCTCACACGGTCTGCTGCATGCAGAACTTCACTGGACCGGAACTGGACGGTCCGGCCCGTACTGCGTGTACGGGTTCCTCAGAGGAAGACCTACACGTCCACATTTAGGGGGACATTTTCAAAACGTTGAACTAAATCTAGAGGCTCTGTGTTTTAGTTGATCAGATGTTTACAGAGCAGAAAGGAAGGGTGGTGGAGCGGTTAGCCCACTAGCCCTGTGAGGGGTTCAAGACCTGGCTGGACCCTCCTGTGTGGAGTTTGCATGTTCCACAGATGGCAGTAGATAATGAAAATTATACCTGAAAAAAAAGAAAAAGTAAAAAGCTTTTGTTGTTAAGTGTGCATTAGCCCTTCCAAAGCCATGAACCTGATTAAACCACGGTCACTTACAAAAGAAATAAATATTTACCAGTTTTAGTCCTTAATCCCTGTTTTTCCCCCAATTTGGTATAAGAGTATATATTTAAGTATATACCAGTATATATTTATAAGTATATATAATAATATATATTTAGGTATATTCAGTATTTATTTGTGTATACATATATATACTGTATATTTAGGAGTATATAGTGAAGTACATATTGAAGTACATGCGCGTAGACGTCCTTTTCCCGTTGAAGTGTGTTTGGTTTCATCCGTCTTGGAACAGAATCAGAATCATGGATGGACATTCGTGCGGCTCAGGACGACCAGAGGACGTCAGTGCAGTAATGAGGGGCAGTTCCAGTGGGTAAATATGTCATTAACACACAGAGGGGTAATTATAAAAGTAAAGAGGGTAAAGTTCAGAACAAGTAAAAAGTCCAGTTGGATCTCATTCTAATGTAGCCTCATCATCTGGATGTTTTGGGGTTTTAGTATCTCCTCTGGAAGTGCCCCCACACCCCACCGCAGCAGTGATTTGAGGGGGGGGCGTGCAGACTGGAATGGCTGTTTACAGGCTGAGCTGCAGAGCTGGCCGGGCCCAGCAAACACAGCCCTCCCACACTCCCGGCACCACTTCCCTCCCTGGCTGGCGCCGTTTAACATTATGATATTTTCTCGGTGTTTGCCCACGGATGATGAGGCTCTCATTGCTATGCATGCGCCAGATGAATCATAAACCTATACCATATGCCGTCACAATTTGCTGATGGGCCCAAGCTGTTTTGGTGGATATAAAATCTGGGGATTATGGAGGCTTGATCCTCCGTGAATGAGGGGAGAATCAGCAGACGAGGAGAGGAAGGTGGAGGCCGCCGGCTGCTCTGCTGCTCCCAAACCCGTGAGCCCGCAGGAGATCCGGGTTTCTGACCAACAACCATCCAGGGCCTCTGGGTATGCCGGTCACCTGTCAGACAGGTGAGTGAAGGTCAGTCAGGCATCAGGTCAGGAGAAGCTTGTTCACTGACAACAGGTGAGTCCGTCATTCCCAGTGTTAACCCAGCAGGAATTAAAAGCTTAGGCTGCATCAGTACCAGCAATTGTTTTTGTTTTTGTCTCTGAATACCTGAAATCTTCACAAAAATATTAGCCGGGGGCGGAGCCTGATGGCAAAAACAAGGCGATGAGGACAGAAAAACAGGCTGAAGGCGGCGTGTGTTTGATATGAAGGGAAGTCTGTGAGCAGCGTCTGCTCATGAAACAAAGGTGCATTCATGTTCATGTTCATGTTCATGTTCATGTTCCTTCACTAAATGGAACCAGAACGGTACTGAGAGGATCTTCTCAGTTTGTGTTCTAGTGAAGGACCACGTCACCGTCTAACCAGACCGGCTTACAACGAAAACGCCGGGTATGCAGAAAGACCGGTTTCAGAGCGCCTGAAAGGACGGATGTCACTCCGTCCTTTTGGGTTTTGGAAACTGGTCAGGAATCCTCAGCAGAAGCTTCTCAAGACAAGTGAGGAGCTGTGATGTTTCCTTTGTTCCACCTTCAAACGTTCTGCGGCGTCTAAAACGTCTCAGGTTAACGGTTTGTCCTGGAAGCTGTTCACTAGCTTTACTTGATCAGAAAAACCTCGTTTAGACCCACAGTTAACAGCCGGAACTGAAATGATGGACAGCCAGCTCACACGTTCCCTTCACTGAACATCTGGACATGAATCCATGATGCTGGTGGAGAAAAGAGACTCTTTATTTACATCCAACGCAAAGCAAAACGGAGGATTAACTGACAGTGTCTGTTACAGAAGGGTCATTATCTCATCACAGTCATCATGCATCACACACACACACACACACACAGATACACACACACACAGATACACACACAGGGACACACACACAGAGACACACACACACACACATCAATGAGGCAGTGACAAAGATTATCGTGTTCTTTAGACTGATTTAATTTGATTTTGAAATGGTTTATTTCAAGCAATCAAGTAGAAATAATACACAAAAGCAATACAATCATCAGTTGTACATTCATACAGTAACTAATCAAACTTAGGATAATTAGACATATTAATAAATATTGATTGAAAGGGAGTGGAAGGAAGTGAACTGATATAATCCCACCCCGTTATACTATAACCATTTTATGACATGATTTATCAATATCCGGTTCCTAGCTTTTATCAGACAGAATTAAAAATCATAAAGTATCAATAAAGCACATGACAAAGATGAATTACTTAATTATTATGTTAAAAATAACTATTTTAGAAATAAACATGGCAATGAAGTATCCAGAATATATGCAGATAATGTTACTTATAAAAGTCATTCATATGATTAGAACATAATACTATATCAGTAAAATAGACACAACACTGTTTCAGGAATTTTCATAGTAAAATTCCATCAAGTATCAAAAGTTAAAAATATGTAAAATTATGTTACATTAGGAAAGATTTTTGAATCAATTTATCAATTTTTGGAACAAGTGAAGTAATATCATTAAACATCGATCAATTTAACCATTTTTGTTTTTTGTTTTATTATTTTTTTGTATTTTTAATTCATTCTTTATAATAAAGTAGTGCTGAGAAGAAATATTAAAAGGGTCCATAATCTGTGGATTGTCCAAGGTTGGCATTTCTTCTTCTGCTGATTAACAGCTGATCTTCTGGGTTTAAACAGTTTCTAGTTCTCTTCCATGTTATGTCTGCAGACATTAGATTCAGGTCCATATCCTTCTTCAGCTGATATCAGCTCAGTGAAAGTGGAGGTCAAGTTGTCTGCAGGTCAGAACTCTCTGCTGTTATTCAGGTGACGTCAGACGATGGAGAAAGTGATGAATACAGGTGTCATATTTCTTGAAATGATTTGGCTCTTTGGTTTATTACTCCATGTTGTTTCAGACGTCCGTGATCAAACACTTCTCAAAGTCCTTCATGGTGTTCACAACCAGAACCTTGGACCGGTCCGGTGGACCGAGTGGTTTGACGTAAATCCTGCAGCCTTTAACCCAAGTGTTCTCAATCTGCTTCTGCTTCCTGAGAAGCCGTGCATGTTTGGAGATTTCAGCATTCCTTCTGGTCAGATGGTCGTTAAGATAAGCATCAGATCCTGGCTGTGGTTCAGTGTCCAGCCCCTGACGTGGTGGAGGTGTGGGTGGATGAAGTTTCTCTGCATCATCTGAAGAGTTTGAAAGTCCAACTTTTTATGAACCCTCTCTGAAAGGTCACCTGGTCATCATTTCTTCAGTAATGGCTCAGCGAGCTTCAGCGGCGCGGCGGCGAGACGGGCCGCCTTAACCACCATAACTCAATGTAACAGCACGTGCAAACCATTACCTCGTACTTTTTAATTGAGTGGGTTCAGAGAAGCTCTACGCTGCACGTTTTATGAGTCGGCCGGTGTTTTAGCGGCTCAGCCAGCGTCATTCCATAATCATTTGCATTTGGCAGAATGCTGGCAATCAACTTGATGGATGACTTCATCAATCCCTGCAGTCCAGCTGTAGGCCTGCAGAGTCGCAGAGGAAGTCGTCAAGTCTTCCTTTATGGATCCAGTCCTTGATGAGTGAGCTGCACTTCACGCTCATTAAGATGCGGTGTTACTGCCAGCGTCACGCACTTTCTGACAGTAAATTTCCCATTTTCATGAGAAAGGGGCCAAAATTCAAATGGACCAAACACAGTGGAGCTCATTGTTGCAGCGTTTGGCAGGACGGAGTGAAATCATTCATTGGTAGGACTGGCAGAACGTGGGCTGTCATCATCTGAAGTGTGGCTGATGGAGCCGTGCCTCCATCCAGAGAGGCTCACTTTTCACTGCCTGTCATGTCTGTGACACGTCTGCAGCAGAAGCAGCAGTTCAGCCTCCAGAAAGGTCAGGCCCCAGAGGAGCACCGGGGCTGTATCAGGGACCTGGACTGAGCGAAGGAAACGCCTAACCGCAGGGAAACGAAGCCATTTCAGCCTTTTAACCGTGACACAGACACCGCCACGTTGGAGCCGGAGCAGTGATTGGTCCGAGTCGGTCTGAGTCGACGTTTCTATGGCAACCACTGTCACCAATCAGAAGTGAGCTTGTTGGAAATGTTTTGAATGTTGGACATGGGCCAGCTGGCTCCGCCTACTTTTATTGGGACATCTGATTGGTCAGTTTATAAGTTGAATACCTGTTAATAACAGGTATGGACTCATTTCTGCTGATGGAGTCACTTCTGAGCCCCACTTTTGATGAATGAGATCACTTCCTGTTTGTCTGACACCACACACACACACACACACACACACACACACACACAGTGATCTGGATGATGCTTTGAGGAGGATTCATCGTCACAGGTGAATTATGGATTTATGACCAGATGGATCTGGGATTTCTATGAAAAGGTTTTTTTCATTAGCTGTATGTAGACTCAGAAGTGAAGAATGCTTTACTGTGTTTGTGTCAAGTGTTCTGTCCGTGTTAGAACACAAAAATAATGGCCAGAAACTCTTGGGGGAAAAAAAACCTAAACAATCTGTCAGATCATGTAGAGAGGGTCCAAACCATGAAGTGATGCGGCGTTAAATCCTGGCTGAAGGCGACCCAGCAGCCTCCTGGCAACGAGTGTTTCCAAAGGAAAAGAGGGAAATCTGAGCACTGCTCAACAAATCCCTCCCAAACATCCCAAAGACCACAATTCAAAAGCAGAATATTCAAAAAAACTGCAAAACATTTTAGAAAACAAAATAATATCCCAGAAACGAAAAAGTGAAAAACATTTTGAGAAACATAAGTAACACTGGAAATCTTCGTCCCACAGCACCTACCAGCCTTTCTGGTTTCCTGTTGTGTTGGTTTTTCTACACTCGTGGGTGGAGGAGAAACTTCTTCCACGATGAGTGACGACTTCCTTTTTGCCATTTCTGCAGGGCTGACTGTAGGGCGGGGGAAGAATTCAAATTTCATTTTTCCCAAAATGTTTTTTCAGTTTTATTTCTATGGCTAATATTACAAGGCAGTTGTCTCAACAGCTTTTGTTTTTTACGTAGTGGTCTGTAGGATTATGTTGTTTTCTAAAATGTTTTTAATATTTAAATTGGCTTTTTAATTGTTGTGATTTTTCAATCGAGGGATCCACTGATGTGAACTTCAGGGCCACCAGTAGAATTCTCCCGTTGATGACAAATGTGAGACGCTGCATGAGCGGCAGAAGACGTTTTCCCTTCAAACGTACACTTTTGGTTCAGAAAGCACTCTTCTAAATCAGTCCAAGGTTTATCAGAGGCATATTTATTGAAAACAAGCAGATTGAGTCGTGATCAGAATGTGTTGACATCACGTCGTTTAGGTAATCAGATTACAACAGCAAGAATCAACAGGAAAGCATGACAAATATTAGGATTCCAGAAAACTAAATGGGTTTGAGACAAAAACAAATACACAATGCCTCTCCCATAACAACACACACACACACACTTATATAGAAAGATTCATGCAGCCATTTCAGAAAAAGTTACAAAGTTAGAAAGAAACATAATCAAAGTGGTAAAGAGATGCCAACACATTTTACAGGACAAGTTGTGATCAATATTTTGGACGTGACATTAATGTCAATTTTTTAAAGTCATCTGTTTGAAAACATGAAAGTGCTGACAGCCGCTGATGAACAAAAGGAAAACAAAGCTCTGCTGCCCTAATCTGATTTGGCCGTCCTCTCTAATCCCTCATGTTTGGATTATTGGAACATTTATTGAAACCAAATTCAACTGACATGGAAGAAAATCAAAGCTACTCTGAGACATAACCCGTCCGCCCAAAGTTTCTGTCAAACATCACAGCAAAGAGGACTTGAACAGTTGGATCCCTAATGCTGCGTTCACACGGGGCTCAGAAAACACGCCTCCTGGGATGAAGACGGACGCCACGCAGGAACGGAGGACATCAGTGCAGATGAGGAGACGAGAACTGAAGATCGTTGTTCTTCATCGGAAACCGTAGGGATCATTTTAGAGGAAAATGTAACTTAGCTTCATGAAACAATCATGATTACCATATCAATGGTGAGCAATTAACATCAGCCAGTGGGGGCCTGAGGCAAGACCCTGAACGCTGCTGCCTCCCGAGGGCGGTGTGGCTGCAGCTCACCGCTCCCCCAGGGGGTGGGTGGGTCAAATACGGAGAACAAAGTTCCCATTGTGGAATAAATACAGTAGAATCAAATTTAAAACATTAAAATTGAATTCTATTCTGTTAATGATCGTCTGTGTTTCTACTGTTTTATCCGGATTGTTGGTCGATGTCTCTCCTGTAACTCTTCTCTCTTTTATTTATTCTTTGTTTCTCAAAAGCTTTTGCGTCTTTTGCCAGACCACAGTTGAACATAGGAAATTATTTTCTCAATCTGTCTTGCCTGAATAAATATAAAAGGTTACAAAATGAAATGATCAACTCCAGCAGCTGTAAAGGAATCCACCATAAAGTCTCTGTCAGACTGTCATGTTATTGGCGGGTTGGATTTTTCTGCACTTTTCCAGATGCTCCAAGTGCTCACAGTGTGTGTCCATTATTCATTCGCACAGCTGACAGGGGCGGGGCTACCCGTTCACGCCCACCGACCATCACCAGGACGGTCAAAAGACTGCGTCCCTCCTCTCACAGCAGTGGAGCCACGCTGGAGGCAGGGGGGGGAAGTGGGAGCGGGAATCGAACTGCTGACTCCTTGATCGTTGGCCGACCCCCCCACCACCCGAGCCACTTTCTCCCAACTTGCATCCAGCGTTTCAGTCCAATATGGTGGTCTATCGTCTGTCTACCGGCGTCACCTGCAAAGCCTCCAGGTGAGTTCTGCAGGTCAAAAGACAAACATGAAAAACCTTTTTAACCTCCAAGTTTGTTTTTAAGCAAAACGTGAAGAAAAATGAAGCTACGAGCGGCCACGCCCTGAACGCTCTCTTTTATCTCGGTAAACAACAACGGCTGAATTGGTTTTCCAGCTTGAAGTGGGACCGCCCACCCGTCCATCTATATTCCAAAGCAGCTCATCCCTCATGGGGTCACAAGGTCACGGGGCAGGTAACCCGGGCAGATCCAGAATCAGTCAGGTGACCACTGAGACGACCACGATAACAGTGAAATATGAAACTTTTTTACCAAGAAAACAACAAATCCTGTTTCTTAGGTTCTTCTGGTATCAGACACGGTTGTGTTTTCCACATACCTGACGTCAGGTAACTGAAGAACCTAAAAGTACGTTAACAACACAGACATGAACGTTATTGAACTAAGAACAAATCCTGGTTCCTACAGTCAGAGCGTCTCATGAGATTCCAACAGACCAGTCTGTAGAGTGGAGAAAGGTCAAATAAGTTCAACTATTTCCCAACCTCAGAAACAAATGATGCTAAATGATGTTTGTGTAGCTGGAAAGATACTCTACGTGAATAAATATGAGCGTTTAAAGCAGTCCGTGTAGGAGAGCACCATGACCATAAAATAAAAGGCTCCTGTCAAACACTTCAAGCTCCTCGGACTCGCCGGTCATCTTGTGCCGCCAAGGCTGTGCACATTAATTACAAACCTCGCTCCGAGGCTCCGTAACACACCCAGCATTAACGCAGCATGTCATTAATAAGGGAAGGAGAGTGACGTGTGAAGGTCTCACAGTCAGACTAATTGAAAAAGCATCAATCATCCACGGCTGTTGTACCTGCCTCAGCACCTGCTGCCGTGCAGACCGGGTCACACTTTCCCAAACATCAAGACAACTTCATCCGCAGACCAGCCGGACGCACGGCGTTCTGTCCTCCCATCCCATCCCAGGCTGATCTTCATCACGCTTCTTCAGAGCTTGTTGGAACGGTTCTCCCAGAATGAATCTGAAATGTTGGAAGGAAAACAGGAAAGTGGTGGGGACTGTTTCTGACCTCCAAATGGTGGAATATTCCTGTAGATGGAGAAACTTCATGACATTTGGCTAAAGTGAACCAAATTGTTTGTGTGCGTTTGGCCTTCATTCAAACAGAAGCAGATGGTTGAGTCCAGACTAGACTTTTCTTCCGGATTTCTACAGAATGGGAGTCGTCTCTGCCATTAAAACGGGGTGGGAACCAACCAGCTAGTCGGTTCTTGAACGAAACGGCTCTCAGCCAGAGTCTCAGGGCGGCTCTTTGGACGACAGCAGCTCCTTCCTGGGAGCACTTTGTCTCTCCTTTCAACCTCCTTTTTCTGTCAAAGGTCCTGGTGGTCGCTGGTCGCTTCACAGCTGCAAAACCATCTGAAGCAAAACGACCATTCTGAAAAGTTCCAGTCAGGTTTTCCATCAGCCTGCAGCACGGAAGCTGCTCTGCTCCGGATCTGCTGATGGCAGCGGATTCAGGACCAGCATCCCTCCTTGATCTTCTGGACCCAACAGCAGCGTTCCACACAGTGGACCACAGCGTCCTGCATCGCCTCCAAGACTCTGTAGGACTGCCAGCAACTGTGACATGTGGTGTCCCGCAGGGGTCAGTTCTCAGTCAGTTACATGCTTCCCGTGTCATCAGTGAACATGGGCTGTCCCTCCATTGTTATGCTGATGACACACAGATCTACATACAGACCGCTCCACCATCTCACCGCATGCCTTGAGGAGATAAAGGCATGAATGAACAGCAACTTCCTACAGCTAAACAGCAGTATAACCCAGGCACTGCTTGTTGGCCCCCCCAGCAGACTCAATATCCCAGTTCACATTTGACAGTCAGGTCATCACCGTTTCCTCCTCAATCACCATCCTGGGAGTACAGTTGGACCCTCAGTTAAACTTCAACAACCACATAGAGGATCAATACAAGACCTCGTTCCACCACCACCAAACATCTCCAAACTCCGCCCCCTTCTATCACTTCCTGACGCAGAAACTCCTCCATGCCTTTAACTCCTCAAGGCTGGACTACTGCAACTCCCTCTTTTCTGGTATTCCCAACTAAAAAAAAAAAAAACTTCAGTACATCCAAAACAGTGCAGCCAGAATCCTCAAAGCAGTCAGGAAGTATGAGCACGACACCCCCATCCTGAAATCGCTGCACTGGCTTCCTGTTTCATCCCAGATTAAATACAAACTCCAGTCCTTATCACCTACAAATGCACGGCCGGTCAGCACCGTACCTCCAGGAAGTCCTCGTTCCCCAGAAACATCCCCGTACCCTCCGTTCATCAGGCAGCCCCCCCACCCCCCCACCAGGCTCTGTACGATGGGGGGGCCGTCCTGTTCAAGTCAGACCATCCCAGACCTGGACTCTTCAGAAGACATTTCTGTTTTAAAAGCCTATTATTGCTGATGGTTTTATTCTGGTGCTTGTTTAGTTTAGTTTATAGTTTGGATTAGTTTGTGTTACTATGAGCTCATTTCTATTGAGTTTTCATTTTCACATCTTGTTGTAGAACTTGGAGGTTTTGTTTAGTGAAAGGTGCATTATTAATAAAATCTATTTCTAAAAAGAATCTAGTAATTCAGCCTGTCTCTGTGAAGACTCAAACGTACGCCCGGGCGGGGGCGGGGGGGGGGGGGGGGGTTTACACGCACAGCAGCACATAAACCCAGAACAACAGAGCGCCTGGTGCAACAACAAACTACAGCAACACCAAAACATGAATGAGTGACTGCAGGACACACGAAGAGCGTAGAACCATAAAACCCACCTGTACAGGTACCTGAGAACTCAGAGAACCTTCATCCAAACTCTATTTCTGAATGGAAACCTTTATTGAGGAAAAAAGTTTAAATTTGTACTTTTTGTGTCATTTGGCTTTGAATTGGTTTAAAAGGAATGTATAAAAGTTGAATTGTAAATAGATAGTTTTGTTTTTATCATTTATTTTGTAGATTTTATCTAGAAGGAATAAATGACAAAAAGAAAACCACCTAAAGAGCCGTTTGGGAGCCGGACGAGGCGGTTTTTCTTAGTGAGCCGTTCCAAAAGAGCCAGAATTCCCGTCGCTAAAACCAACGAGGACGACAACAATAAAAGGAAAGGCAGAACCATTTGTGGTTTTCTGATTGTATGCCTACATTGTACCTCAATAGAAAATATAACTACATTACCCAGAAGTCATCAGGGTTCCTAGTCAGGGTTTCCCGCTTAAACCACTGATCCTCTGTTCCCGACCCCGTCCCTGGTCTCTGTGTCCCTTGGGTGCTGGCTTCCTTCACACAGGGAGAAGAACAGAGGAGGAGGAGTTTTCTGAGAATGGAGGTGAAGAGCGGGCCGGAGAAGGTGAAGCTGGGAGCTTCAGGTGTGATGGAGAAGGAAACAGGTGAAGAGTAACAACATGGAGTTATGAATCAAAGAGCCAAATCATTTCAAGAAATATGACACCTGGATTCATCACTTTCTCCATCGTCTGACGTCACCTGATTATCAGCAGAGAGTTCTGACCTGCAGACGACTGGACCTCAACTTTCACTGAGCTGATATCAGCTGAAGAAGGATATGGACCTGAATCTAATGTCTGCAGACATAACATGGAAGAGACTAGAAACTGTTTAAACCCAGAAGATCAGCTGATATTCAGCAGAAGAAGAAATGCCAACCTTGGACAATCCACAGATTATGGACCCTTTTATTTTTTCCTTGCAGCATTACTTTATAATAAAGAATAACATAAATAAATACAAACATTGTATGAATGTATAACTGATGATTGTATGGTTTTTGTGGATTATTCCTATTTGGTTTGAAATAAACCATTTCAAATCAAATAAAGAGGAAATGTAGTGTTGCACGGTGGCGCAGTGGTTAGCGCTTCACAAAAAGAAGGTTCAAGTCCCGGTTCAAAACGTGAAAAACAACATCAATGGGGGGCCTTTCTGCGTGGAGTTTGCATGTTCTCCCCGTGTATGCGTGGGTTTTCTCCGGGGTCTCCGGCTTCCTCCCACCGTCCAAAAACATGCTTCATAGGTTCATTGGTGACTCTAAATTGTCCCTAGGTGTGAGAGTGAATGGGTGTGTGACTGTGGACATTCTACCCTGAGACAGACTAGTGACCTGTCCAGGACGTCCCCTGCCTTCACCCACAAGTGGGAGGGATAGGCTCCAGCAGCCCGTGACCCCAAAAGGGAAAAACGGAATAGAAGATGAATGAATGAATGTAGTGTTAAACACAGATGGTGGTGCAGGTGTGACAGAGGAGTTTAAGGTGGAGCAGCATGGAGAGGGTTCCCCACAAAGAGGAGGAATGAACTTCAACCAACTGCAGATGTTTGAACCCCTTCCTTCACCAGATTCAGCACACTTTCACAGTTTGGCCTTTATTTTTTCAGATGCTGCCCTCCTTGAAGTCTCTGATTCGGTCATATATTTTTCATCCTCTGGATGGGTCACTGCACAGCTGAGCAGATGCTGGGAATAGCAGATGAACACGGCTTAGACCTCACATATGCTGCAGCATCTAAAACAGCCACAGATTTATGAGAGAGTGAATAATTCAACGTCGTGGAGTCGGATGTGACAAACGGAGGCTAAAGTCACATGACATGCAGCCATGAGCAGTTCAACGTTTGCTCAGATTTAACATCAGTGCTCTGATTTAAGATGAAGACAAGAAAACATGCTGACAAAGTTAGAGGTGAAGTCAGAAAAACTGACTGACAGACAGTTTGTCTGTCAGTCAGTTTCCCCTGAAGAATAGGAAATGTCAGGATCAACTGTCTATTGATTTCAGTTTTTCATTATTTTGCATCACTTTATGCAATTTTCTGACAGATTGATTTACTAAAATCTCATCTGCGAAGAACTGAAGAAAAGTAATCATCCGAATGATCTGATTAGTAAATTATACTTTCATTTTGAATTCGTAAAAGATATTTGAACCCAAAACTAAAGGTCCAGTTTTGAACTCTACTTTTAAAGCTTGATGTTGGTCATTTCTAGTTTTGCTGTGATTTGACAGGTTATAGATAAACTGTGAACACGAACCGAGCAGCTCAAGAACTCAATCAATGCAATCAGCTCAGCAGTAGAAGAAAGACTCCATCTCTGTCTGTTGAAGCAGAAACCCTGAACGTGCACGGATCCTGATCCTGCAACTTCAACTCACTTGATTAAGTTCAGCTGTTTTGTATCAGCCGCATGTCATTTTCAGAACTAGAGCGAGGAAACGTAACAGGTAGAAACTGTCATGTCTGTGGATTTTCTTTGAGTTTTTCTGGAATTCTCCAGAGATTAGCCCTTGTGCTATCCCATCATTAATGTTGGCAGTGGGGTCATCTAGACCCACTAGACAGAGCTCTGAACCTTTGTTCCTCAATGATTTGTGATCTTCACTGGTGTCCATAGATTACATGAAATCCTCTAAACCTTTTTTCCACCTTTGTCATGGTAGGAGAACACCTCAATGGAAGGGGGGGTCATCTTGACCCTTACAAGGGTAAAAAAAAACAAAAAAAGTCTTCCAGGGATGAAGATGACTCTGTAATACGACCTGGAGGGAAAGACAGAGACAGAAGAGTTCCATCAGCATAAAAATGATAGGAAGAACTGTGTGATGGTGTGGTATGGACCAATGGAGAAGGGGTCTGAGGACAGGACCCTGTGGAACACCAGCAGACAGTCAGATTATTCTACAGGTTTTGTAGAAAAGCAAGATGAAGTCCAGAACTATACAGATGATCAATTTGTGGTCGTAGAACAGAGAATTTGCCTGCAGAAGGATTAGAACAATATCAATGTTCCTAAATGTTTAGGAACGTTCTAAGCAAAGACTGCTCAATATCAAAAAGGCTGTTCATGTTGGTGCATTCCTGGACTTGAATTTAATCAAACAAATGTAGCGGTTGTCGTCAGGCTGCCTCCAGAAACCCTAAAGCTAAACTTGACACAGCCTTCGTCTCTAAACCTTCCATTCTTTTGTGCTTCTATTCATTCTATTCGTCCTCGTCACCTGAGGCCGTGTCTCACAGCCACTACCTACATTTGACAAGTTGTGGTCTTTACATGAGAATTTTACTGGTGAATGAACCACGCTAAAACCACAGAAGAAATGCCAATAAACCACGCAAAGAACACGTATATCAACATAGAACATGAACCGTGTGATTGATTAGCTGTTTATCTGCAGTTCATTAGTGGTTCCTGCATCAATTATATATTGTAATGAGAAATATGCGTTGTATATGTGATATAATGTTATACATCAGTGGTTCATGCGTGAAAACTCTGTTAGACAAACGTGGAACGCTCCTGGAAAAACACACATTTGTGTATCTCACAAAAATCACACACAACTGTGTACGATTTACATAATAATTACGTATAAACTACACAAAATACACATAAACTGTGTAATTCTGAACTGAAAAAAAAACTATGAAAAGCTCAAAATAATTCACGTAAAGACCCGTCAACAAACATCTGCTAACAACGACGAACGCTGGAAACATGTATGGATGACGTAGATCACATGACCACGACTTTCAGCTGGTGGAAAACGTAGGTAGGTAGCAGGAACACGGACGGCTTCTGTAGGCAGCAGCTGTGCGACACGGCCGTCACAAAGACTCAAGTCTGTACGGCCATTAGACCTCCTCCTGGAGGAAGCTGAACGTTTCTTCATCCCTACGTCAGGAGAGTCTAAAAAATGGAGTCATTGATACGTAATCAGCACTGAATGAGTTAATCCAGCAAAATGGGCGGTGTAATTGTAATGCCAGCTCTTTGTAGGAATCATTTCATCTGCCCACACTGCTTTAGAAGACGTGATTAATGAAGCGCAGCGTCCTGCTCCCACGCTTCCCCTCTCATTCCCATAGATACAGAACAACTGACATCCACTGAAGTTTGGCTTCATGCGTTAATTCCAAAGATAATTATTCAATAGACTTTTGTCACTGTTGATACAGCTCTGTGTCACCACTGGAGCTCTGCTGGCTTCACTGCTCTACATCTTTTCTAGATGGGAAATTGGCTCCTGCAGGAATCTTGTTCTTTGAAAAAGGCCATATGCACAAAGTACGACGGGAAATAACCAGAGCTGAGACTCTAACACACGGATGGAGACCGCCGCTCGTCCACTACACACCCCATGCCGTTAAATCATGCTGATTCTTCAAACCCTACTGACTGATTTGCTGTTATTCATTAATGGAATCCGTGTCTTTATGTTGTGTCACATCTGAAGTGACACAAAGGGAACAGACAGGTGAGACGTCGTGTCTTTGGGATGTCGTTAAAGTCCCACTCTACTGAAATGGGGTTTTGTTCTGTTCTCGTGACTTTTTTCTCATTAAGGACACAAATAAAGAACATTAAGCTCAAGATGACATTTCTGAACGTTTCTTTACTCAGATTGTTGTGACTCAGGAGCAGATGAGAAAAGGCTGTTTGCTCCGCCCCTTTCTGATCCTCCACCTGCAGTCTGGTTTCTCCCGGGGGCTCCGCCCCCTCCTGTGGTGGAGCGGTCACAGCCCTTTAGTAGATTTACTCCGTATTTAAAGAGCTGTGGCCTTTTTTGACGTCTCTTTCCAGCACGAGCACTGAGGAGTCTAGAGTTTGGCGTGTGACCCAGAATGTTGCTGTTTTCTCTGGAAATCAACTGCTGGTTCCTCTTCCTGTTCAATCCTTCGTTCTGCTGGATTTCTGTGGTGAGCTGGACAAAAACATGGGAACAATTCAAGATTTGAACAAAAGTTATCAGAGGAGAAAATTCCAGTTAAAATAACAGAAATACATTCAGAGAACAACAATGTGTTGGTTTTTATATTTGATGATGCATTCAGGCCTTCAGAGGTCATCTGCCTCAGCATGAAGGTCGTGAAGGTCACACAGCTGGTGTGTTGTTTGTGCATTTTCCACGTATGAAACGTTGTTCTTTCATGATCCGTGTGATCCACGCCATCCATGAGCGTTTCTTCCGTTCGTGGATGTGATCAGATGTCCGTTGAGGGTAAAAGATCTTTACGTGAATTCTGGTTTCAGCTGTTCAGAATGTTTGGTCGGTAGAGAATCATCAGTTTACGCGTATTTTATGTAGTTTATACACAACTATTAGTTAAATCTTACACAATTGTGTGTGATTTTTGTGAGATGCAAACACAAATGTGTGTGTTTCCAGTTGTTCCACATTTGTCTGACAGACTTTTCATGCATGAACCACAGATGTATGACTTTAGATCACACATATCATGTTACAATTATATAGTTGATGCATGAATCACTAATGAACTGCAGATAAACACCACAATAATCACACGGTTCATGTTCTATGTTGGTTTACGTGTTCTTAGTGTGGTTTATTCCTGATACATCTGTGAACATAAAGACCACAGCTTTCTCACTTTTTGCACGTAGATTCATGTATGACCTATTCCCATCTGTGTAATATGCAGCAAATGTATATAGCGGCTGTGAGACACGGCCTGAAGGCTTTTCGTCTTTGTCGTCTTTGGTTCTGTGTCTTCTTTGTGTGGTCGTTGCCTCTGTTGTGGCTTCAGAGCTGCATAATGGAGATGAAACATGAGTGTATGAACTCATTCAAGTCATTTCCAGGTCCTTTAGGTCTGTTCTTGCAAATGTCATGGCAGTGATCAAGCTGTAAATTACAGGAACCAACTCCAGCATTTTGACGGCAGCAAGAACACTTATGAAGGAAAGAAACTCCTGTCTTGTGGACGCTGCATTACTTTGACGACACTGGCACTGACAGGAACCTGGAAAACACCCAAAGTGAGTTAAGGGACACTGGAACTCCAAAGTTGCTGCAGCTACAACCCACCAATGAAAAGTAGACTGGAAACAGACTGGATCAAGCAGAGCTCCAGGTTTGTGAAAACAGAATAAAGACATTTTTCAGGCTTTTCTTCCCAAAAGAGTCATTTTACAGAGAACACATTTAAAGAGGACACAGTTGCTGATTTGCAGAAGGTGTTTCTATTGGTCCCTCTAGAGCCAAGTCCAAATGAACCCTCAGGGACCCTTCCAGAGAATGGTGAGAGGTGCTGAGTGGCACTGACAGCAGCAGAGAGGTTAAACGTCTGGACCCTCCCCAAACCTAAGAAAACAAAGACTCAAGAGCGACTTCCTGCTGCCTGTGGGAAACAGCGAGGGCCCAAAGAGGAGCAGATCTCAGCAGCATGTTTGTCATTCACCCAGCAACAACCACATCCCAGCAGTGCACACATCCATGGGGCTGTGTGTCCAAAGCCATCTTGCAGATGTCTTTGTTGTGTCCTGTGTTTGCAGGCTGAGCTGGCTGCTGTGTCTGTGTGACAGATACTAGGAGACACGGGTGGGCCGCTGTGATATTTCAGCAGCTGTTTCCTTTATGCAGCTGCACTGCTGCAGACAGGACACTTCCAATCATGCTCATCCCTGCCACAGTGTGTGTGTGTGTGTGTGTGTGTGTGCGTGTGCGTGCAGCAGAGCTCCATGTCACAGTGACGCTCCACAGAGTCAAAGGCTCCCCCACACCCGTCACCATGGATACGATCAGCAGAGCAAACAGGTCTGCTGGACTGTTGGGGTCGTTTGTTTCCTTCGTTTTCTGTGAGGTCTTGGGGCTGGGGGGGCGGTTTGAGTTCTGCTTTTATTTGGTTTCATTTGTCTCTTCCTGTTGTCGTCTGGTCTTCTTCCCGGTGTGATCCTCCCTCAGTGTTGTCACCTGCCCTCCCTGATGTGTGCACCTGTGTGTCGTTGTGTAACCCTTCTCCTGCATTTGGGCCGATGAAGAGGCCGTGCAGCAGAGGTGTGGCTTCCTGGACTCAGTGACCCTCCAGACTGATGCCGCTGGATGTTTTTCTCTAACAGCTGCATTCAGGGAGAAGGACCTGATGGAGGAGCTGGAGAAGCAGTGGCTGAGGCTTTTGGGGGGGTTCAGGCCTTCCTGTCCGTGTCTCAGAATCTAAAGCAGTTTAGTCTGAGTGTGAGCTCAGCAGACGGCGCTGCCTTCCTGTCGTCCAGTTGGGAATGAAACCCAAAGAGGCAGAAAGACACATCAACATGGCGGAGAGGGAAACACTCACTGTGTCCTTTGAGCCAGTGTCTCCCTGCTGGGTGGAGTTTGACATTCAGGCCATGCGACAAGGCTCGACCCAGGGTGGACGGCCCCCCTGCAATATGAACTCTCATTTGGAGAGCAGCTGTGGCTGTGAGCATGAAACATTGAAGGAAACAGCTGCCATGGATCCTGGGCCATCGCACCACCTCTCGCACTGTCTATGAAAGCTCCCTCCCCGCAGTTCCCCTGAGCCCCCGCAGACGGCAAAGCGCCCAGCTCCTCTTCCTCGTGACATTTCCTCTGTGACTGCAGTCTGAGTGCAGCTTCGGCGCCTCGCCGGCATCTGGACGGGGAAGCGGCCTTCCTCTCACCAGGGCGCTAAAAGACGCTCGTGTCACAGAAGTGCGAGGCGGAGAACACGACAGACGGGGGTTTATGATGAGCATAAAGCTGGGCTTGTTTTCTCAACGGAATTATTGCAAAATAAAGATCAGCGTTTTTTTTACTGGAGTTTACTGAAACCAATAAATACAGTTTATGTTTCAGTGAATTAAGAGCCGTCCTCCTGAACTAAAGCCTCCATAGGAAAGGCAGTCAGTCACAGGGAAAGACCCACCAGAAAGGGACGATTTCAGCACAAACGATGGACGTGAAATCCTTCTCACCCTCCTCAGAGCTGCTTTTGTTGCTTTTGCTGCTTTTGCTGCTTTTGTTGCTTTTGCTGCTTTTGCTGCTCCAGGACACAGAGCAGCCACTCGGTTCACAGATTCTGACTCGTGAGCCGTCTCTTCCTCTGTTCTGGTGTGGATTCATCATGCGGCGGGTTTTTGTTGAAGAGGAGTGGTCCTTTAAGGCCGACTGCAACTCCTCAGACAGTCTGGAGAGTCAAAGATAAAATAAATGTGAACAAATGTGCTGTAGAAAAGCTGCAGCGCCCTGAATGAACCGACGTCATGTGGATCCTCACATCAGCAGCCTCACTTTAGCCTCTGTGCCTTTGGAAGTCTGTCGCTCTCCATGGTGCTACTATCACATCCATCAGCACTAGGAGCAGTTAGACAGAAGAAACCGTTAAATCCATTTTTTATATAAATATTGAACAAACTAAAACATGTTTTAACTATCGCCAGTTGTTCATTTGTTTTCAACTAAACTTGTTTCAGCAAACAGATCCATTGCTGCTGTAAATGTAATAAACGTCCGGCATGGTTACCATGGTTACCCCCGTGGACCACGGTGTAGCTCCATCTTTTCCAGATGTGTGGACATGGAGCTTCTGGAGTTTTGTGTTGAGTCGGGTCTCTTTGCTGGATCGTGGTCCTCTGTCCTTCCAGATGTTCTCTGTGGGCGGAGCCAGTGGATGGTCCCTTCAGACTCTTTCAGGATGAAGCCGTCATTCCCAGCACAGATGGATGGTTTATTTGCAGATTTATGAGTTCCTCTTTTCAGGATGACAGTTTCTAGGCAGCTTATTGTTGTGGAGCTAAAGTTCTGGATTCTGTGAGGTTCTACGAGGTTCCTCCATTCACTGTAACCAGCGGACTCGTTGAAATGTCTTCATTCAGTAGAAGAACAGGGTCACATGTCTCAGTTTAAGCTTTTTCTATCTTGTGTTGTACAGAAAGTTTTGGCTCTGGAGAGTCCGAGCAGCCAGGACTGAAGGTCACAGTCTTGGTGTGTGATGATGGGATGCTGACCATGTCTGCTAACAGCATCAAAGTTACCTTGGTGCGCCTTCCTAACACCCCGCTTAACTGAGGGGGCACAAGTGATACTTAACATGCCCCCCCCCCCTCCAGTTTATTTTTTTTTACTGAAAAAATAAATCTTTAAGAGAAAAAGGACAAGGGATCTCTGTGATGATCAGGAATTTAAAATGCATTTCCATAAACAGCTGGGCTCCTCTTTGACTGAGTCATCTTCTGTTGTTGGAGGAAAAAGGAGACATTTGTGGCCCATGGGCTAACACACACACACACCCACACACACCACACACACCACACCACACACAAACAATCACACACACCCTAAACACCATCACACACACACACACACACACCATCCACACACACACACAACACATCACACACACACACACACCAACACACAACCCACACACACCCATCACACACAACACATGCACACACCCACACATGCCCACACACACACCATCACCACCCATGCACACACACACATCACCCACACACACCACCACACACACACACACACCCACACACCCACCCACAACACACACATGCACACACACACATTGCACACACACACACACACACACACAACATGCACACACACCCACACACATGCACACACACATGCACACACACACACACACACACACACATGCACACACACACCCACACACATGCACACACACATGCACACACACACACACATGCACACACACACACACCTACACACCCACACACACACATACACCTGCACACACATGCACACACACACACCTACACACCCACACACACACATACACCTGCACACACATGCACACACACACACACACACCTGCACACACATGCACACACACACACACACACACATGCACACACACACACCCACACACACATGCACACACACACACATGCACACACACACACACACCTACACACACACACACACACACACACATGCACACACACACCCACACACATGCACACACACATGCACACACACACACACCTACACACACACACATACACCTGCTTGTTGCTCCTGACTCCTGAGTGGAGGAACACTTCCACGGTGGCGCTGCATGTTTACATGACAGAGCGTTTCTTAAAAGGCTCTCATCTCACACAGCAGCTCCTTGGAGACACATGCTAATTCAGTTTAGCTGTGAGAGACGTGGAGGCGGGGGTCCAAGCAGTAAAGGTCGTGTGTGATTCCAAGTGACAAGCTGGAAGTAAGTGTACAGGCGTCAGAACCTGACGCTCCACTGGGACCCGGACCCCCTGGTGTTCTCCCAGTCGCTGTACATGCTCCTGTCGCCTCCACAGTGTGTCAGCGCCCCCCTCACAGCAGAACGGCTCTGAATAATGGATGGTTGGGGGCGGGGGGGGGGGGGGGGATCATGACCACGCAAACTCTGCACTTAAGTGTTTAACTGATCCGGACAAAGACGAGAGAACAGTGAAGAACCGTCACAGGGACGATGACCCCCCATCAGTGACGCCCAACTCCTAAGAAGAATTGAGGACAATTAGCTTTTATTAATTATTCAGGAGTGGAACTAAAGGATCAGTGAGGCTGAGGATCCTAATGCTAGAGCCGCTTTCTCAGAGGGCAATTGGAAACTGGTTAATTACCCCGCCTGCCAATTTGGAATTGCAGTGTCTCCTAATGCCACGTGCGTGTGTGTGAGTGTGTGTGTGTGTTTGTGAGCTTCTTCGTTTTAGGTAAGGATTGTGTTTGGTTAGTCTGTCAAAAGAATCCACAACACTGATGTGAATGTGTGTAAGCTTTAAGCACCAGGAGCAATGCGATGGGGGCTTCACTGTCTTCGACACATGGGCGGACAGGCCGGGAACTGAACCTGTGAGCTTCTGATCAGAGGTCGACCGCTCTACCTCTGCATTATGGCCGTCCGTGTTCCTTGAAGACATTAAAACTGGTTGGGAATGATAGAAAGAGACGAGATTATTGAGTCATTACACAGTAAACAGAACAAAGAGAACCTTAAAAACACCAGACCCCACAGTGGTTCAGTCCAGTCAGGTGGAGGAATGGTCCCTCCAGACCCCACAGTGGTTCAGTCCAGTCAGATGGAGGAATGGTCCCTCCAGACCCCACAGTGGTTCAGTCCGTTCCTCCACATGTTGCAGTCTGACTGGTTTCACTGGTGAAGCTGCTTTCAGTGACTAAAATCTGCTCCGCCTGATTGAAGCTGAATAGTGAAAGTGTGTCAAATGTTTTAATGCACTAAGTTCAAATTCAACTTTATTGATAGTGCACATTTCCTGTCGTACAACCTTTTAAAATGCTTTGCATCATAAATACATAGACATTTCATGAAACAGACTCCAAGTTCTGATTCCATTTGATCTAAGATCAAATGATCACATTTTTACTATTTGTTTTTAATTGTTTCTTTTAATTTTTTATGTAAAGCACTTTGTACATGAAATGTGCTATATGAATAAGCTTGCCTTGCCTAAGAAACAAACAAAAATGTTTCTGAGGATAAACCCTAAATACGGGGATCTTTTTCAGCTCTTTTCAGTCACTAAATGTTTACTGAAGCTGCTTGTGTGAGACTTTTGGACCACAAACCAGACATCCGTCCATCTCCAGAATTCACTGACGGCCTTTCCGAGGGTTGCTGGAGCCTATCCCAACTACTGTTGGTTGAAGGGAGGGAACCCCCGCATGCACACAGAGAACATGCAAACTCACCCCCAGCTGGGATTTGAACCACCCTCTCAGCTGTGAGAGCACTAACCCGTCTTTTCTCCTTCAGACTGAAGCAGGAAAGACCTCAATTTCCAAATAGTTTTATCTACATTTTATGTCAAATCTTTTGGCTAAAACCTCAGACAGGTCGGGGGGGGGGGGGGTGTCAGCTAGGACCGTGAGTCATGCATGGTCGCTGCTGCGCGGGTGGAGGCGCCAAAACCAGACGCATTCTGTGAGCAACTGCTGGCCACCAGCCTCCGACAGCAACAACAGTCAATTAGGCGGGAAATGACACAACACCGTCTCTGCTCACTCTTTCTCCATTCCTTTGCTGCTCCTGTCACCACATGCCCCCCCCCCCCCTCATCTCAGCTTTAGCTCAGAAATGGACTCATTATTCCAGTGGGTCTTCATGCAGGGGGAAGGGCTTTCTGATTAATGAAGGCAGATCATCTCTGCAGACATCACCTCTGTTAGCACGATACGTCTCATGACCGGCATTAAAGGCAGCAGCATGTAGAATCCCACAGATGCTGATGGGACACGGACACAACGTCCTCTGCTGCTCCTGTGGATGGAGGTTTGATATTTGACCCACGAAGAAAACAACGTTTGACTAAAAATGTTAATCCAAGAACAACTATTTAACTCTTAAAGAGATCAAATTCTTCTGCTCAAGTTTTGAAAATTCCTAACTTTGTAATGACAAACAGAATTTCTGGGGGGAAAAATAGCATAATTAATGTGAAGCTGATGTCATGGCCCTAACTCTGCTGAATGTTTTCTGCTGTGACTTTATTCTCCACATGTTTCATGAAATACTACGGCAAATAGCAGAAGGAAACCCATGCAGGGAGAGCTGCAGGAGAAAAGTGGATGTTAACAAACCACAGCTGTGGGACAAACTCAGAAATGCAACACAAATGAGGCGACACTGAAGCCCCAGATACATCTCCGTCCATTGTGAAGCAAAAAACGAGCGGCAGGCTGCTGTGACAGCTCCATGGAGAACCACGGGACGGGTGGGGAATCTGGGGGGCAAAAGCTGACCAGCTCACGAGGAACCGAAGAACAAGAGGAAACCCAGGAAACAATAAGTAGAAAAGCAAAGCCCAGCCTAAAGGTTCATGATGGAGGTCTACAGGAAGCCCAAATCCATCAAACGCTGCAGTTTGTTACAACAGCTTGAATTTCTGACTTTGTTTTTATAACATTTTGGTTTGATAAATGACTCAAATGAAACGAGTTTGGGGTTTTTTTCAGGGGCAGACTCCTAATCGTCCATCCATCCTTTGTGTGCTGCAGCAGTCTTCAGGCCATGTCACACATTCTGCACATAAGGCACAGATGAGCATTAGTCAGACGTGAATATCAGAGGGCAAAGTGAGAAAAGTTCAAACATTTTACAGATGAACCACGTTAAGAAACACGTAAACCTGCTTCACTGACTGTCTTCACTGACATTCAGAGCACAGAGCAGAAATCACATCTCATCAGCACCATGGTCAGCTCCCGCCGCCGGCCCTTGCAGTCGGGACCCCTGGACTGCACCACTTTTAAGTCAAGGGGGACCCGGCTGCGGACAAGATGGCGGCCGGACATCATCAGCCGGAATGGAAAAGTTTTCAGAATTATGGCACTTTTTCCTAAAACCTTTTCATGTGAATAAAAGGTTCAGTTTGTACCGTGAGCATAAAACGATACTCGTTTGATTCCTTTCAAAAAGGATTTAAACAGAAGGGTTCAGGTTTGTAAAACTGTTACACCGGAGCTTTAGATCCGTCGGCTGAAACCCTCGACGGACGTCTGAGCTCATGGATGAAGACAGGAAACGCTCATGAATGACGTAGATCATGCAGGAATCCCAAAGGCCGACATTACACGCGTGGAAAATGTACAACCGTATGCAGTGGCTGTGTGGCACGGCCTTAAGAAAAGGAGCTCAGACTTCCCTCTACCACCACCTCCTGCTGCTGCTCCTGCTGCTCCTCCTGGAACAGCAGGAGCAGCAGGAGGAGCAGCAGGAGGAGCAGCAGGAATCCTGGTCATTTCACTGGGATTCCAGGGGAGACCCTCTCTAGAAGACTCTGGAGAGGTCTACCCCTGGATGCCAGTCTCCTTTCATCAAGCTAAAAGGACATTTCTCTACTCCACTCATATCCCACTCCCTGCATACCCCCCCCCCCCCCCCAGGACCGTTGGCACCGGATTTTTAGGCCACATCTTGAAGCCTATTGTTTGGTTACGACAGCCCAACATTTAGCCGCTCTGACACATCCAGTTAGCTACAAGCCCAAAGTTTACCTGACACAGGGTGGCCTACTTATTGTCTCTCACCCGTTTGCTCCCTCTTCTCCCCCACACATGAATCCGTGACCACCCTGTCTCTGAAGTCAGCGCTCCGCCTTCCTCAGCCTCATACATCCCATTTGGGGGAATTAGGAGGGAATCCATCACTTGTCTAGCCGTACATGTTCCTTCCCAACCGGGGCATCTCTCATTTATCTCCAGGCAGACGGGGTGGGTTGGGGGGGCCGAATGCAAGGGGAGGGGTTGCAAGCCAGGATCATGTAGTGAGAGAAAGAATTCAAAGTGACGCAGGTTGGAGGTCTGGTGGCCTAAGTTTCCCTGACAAACTGTCTGCAGCCCCCCCAGGCGCTTTCCTCCCTCTCCGTCTCCGATGTTTCCTGCATCACCAACACTTTCCCGTCTCTCAGTGAGGGGGGAGCCTCTGTATCTGCAGACAGTGGGGGGGCAGTCGCGCTGAATGCTTGAATTAGGAGCATTTCAGTGAAAATCAACAGAAGCTGTTCAGAACAAAAAACCGTCAAACGTTAGCGTGTCGCTGCTCTGTCCTCCACACGCGTGACGTCACTGGAAGGGCAGGTGTCACGAGGATTTGGGCGCTGAAATTCAGACCTATTCAGCAGAGATTAGCTCCGCCCACCTCAGCAATGTTCTGACCAGGCTGGACTGTTGTCACGTGACACCAGCTTTCAGAGGATTGTTGAGGAACTTCCTGGTTGATCCAGATCCAGGAGGAGGGGGTGGGCCATGTTCACGCCCCCCTGGGGGAACTCTTTGCTCTTTTTGAGTTTTTTTACCCTGATAGCAGTAGTATAAAGTTGGGGGGGTCAACCTGCTCCTGCGGGCTGCGGGGGCAGCAGTCTGAGCTAAGATGCTGATTGTCCAGATTGATCTGTTGGATGGTAGGAACATCCTCACACCTCCCTGGAAGAACAGACACAACTGAAGTGACAGAGTGAGACAAAAGTCCTGGTTCATCTGTGGACCCTCAGCTGCTGAAGCTCAGCTCTCACTCTCCACTGCTCCACTTTAGCCCCCGCTGGACTGGAAACCCCGCTGGGTGGGTGCAGTTTCCTCCTGATGCTCTGAGCTTCTCTTCAGCTGCAGGTGGCCTGAGCCTCAACATTTTCCAAAGGCTGAAGGACTTTCCATCTTCCTCACTCGTCTTCTGCTGTGATGCACGGAGAGACCTGAACTGAGATGAAACAATAACCAGCCGGGATTTCAGATCAAATACAGAATGAAGGAACCATCACTAAATGAAAAAAATATAAAAACATTGTTAATAAGGAATAGCTGACAAATGTTTGATAATCAAACATTTACTAAAATGTTTTATGAATCCTCTTAAAAATGATAAGAAACCAGGAAAAATCCTTCATAGAAAAGACAAACAATAAATCAGAAGGACTGTTCTTCATCCCTTAAATGAATAAATGATTTTGTTTCTTGAGTCCATCTAACACAAACAGAGCGTTTTGTATTTGTGAGAAACTTGTTTCTCTGATCAAAATGTCTCAAAGTTTTAGTTTGGCACCACGTTTCTGAACTGCAGCCCTCAGAAAAGAAGCTTTAAAATATGAATGCTTGTTATTATTATTTTACAAGGTGAGCTGGTTCCAGTGAGGACTGAACAGACAGCGTCTGATGGACAGAACCCACTCTCAGATGTGGCACGGTCCAAGATGAATGAGCGGGAGTCCTGAGCTGACGGGACCTGCTGCTGCAATGCCGACTGCCGGCAGAAGAGGGCTCCCTCATCCTCTGTGGGTCTGCAGAGGGGCTGCAGCCTCAGAGAGGGCGCTGTGGGTCTGAGACCATGTGTCACTGAAAGACACCTGAGGGGACGTGTCAGACCTCAGGTGATGCGCCCGAAGCTCACTTTGACTTTAGGAATTTAGCTGGATATCCACTGATGTGAAGGCAGTAGACGCTGCAGTACACTGTGCGGTGGGGGGGGCATCCTCCTCCACCGGAGTCATCCAGCAGCTTTACATTTTTAACCACATCCAATTAACTTTCCAATTCAGTGCCTCCATTAACCAGGCCAGTGATCAGAGGCGCTGAAGCTGAGGAGCATCTCCAGAATGGAAGGATCCGATCTCAGCTTCCTCTCAGAAAAGCCCGGCTCCCTTTGACAGCTGGAAATGTCTGGGTTCCTGTTCCGGGACTCTGATGAAAGCATCGCATCCCTCCTGTAGTTCTGCCGGGGGGGAGGACTCCATCCTCCTCGTCACATGGAGGAGGCCGTTGTGACCGTTTGCCCTGCTTCATCACTTCATCTTCATTGTGTTTGTTTCAAAAATAGAGCAAAGTCATGAAAACCTGGACAGCCAATGTCCACCTCATGACGTAAAGTATTTGGAAAAGGCAGGAAAAGAAGAAAACATCTTGACTTCTGCTCCCTGTGGCTCCCTGTAAAAAACTCAGCAGCAGTCCAGAAAAAATGTATTTATGAGTTTAATTAAAACAGAAAATAAGGATTCAGGTCATTCTAGTGGAGAACAAGGAATAGTCAAGTTTCTCTGGATGAGCTGAATCACTTTCGTGCCTGTCGTTAAAGACAGAAGCTCTGCAGTTTTCTTCCTTTTCCCGATCAAAAGCATCTTAATCGGATCAATCCGTGACGAGGTGCGGATGCCGGCTCCTAAGGGTTTTCTGGGTGTTTGAGATCAGATAAGCTAATGCTAGCCTCTAATGATGCTTTAACAAGAACGTCCAAAATGTGGTCCATGTCCATCAGAGCCCTGAATCGTCTTTACTTCATGTCTGTGCCAAAGTATTCTCACAGTTCATCTGAAGGAGGCTAGAAGAAGACGTCAAAGTGAACCAAAGAAGCACTTCCAAGTCCGTCTGCAGCACGTCTATGCTGTGTGTCTTTACACACGTCCACAGCACTGAGGTGGGACCTCTAAAATGTCAAAATCCTAATCCATCTAATGGGTCTGGCAGATCTAATCCACACATAGTTACACTGGAGCTGAAAGCTGCCAAATCCTCCTGCAGCTGCCTGTCAAACAATAACAGAAATTAAACTCATCCACCTTTGTCCTAATCTCAGCGCTCAGGAGGAGCAGGAAGAGCTTTTTGTTGTTGAACAGAGTGTAATCTATGAGTCCGTGGGGGGGTCAGTCACCTCATCATCCCAGACGCAGCTTTTATCCCACCCGCAGGACCGCGCTGTGCATTTATCCAATCAATTGAGGAGATTTTACTTACATACACGCACATTTAATAACATTTGTTGGATTTTAAAGCAACAGCAAATCTGCTTCTAAGGAACAACCTGTATGTAATCATGTTTTTTATTGTGTGCTAATTCTGATGGCGTGTTTGAGCCGTACCGTGGCGTTCATGGCGTCATGCCACCATACAAGACGTGTCTTCTACCAGTGAGGCAGATATTATCCAAATATGTTTTTTTCTTCATTGTCACTAGTTTGAATCAACGTTGACGTCATTCTAACAACTGTTTTGGTTTGTAATCCCACCCCCACCTTGAACTCACCCCCACAGCACCCCCCCCCCCACTGTCTTTCCGCCCTTACACATGTCCTGCACTGCTCTAACATACTTCCTGTCACTCCAGACTTCCTCATACAAACCACAGTTCCTCTCTGGACATAAACTTTCTCCAGATCTCCAGAGACAGTGTGTCTCTCTCTGACCTTCTCTTCTCTATCATCATCCTCAAAGCAAAGATAACATCTGTACTTCTCTTTCTGGGCATAAAACCCTCCTGCTGCTCACAAATGTTCACGTCTGCTCTTCTTCTAGCTTCAGCTACTGTTTCCCTTAAGTTCATTGTTTGGCTCGTCAGCTTTATTCCTCTGCTGTGACCACACATCTGTGCATCTCCTTGATAATGGACTCCATCACACTCCTCCATTCCTCAGGAATCGTCTCACCACCTAAGATCCTGTTGAACAACCCGGTCAGAAACTCCTCTCCATCTCTCCCAGACACTTCCATACCTCCACAGGCCGATCATCAGGACTCGAGAAAAAAAGAGGAAAAGGAGACTTGAGACCTGGTGGCCTGAACTTGGCCAAGCAGCTTGCTGAATTGGGGCTGCTAAAGGTGAGGGCTCTCTGACACCAAGCCAGCAGCTTCAGGAAAATGTTCTGACATCGAGATGCCGACCTGCAGAAGCCAACGGGGCTGACTGACTGCCACTCAGCATGTGAAACCCGGATAAGCCCCCAGCCTGCATCCTGAGCAGACATCTGACAAGCTTCCCCTCAGATTAGGGTGTAAAATATAGGTTATCCTCTGATTTAGGTGCCAAATGTGCTCTGCAGGAAAGTGACGGACACAGATTTGCATAAATTCCACAAAGCCTCTTCACAATGCTGTTTGTTTGTGTTTGTTTGTGTGAATTTGTGCGTTTCCTGTGGAGCAGACAGAACCTTCACTTCCATCTCCTGATGACATGCAGAAGTAAACGTGTTTGACATGGTTTCACAGGTTACTTATCCATCTCAGGCGGCAGACGTTTTCAGAACTTTTAGAAGAGGAAAGAGAAGCTGCGTGTTTCTGAGGATCTTAGCTTCCAAAGTGACATCAGACAAAACCATTTGGCAAAAAAGTAAATGAAAACTACTAATTGCTCAATAACTCACTGTTTGTAACTGTTACATCAGCCAGGGAAAGTAGCTTCATTGCCGCCCCCCCCCCCCCCGCCCCCCCGGATTTGAATCCACACATTTGCATTTGTGCGAGGGGGTAATTAGTATTTATTTATTATTCACACAATCGCTCATAAAAGGCTAATGAGCGTTTGTTTTGACGACAGTCAAAATGCAGGAGGAAGCCATTTATACTTGTTAGTCTGGTGGGGTCATTATGCCGCAGCCATTTGTCAGGGCAAAAGCTTCCCCCGCTTGATCTGAGATGGAGCAAGCCGACCCCTTCATTCCTCTCAGAGTGGACGGATGTGTCCTCCAGGGGGGGTCCATCTGTAATTCCATCAGACCAAGAATGTATTCTGCTCCTGCAGTTCTTCCCCAGCACTGATGAAGATGCACCCGTCTGTGATGACATCACGGGACCGGCACAGTCCCCCCCCCTCGACCTCAGTAACATTCTCCTTTTCAAACCTCTGTTTCAGTTTGCTTTTCAGAACCACATTTTGCTTCATCTGTTATCTTTTTAGTTAAGACGTCCGTTTATTTATTGTGTTTTTAACATTTTCTTAAAGGGACTTTATGGTGGACTCTCTGCTTGATACTCAGCATTAAGGGGTTGCATTGGGGGGGTTAAAAAATGAAATGTGCAGCTCACTGCTCCCCCAGGGAGGGGTCAAATGCAGAGAGCTAATGTCCTCACCTGGATGGGTGACGGCTAACAGAACCTTTAATGAGATTTGTGAGGAGAAGGACCTTCAGGGAGACCAGAATGTAAGTTTAGGTATTTAGATCCACTAAGATGGATGGATGGATGGATGGATGATGGATGGATGGATGATTGATGGATGGATGGATGCATGGGTGGATGGATGGATGGATGGATGGATGATGGATGGATGGATGGATGAAAGGATGCACGGATGGATGGATGGATGGATGGACAGATGGACGGATGGATGGATGGATGCACAGATGGATGGATGGATAGATGGATGGACGGACAGATGGATGGATGGATGTACAGATGGATGGATGCTGAAGGTTTGTTTTAGCAGCAGAGCTTTAGAGCTTCAGCTGCTAGAATAATCCTTCAGTCCATCTCAGCTACAGGTGGATGGTGTGAATCTGCTGTAGGCCTCTGGGACAGACGGACCTAAACAGATATGCCCACTTTGGGGAACAAAAGGGAGTTGATTGATGGACGGACCCGGTTTGTGATAGACCGGCAGGTGGAGGTTATCTCCACATGTGCAGCGTCCACCTCGTAGGGACGGTGAGTTTTGTGGATTATTGAGAGGAGGGCTCTTCTCATGGGAGGGTGAAAGGTCAGAGGTCGGATGAAGAGTCATGTCGTCGCTCTCCCAGAGCCGGCTGGCCTTCACCTGTTCGCCGTCCTCCTCTCCTCCATCCAGTCTGCCCCCCTGCCCTGCAACAGACGTCTTATCAAACGTGACTGATTGCAGTAATCTGGACTCTGGGCAGCCATTAAGCAAATTACCTGAATGGTTGTGAGGATTAGTCTCATTAACACATGATTAGCATCAAATTAAAATAATGAGTGTTTAACTCCTGGTGTCTTCCAGTTGTTGGAACAGCTTGATCCTCCCCTTCATTCTGACAGAAGGACCATCTCTGCTCCCCAGGAGGTGCAGAGGCCACGGTGGCACGGACCCCTGCCGGACCCCTCGGTGCTAAACACCCACAGGAAAAGTTCCCTTCAAACGGGTTTGCCTTCAATCCGATGCTTTTCAGATGACTGCTTGAGCACTAGCTGCTTTTGGGATCATCTGATAACTTTCTTTGTTTTTGCACCCCCACACAGGCGGTACAAGCTTTTGGTGGTTAATTCCTGTGACTCATTGATTTCTCTGATTATCATCAGCAGGAGCAGTGTCGTCAATATTCTCCATGATGTGTGATGTAACATCCAGCACGGTTCTGTCCATCCCACCGTGTGCTCTCAGCAGAGAGGACTGTCTGGAAGGAACGGGATTTTCCTCTTTTTACGATGAATGACGGCAACCATCAACATTTTCTGTTTTTCAAAAAGCAACAAGAGGGCTCTTTTCTCTGCTGTGCATCATCACTTCTGTGTGCGTGTGCTGCATGTGTGCTGGTGTTGACTCATTGCACTTCATGAAAAATCCTGATGACATCATTGCATAAAGCACCTTTACCATTTTGGAACAGTTGACCAATGTTCTGTATCCCTGCACTGCTTCTTTAAAAACAAACATTATCTTCATCATCTGGACAAAAACGAGCAGTTAGAGGAGAGCTTTCTCTCTGATCTGATGCTTTATTTAACACATCGTGATCATCAGCATATTTATCTCCTTCCTTTGCCGCAGCAGTCGAGGTCGGTGCCGGCTCAGCTGTTGCCATGAAATGAAAAGAAATATCTTTATTGTCATTGTACATGTACAATGAAATTACATGACAAGTACTAAAAAAGATGGAATATTTACCGTATTCCTTTTATAAGTGACCATGGTATAAGCGGACATTGGCCTTTGAAGTGTGCATTATCAGCCATGAACAGCCTTCACCAAAGCAACCGCCTTCCTCTCCGCGTTGGATGGTTCAGTCCATGACGTCCGTTAAGTCCTGATCATGGACACCTCGCCTGGCATCGTTCCTTACATAATCTGGTTTTATTACAAACAGGGGCAGCCTTGGTGCTGAAGTAGAGTGGTCGACCTCTGAATGGAAGATGGCAGCTTCAGTTCCCACCCTGCCCACTCATGTGTCCTTGGGCAAGGCACTGAACCCCACACTGGTTGGCGCCAGTGTTCAGCAGCGGAGCCGCCATTAGTGTGTGAATGGATGGAAGTAGCCTGTTACCCATTTACAATGATATCAAACGTTAACCTTAAATAAAGCCATGTTTCTGTTACTCTCAGTTTTCCTAAAAGTAAAGCTGTAAAATAACAATGGAGATCATTTTTGGAAGCCGTCACTCTGCTCTCCATCAGTAACATCTGTCTGCTCAAATTCTGCCTAAACTTTCCTAAAAGTGTCAGTTAGAATGAAAAACCTGCTTACTTGATTTCCCAGCAGACCTCTCTGCATTATTCCCCCCCCCCCCCTCCTCCTAAATGTGTAGTGTGCCTTCTGCTTTCACCTCAGCAGAAGATTTATTTTAATTCCACAAATGCATATTCAGTTGTCGGTGAGTGTAGCTAAAAACTGTAATGCTAACCCTCTGCTTTCAGTGACATTATCTTTGTTCTGAGGGGAGGGGGCAGTGGATGTCGGGATGCAGTTAAGAGGGGCTACTGACTATAATACCCAGTGATTACAATTGCTTTTTGTAGCAATGAAAACAATAGCGGCAGCAGCAGCAGCAGGTACTCAGGCCCACATGTCATTTAATCTTGGAGGATTATGGTCTGCTGTCATGTCAGAGAGGAGGCGAATATTAAATACATTTCCTGTGCAGATGCTCCGACAGCATCGGCGGGATAATGTGGACAGATTTGTTTCTGACTTTCTTCATATGGGGGGAATTACTTTGTGGGTTTGGATGGGGAGCGCTTGTCTTTGAGTTCACCATTAAGCTTGACTGTACAGGGGGGCTCCAGTTGTGTTAATGGCCTTGTGTTCCTTTGGCTCCTCCGACATTAAAGGACTCAGTAAACCATCAGATAGATAACTGCTTTGAGGAACCTTTTGACTGAATCTCACTGTGATCAGAATAATGTAACACAGAAAGCATCAATCAGGCTGAATAACGAGCCTCTAGCCGTGTGGAAACTGCAACCCCTTTGTTTCTAACCTTTTATATCAGGTTTACAGTTTATTTCATGCATATTACCTTTATAATGGGGGGGGGGGGGGGACACTTAAGGTGATGCTCATTGTAGCTGCCATTCACTTTTGTTGGCAGCATCAGCCTTTAGAGCATCCAAAAAAAGAGCAATGAAGCTTTAACATGACAAAGTATGAAATAGAAATGTATTTTCTTTTGTTTATTAAATCCATTAATATACTTTTGTTCCAAATGTTAGATTCTATTCTATTTCCACTCTATGTCCCATCATCTGCTTTTAGTGAATACCTCAGTTCTCTGATCGCATACCTTCTAGTGTGATTTGGAACGCTGTTTTATTTTCCTTTAACCCTTGTGCTATCCTATGACCCCCCCACTTCCATTGACGTGTTCTCCCTACCATGACAAAGGTGGATAAGGGTGGAGAGTTTAGTTTAGTTTAGTTTAGTTTAGTTTAGTTTAGTTTAGTTTAGTTTAGTTTAGTTTAGTTTAGTTTGTGTATTCTAATTTAGTTTAGTTTGGTTTATTTTAGTTTTTTTATTCTAATTTAGTTTAGTTTAGTTTAGTTTAGTTTAGTTTGTTTATTCTAATTTAGTTTAGTTCAGTCTGTCTAGTTTAGTCTGTTTTGCTTTGCGTAGTTTAGTTTAGTTTAGTTTAGTTTCGTCTGTTTAATTTAGTTCGGTTTAGTTTAGTTTGTTTATATTAGTCTGTAATGTTTGGTTTCATTTAGTTCTGTTCAGTTAGCTTAGTTTAGTTTAATTTAGTTTAGTTTAGTCTGTTTAGTTAAGTTTGGTTTATTTTAGTTTGGTTTAGTTTAGTTTAGTTTGGTCTATTTTAGTTTGGTTTATTTTAGTTTTTTTATTTTAATTTAGTTTAGTTTAGTCTGTTTAGTTTAATTTTGTTTAGTTTGTTTATTCTAATTTAGTTTCGTTTAGTCTGTTTACTTTAGTTTAGATTAGTTTAGTTTAGTTTGTTTATTCTAATTTAGCTTAGTTGAGTTTAGTTTAGTTTGTTTATTCTAATTTAGTTTAGTTTGTTTAGTTTAGTTTAGTTTGTTTATTCTAATTTAGTTTAGTTTGTTTAGTTTAGTTTAGTTTAGTTTGGTTTGGTTTCTTTTAGTTAAGTTTAGTTTGTTTATTCTAAGTTAGTTTAGTTTAGTTTAGTTTGTTTTAGTTTAGTTAAGTTTGTTTGGGTTTGTTTAGTTTGGTTTAGTTTAGTTTGTTTATTCTAATTTAGTTTAGTCTGTTACGTTTAGTTTAGTTTGTTTGGTTTGGTTTGGTTTAGTTTAGTTTAGTTTAGTTTAGTTTAGTTTAGTTTAGTTTAGTTTAGTTTAGTTTAGTTTAGTTTAGTTTAGTTTAGTTTGGTTTAGTTTAGTTTAGTTTAGTTTAGTTTAGTTTAGTTTAGTTTAGTTTGGTTTAGTTTAGTTTAGTTTAGTTTAGTTTGTTTCATCTAATTTAGTTTTGTTTAGTCTGTTTAGTTTGCTTTGTTTGGTTTAGTTTGTTCATTCTAATTTAGTTTGGTTTGGTTTGGTTTATTTTAGTTTAGTTTATTTATTCTAAGTTAGTTTAGTTTAGTTTAGTTTGTTTAAGTTAAGTTTAGTTTGTTGGGTTTTGTTTAGTTTGGTTTAGTTTAGTTTGTTTATTTTAATTTAGTTTAGTTTAGTGTAGTTTAGTTTAGTTTGGTTTGGTTTGTTTTAGTTTAGTTTATTTATTCTAAGTTAGTTTAGTTTAGTTTAGTTTGTTTTAGTTTAGTATAGTTTATTGGTTTTGTTTTGTTTGGTTTAGTTTAGCTTTGTTTATTCTAATTTAGTTTTAGTCTGTTAATGTAGTTTAGTTTTGTTTGGTTTAGTTTAGTTTTAGTTTAGTTTAGTTTAGTTAAGTTTAGTTTAGTTTAGTTTAGTTTAGTTTAGTTTAGTTTAGTTTAGTTTAGTTTAAGGTCAGTTCAGTTCAGTTTAGTTTAGTTTAGTTTAGTTTGGTTTAGTTTGTTTACTCTAATTTAGTTTTGTTTAGTCTGTTCAGTTTTGTTTGTTTGGTTAATTTTAGTTTAATTTATTTATTCTAAGTTAGTTTAGTTTAGTTTAGTTTAGTTTAGTTTAGTTTAGTTTAGTTTAGTTTAGTTTTGTTTTGTTTAGTTTGGGTTTAGTTTTGTTTTGTTTAGTTTGTTTGGTTTTGTTTAGTTTGGTTTAGTTTAGTTTGGTTTAGTTTAGTTTAGTTTAGTTTATTCTAGTTTAGTTTAGTTTAGTTTAGTTTAGTTTAGTTTAGTTTAGTTTAGTTTAGTTTAGTTTAGTTTAGTTTAGTTTAGTTTAGTTTAGTTTTGTTTTGTTTAGTTTGGGTTTAGTTTAGTTTAATTTGTTTGGTTTTGTTTAGTTTGGGTTTAGTTTAGTTTAATTTGTTTGGTTTTGTTCAGTTCAGTTTTTAGTTTAGTGAAGCCCATTGAGGCGACTATTGTTATAAAATTGGGCTATATAAGTAAAACTGAATTGAATTGAATTAAACTGGTTTCAGTTCTGCTTTGGTCAAATGTCCATATCTGACAGTCATGTCTGAAATCAGTGAAATCTTCAATCAGGTCTGAGTTCACAGATGTTTGATGAACTTACAGGAGGCTTGAAAAAGTGAAATATATCAAGAATGTAGTGTTGAATGTGAATGGAATAGAGCAGAAATCATCTGCTATGGTTACGTCGTGTGGTTTGCTGAACATTGTAAGAAATGCTGAGAAAATGCAGCAAAGTCAGAATGGAAGCTTCATTTCTGACAGATAGATGGAGTCATAAATGAAAGCTGCTGCACATTCGGTTGGAGGTTGTCAGTGATGATCCCACATCGTTAGTGTCTGATCCATGTGGGAGGGGTCACGCGTGTGCACTATGTGTGGCTGAACGCTCTGCAGTGTTCATGTTCTACTTCCTTCATCAAAAGTCGTTCTAAGGACAAAGCAGCTCCGCCTAATTGTAGCTGATGAATAAAATATAAGCTCATGCAGCAGTTGGTAACAAGATGATTGTGTTGCTCAAACAGATAAATGGCTCTAAACAGTTGGAGTGTGCCGCCGCTGAGAGGAGGAGTTTGGATCCAGAGGGTCTCATCAGGCCGCATCAGTCACTCTGAACAGCTCGCTCTGTGAGAACGGCTGCAGGAACACATGAAACACACCTGACTGCTGCTTTGGAGCACACGCTCGCTCGGGTGTGCACGTTAACCCGACTTTGAGACCTAATGCAGCCCCTTCTGCAGCCCCCGCCCCCAAACTTGAAGTCCCAGATCCAGTTAATGAAGTTAAGCTGCAGGGAAAAGGCTCTCCCTTCACCAAGACAGCAGATCGCCAAGGGCAACAGCCGATAACGAATGTGTGAAATATTGCAATTAGCATGGCAAAGTACTTACAGGGATCAAATTAAAAAATTCATTAACGTGCACACTTAATTAAGAAACACTTTTCGGCTTTACGTGATAAATTATGACACCTATTAAATCTTCAACTACAAGCTGTAATGGCCTTCTTTGCTCCAGGGTGGAAGCAGTGTTTCCTCTCCGGTTCCAGAAACTCTCCAAGGACCTGCATATTTATCAAAGACCTTTATTAGGAATAATGTTTCCTGTAAGGAACACGAGAGCAGCCACTTCACAGCAGACGGCGGCTTCCCAACGTGCAGCCTTTCAGTCCAGCCCGTCGTGCCGAGGCAGACAGGGTTCAAACCTTTGGACGACCCCATGAGGGACTTGAACCTCACGGTTTTTGCAGCTCAACCTGCAGTTCTGCTGGATTGTGATTCCAGGCTTTTGCTTGATAGAGTCCAAAGCTGCATTACATAGATGGATGGTTTAGAAATGAAGATGAATTATTAAAGAAACTCTCACTTTTATGACCAAACACATCTCTTTTCCACCAATCCTCATCAAACCTTTGGGAAAACAAGCTGAAGACGTGACGTTGAAGAACAAACAGACAAAATCCATCTGGAAAATGTCCGAACATGCGAATCCTTTATGCCAGCTTTTTCCAATAACAAATGGGTTAACTGTGTATTTCATAAGGCTACAGACAATATGTTGGCGTGTTCTCTCTCCTCCCCCTGTCAGGAACAGATGGTTCCTTTTACTTTATTTTCCACATCAAGTATGATTCTTTTTTGGTGCCAAAAGCCACCTGCCGTTCCCGCTCTCTGCTCTAATTATTTCTGTTGCTAACACACAGCAGGATTGCTTATCAGTTGGTTGCTATCTTAATAAAGGAAGGCACATCAACATATTGACATCATGATCAAGGGGAAATGTATTATCACACAGATGATAAATGGGATGGGGGGGCTGCAGTGAATCAGGTGCCAGCACCTCCATACGTGACCTCTTTGGTTTTCCTGCTTTGAGTTCCTGTGCAGCAGAGGAAGGATTCAAGTTTCAAAGAGAAAGGAGAGATGATGATGCTGGAACCTGAGGACTTCACTGCTCTGATGACGGGGAGGGAAGCAGGACTGTCTGCTGCTTGCCGTGACCACGTCTGCCGTCACGCCAGAGATTTTAGAGTTTGGGCTTCTGTGACCTGTTTAAAAGACTGCAGGCGTTCCTGGAAATGGACAATGTTTCTCATAAATTCAGCTTCATTTCACTGGAGGAGGACAACGATGTCTTCCTCCACCAACACATCTGCTCCCACATCCATCAGAGGAAGTTTGTCTCTACGTGACGTGAGGTTAAGCCATGAAGATGACCTGCTCCTGCATGGATGTCTCATCAACTCCTTAAGGTCGCGTCTCACAGCCTCTACCTACATTTTCTGCATGTTGATGTAAACTGGTCAGACGTGAATCTACGAGGAAAAAGGGAGAAAGTTGTGGTCTTTAAGTGACATTTTCACAGATGTTTCAGGAATAAACCACGCAAAGAACACGTAAACCAACATAGAACATGAACCGTGTGATTATTGTGCTGTTTATCTGCAGTTCATTCGTGATTCATGCATCAATGACATAATCTGAACGTGATATGTGCGCCGTATACGTGATATCAAAGGCTCATGCGTGAAAAGTCTGTTAGACAAACGTGGAATGGTCATGGAAAGATATACATTTGTGTTTGCATCTCACAAAAATCACACACAACTGCGAGATTACGTAATAATGGTATAACTGATATCGAACAAAATTTTCAACGACCAATTTCTGACAGCTCAATGAATTCATGTAAATGGTAATGTAATGCTATACTATATAGCGCTACCTGCCCAAACGCTTACATCACAACCATCCACCATGACAAAACTTACACAACATCACACATGTGGCGGCTCCGTGCGAACACGGCGCCAACCTCCACCAGAGGCAGGTGGGGTATTGTCTTGAAGACACTTCGACACATCGTGCAAGGCGGAACGACTGAATTACATGTCGACGCCCTACCGCTGCACCACGGCCGCCCTGCACCACGGCCGCCCGTCGATGTAAAAACGGACATCTGAGCACATCGACGAATGACGAACGCAGGAAACGCTCAGGAATGACGTATGACACGCATGGATCATGAAGGACCGACATTTCATACCTGGAACATGTGCAAAAAATGCAAAGAGCTTTTTCAAGTTCAGATTGAGTAAATGCACATAATCAGAATATAAATCCAAATGTAACAACACAGACAAACTCCTTCAGTGTGAGTGAAAAAAGTTAGAATGAGCTGGACACAACCTCAGATTGGTGATTCCCTGCAGAGAGACGGTCAAAATGTGGAGCTAGAAGTAGCAATTAGGTGAAGTATTCATGGCAGCACAAAGCCTGGTGTCCTGAGGATGGATCCACTTAATCACAGCTCTGCTGTTTTAAAATGTAGAACACCGAACCAAAACGCTTTCATCCCTGAAAGCTGAAACTGAATGCACCATAATTAGTTTCACATGTACAGATCCAGTGACTGAAGGAGGAGTCAGAAATCTGTTATTGATGTTGGCGGATACTCTAATCTCAGGGCTCTCCATCCCTTCTAAGCCTTTCATTCTCAGGCCGATCACAAAAGCAGACCCCCATGAGGGTGGAGGCAGCACCCCCATCCGGAGGCTTCATTTAACTGGCTTACAAAACCTTTATCCACCCATTTAAGAGCACACAAGGCCTTATGGCCTCCAGAGTGGAGCACAGACAATGCACTGACCATAAATCCATAATAGCCTTTAGGATTAAAGAATATGCTCTTTGAGTTTAATTACATATTGCTTCTGAGAGCTTTACTCTGCTGGGACAGGGAGGCACTCCAGGCAGCTCCAGATGAGGGACAGACGGCCAGAAAATTAACCGAAGGATTTATTTAATCCCAACTAGTGAAAGTTTCAGAAATGATGCAGCCAAGTGGATATGAGGCATAAAACAGGCTGCATGATGGAGGACAGACTGAGACAAACACGACAATGCTTCAGCCTTAACGCAGACTGGAAAAGCTGCACAGGAAAGGTTCCGTTTGGAAGACTGACTGACATGAAGGGCTGCATCAAGACGCCGTCTAGGACTAAGAGTCAGCACAAGGGGAAACACGCCAGAAGGTGTTTGTAGGACCTGAGGCAAGAGACATGATGGACAGGGACTTGATAGACAAAGAACAAAACATGAACTGTGACATGAGAGGTGAGGACAGGAGAGCCTTGGACTCTAGTAAACTGGAAAGTGATGAACAAAAACCAAAACAGCTCATTTGTGATTGAAAAGTTAAAGCCAGTTGACCAAAATAACCAGAGCAGAAGGTAGCTAAAACACAACGGAAAACAATAAACCAAACTAAACTCCTCCCGTGGCTTCTGAGCCGGGATCTCCCATTTCTGAGCTCCCTTCTGCCTTCATCCGTCCATCCAGGAGCCAACCCAGCTACAGCTGGGCAACGGCGGGCTACACCCTGATCAGGTCGTGGGTCCGTCATGAGTCAGGGCCACACATTCACACCAAGGGCCAATGTAGAGACACAACCAACCTGTCAAGCATGTTTCTGGACTGTGGACTGAAGTGGAGAAAACCCACACATGCACAACCACACAGAAATGTCTCATCTGGGATTTGAACCAGGACCTTCTCACTATAAGGGGAGAACTGTGCAGCCCCCCTCTGCCTTTCTCACTATGAATCCAATTGACAACATTTCTTTTCACACTAAGGATCGGGACAGCAGACCCTTCCTTACCAGATGGAATTTTTGTGGCTGGATGACACAAAAGTGGGAAAAATGGAGGTTCTGTCCAACCCAACTGTCTCTGGAAGATGAATGTCTGCTTGGATGTTTGATTATTGGACATCTGTTGGACCTTTGTGGAGAGACACTGCGTAGTTGAGACTGGGACTGCAGCTTGACCCACAGCTCAATGCTCTCCTTACCCATCAGGCCAGAGTGCTTGTGGTCTTTAAAGGCACACTCCAATGAAAATGCTGTTTTTGACATACTCTTTCTCATGATGGAGGACATATAGAAAAGAATTTAGGATTAAAACTAGAACCGCGTTGGATCAGGAGCCAGATATTTGAATAGGTCAGATTTATGATACTGGCATGGCTGAGCCAAAATCTCACTTTCTCCACTCCAATTCTAAATCCTCCACGTGCAGATGAATAGATCTTCCAGTCTTCCTGTTCTGCAAACCTCCGATATTGCTCGCCGTTTCTTTTTTGCTACCCTAAAGTTAGCTTGGGCTTGTGAGGTGCTCGTCTCCAGTCAGTTCATGTTCCAGCTAGTCAGTTTCGCCTCCTTTTCATGTTCACGACCCTTTTTCTGGCCTAGCCTGTCCCATTTGGAAACTCCTGCCTGCATCTCTCCCCCTCAGTGTGGACGGTCTGGTGTCCTCGCCTCAAATCATCGCTGAGACACAAAACTTTCCGTCGGGCATCACCTGTCAACGGAACTGCAGCCCCGCCTCTTTAACCTTAACCAGCAGATCTGGTGACGCCATCCACTCTGCAGGTTCTTCAGCCGGTGCCGCTTCAGGAAATCCCCGACAGAGGCGAATATCCTCACCCCAAAAAGTGGAAGCAGGATTACTGCTGACTTATCTGACTTTCAGGCTCACGTGCATCTCGCTACATGTGTTACTGTATTTCTCTATTTTATGTGGCCACTTGGCTGATGGATTTGGCCATCGAGTTGATCACATAGAGATATGCTTTTGTTATATTGGACAATATATATCATATCCTTGTCTTGGAAACTATGGAGAGGGGGGGTTTGAGGGTGTTCCTTTTTCTTTTTTTTATTTTATTTTATTTTTTCAGATTTACTCATTTATTTATTTCCCTTTTTTTCGGGGTTGGGGAGACGGGAGGGTGATGTTTGAAAAAAAAAAGAAAAGAAAAAACTGGCCTAGTTGTCTTACAAATATGAAGCTATATCTTTGTTTCATTGTATTTATGTATGTATGTATGTAACTATTCTCTTTTTGTTTGCAATAAAAAAACAAACAATCAACTCCCTCCATGTCTGTAATAAAACACTACAGTTCTGTGTTTCCTTATGTGTCTGTCCTCATGAATTCCTCACAGAGTAAACAAAGGCATGCTGGGAAATTCGCTAGGCTCACCAACAGTCCCGCCCTCAACCCAAAGAGAATTTTTAAGGCGCTCCTGCCGATATGCTCTTAATCATAATGAAGAGGACTTGGAATGACAATGAACAAATCTACAGTTGGAGCGGCGCTTTAAGCTTGTAGAGAAACGGATGGAGGAACTGAACCAACTCAGCCTGGATTCTGGCTAAAGCCAAGGACACAGACAGAGGTCTGACTTTCCCACAGCTGAGTGCCTTGCCTTTGGTTTAAGACTCCTGTGAGGCTGAGGGAAATGCAGTGTGTGTTTGACGTGTGTGAAGTACAGCTCAGCTTTGTCTCTGCTTGACCCCTGTGTCGTCCACAGCTCCTCCTGTCATGAACTTTCTCTGGATCCTCAAAGATCTCCATCTGACCTTCTCAGTTCCTCTCCAGAATCCTCCTCAAACAAATGCTGCATCTGTGGTTCTCTTCCTTGATGTAATGATTTGGATTTCAAACAACAGTAAAGCAGTTATGGAGCCGTCTCTGCACGTAAAACATGTTTCTTTTAATAATTGCAGATTTTCATGCACATAACCAATCTGTTCAATGCAGAGTTTCTGTCTAGAATAAAAAGCCTCAAAGGTGTAAATCAGGAAGAAAGGTGACGCTGATACTTGAACAAGAAGCTGCTGAGACACACGCTTGATATGAAAGTAAAACATGATAGCACCTCTTGAACCTGACACCTTTAGGTGCAGCTTTAAATACTGTCTATGCAACACTCACAATGTCACAGGGAGGAGCTCATTAAGACCTGGGACAGCTCTGATTTATAGCTGGCCTCGGATTGCCTGTTTTAAATAGTAAAGTCTTGCAATTACCAGATTGAAAGGACATTCAGGCCGCTCTCAAAAGCGCTCAGCAAATTTCAATAAATGTGGGTAAAGATTTGTGAGGAGAAAGTTCCAGACAAAGAGAAAAGCTGCCCCCCCTCCCCCAGTGGTGAGGGACAACAGGATAATAATTCAGCAAGTTATGGAAATGACTCGTTTGGAGAAGAATAGGAGGAAGATTGTTATCCTGCTGTAATTAGTATGCAAATGTATTTCTTTATTGTCACATTCAGTCTTTCTTCATTAGATTTCATTTGACTATTTATTCTTCAGGAAAGAGAAAGACCCAACTCTCCTCGTCTTTAAAGCCTTCATTTATTGCTCTGTAATTAATTTCAAAGCCTTAACCCATAACTCAGCTTCTTCCTCACTGGTGAAGAGAGCCGCTCATGCTGCTGTCCGTCCGCTGCACGCTGAACTGCTGTGAGGGACGTTTGAACCCTCAATCCCCTCATCTCAGAGAGGATATTCTGCCCCAGCAGAAGCCAGACAGCAGATCATTCCAGCCGTCTCACCTGCTGCAGCAAAGGCAAGCAGGACTGTTACCAGCAGCAGCAGCAGAGATGAGTGACATTCGACCTTCAGAAAACAGCATCGCCCCTTCCCTAAAGACGACATAACTATGAACTGTTCCTGATGGTCTCACCTCCGTTTACCAGCTGTCAGGGAGGATTTCCTGGTCAACCATCTCAACGACGGTGCTCATGTTCCTCCAACCTGGAGGGGGGCTGAATTCAGAAATGATCTGTGGGAAGCAGGTAACTAAAGAAAGAGAGGCTTGGTGATTTGCTTTGTGGCTCAGCTCTCTCTACACATTGACTGTACAACAGAACTGGACTGAGTGACTCCTCCCCCCTGACATATCAAACGGGAAGCACCCCCCCTCCCCCAAACTAATATGATACGTCTTACCAAACAGGAGGAAACTTAATGGAAAGAAAGGAGAAGAGCAAAGGCCAGAAAGTCGATGAGTTTAGTAACAAAAACTCCAACAAAGGACAACCATGACACTAAAGCGGTTCCTTCAATTCAGACACTAATGATCCAGGAGAGCAGTGACAGACCAAAGGAGAACCCCTGAAAAGGGGCGGGGTCCCCGTGGGAGGAGCCACAGCCAACCTGCACACAAGCCGAGCCAGAAGTTAAAACAAAGACCCAAGACACAAACTATGACATAAAAGTAAGGATAAACTTCTGAAGTGTGCTTTTGTAGAATCAACTTTAAGCATTTAGAATAAAAAATGAAAAACAAAGAAAAAAACTAAAGAAGGATGTGGGGAATCTGGGATGTAGAGGATGTTCTGAGACACAGAGATGTTAACAACCATTGAAGTGCTTCCTAAAGTCCGTCATTATTATGTCAACAATGATCTCGGACTCACATTTATCCAGCGTTGACATTGTGGCCCCGCCCACAGAGACCCTAACCCTTCAGGCAGCAGAAACTGCAGAAAGTCCTCGCTCCGTATCTTTATCAAAGCTCTGCAGCCTCTGACATGATGAAGCGTGACGTTCTGTTACATAAACCCTCGGAGACAAACATCTTGAGATCATCTTTTAATAATGCGGATAAACGTCTGTGCTGTGCAGCTCTGCCTCAAGGCTCCGGTCACTTCCATTTCTAGAATATGCACCACCTCAGAACTTCTTCAGCAAATCATTCTGCCTCACTTTCTGCACTCATAGTCCCTCATGTTAAGTGCAATACATGCATTTGACCAAAAACCTAAAAAAAACATTCTTGGTAAGATTCCGTTGTTTGAGGTGGAAGGAGATTTCCAGTCAGTGGTTCAATATCAAGCCACTAAAATTAAACAGATTAGAGTGGTGGGTTATTATTTGCAGAGTGTGTCGGTGTGACAAATCAATAATAAACACTAAACGCTCAGAAACTGGGTTTCATTTAAATCATCAAATGGATTTTTGTTGAAGTGGAATGAAAATCCTTCGTCAGAAACAGAAACCCCTCCTTTTCCTCATGGAGTTCTGCTCTTTCCTCTGCAGAACCTGGGATTTCTGTCCAGCTTGTTCCTTAAAGCTGAGAGCGTCTTAGAACTGCTCATTCACTCCACATCTGCAGGTTTGTGGCAAAGTAAAGTTCCTGTTCAGTTTGAACCGTCATCCCTGAATCTCCTCAATCCTTCAGAAAACCACAGAGACTGAATCTCACAACCAGAGGAAGTCCTGACTGATCCTCAGAGGAAGCAGTGGAGCACGGTGAGCGGTGGCAATGAGCAGACTCCATTTCCCAGAAGAACTCTGGAACACAAAGACAACTGCTAAAGCTCTGTTAACATCACAGCATCACTACTTTCACATCATTTCATGACACATAAGTATAAATGCTTCCATCAGATGAAAATGTGAAGGGGCAGTAAAATGGTCTCTGTAGAGCAATAGACTGAAAGTCCCACTCGGAGCATCTTTTGATCCATTTTCAAATCATTGCCAGTGGTCTTTTAATCATGATAATGCAGTTTTTACCCCAAATCCATTTTCTAGAAGATGGTTCTGTGGGAGTTCATGGGTGAAGTTGGTGAGACTCAGGCATCTCATGCAGATTTTTGAACCCTGCCCAAATCCTGTGGATGTGCTGGGAGCCAGTTCATGCTGTTCCCGTAAAAGGTGCGTGTTATTTGCGTGTCCCTTTCACATGCTTTGCATGCAGCCTGGCTGTTAGAAAAGAGGAAGTTAGACAGACAATCAGAGTGTAGTTTGTGTGGACATCCTATGGGGTTTGCAGGCACTTCTGTATCACGTGCACACCAGCATTTGAGGTGGTCAGTCAGGAGCCGGACCCCCTGATGGCTGGGGTCCTGCCTAAAGGAAGCTGTGTGACAGCATTTCCTGTACATCAGGAGTCAGTGTGACTCACACCATCCTTTAAAGCCCTTCGCTGTGAAAGGTCGTTTGGCCTCTCTGGGTGGGAGGAGAGCTTCTGCCCCAGGTGGAGGAGTTTTAACATCTTGGGCCTCCTGGATGCCTCCCTGGGGAGGGGTTTGGGGCATGTCCCACTGGATGGAGGCCCTGGAGACGCCCCAGGACACGCTGGAGAAACTCTGTCTCTGGGCTGGCCTGGGAACGCCTCGGGGTCCCCCCAGAGGCGCTGGAGGAAGGGGGGTGGGGGTGGGGGGGTCTGGACATCTTGGTTTAGACTGCTGCCCCCACGACCCGGTTCTGGATTCTGGATAAGTGGAGGAAGATGAATGGACTTCAGCTGTGATCCCCTTAAGGTGCTGCTCCCCCCCCCAAGGCTGGGACAACCCAAAAACCTGCAGCCCCCAATGCGGGTCAACCTCAGTACGGATGGCTACGGCAAAGCTTCAGGAGTCTTGCATCACTGAAAGGTCAGATGTCACGTTGACATTTGCAGTTTGCTCAATGCTCAGAAATCAGCCAGAAATTGGTTGGATCAGAGAGATTGTCTCTGTTGGTGTTGAAGTTGAATTCCCAGCATTCCTTGTACACGTTTTCCTCCTATTATACATTCAAGCAGCTCTGATGCTTTTAAAAACACATGATTTACTTTAACTCACAAAGAGGGGAGGAAATGTTAATATTTTAATCACTGCTGGCTAATAAGGCCCCACAGAGCATTAAGATGTGCAATAAAGCAGACTGCATGCTGGCAGATCACCTGCACCAACCCTCTGTGGATTACAGGGCCCATGATAAACTGTGACCGCCTCAATCAAGGCAGCACATTTGAATTTCCACGAGACTCTCCACCATCAGCCTCTGTGGGAGATTTATGCCCTCATTGAGAAAATTACATTCACCGCCCATCTTCACTGTTTGGCATCCATTACATTTCATTATGAGCCTCTGAAGCTGGGAAGCTCTGTAATAAAGTGTATTAAAAACGAAAAGCCAAAGTTTGCTTCTAGAATGAAGCCGACTTCTCTCTCTCGTTGTGTCTGTTCTGGGAGGCTGAAAGGATCTCTGCAGCATCACGTCACACTGTTTTTTAGCTAAAGACATTTTTTTGTTAACCACGCCCACATTCCTAATATGTTCATACCTTTGGTTTAGCTTGAGCCAGAGACTCATGTATTAAACTTTCACAATATTCTGATAGAATGTGCAACAGGGAACTCCAGCTTTGCCCTCTCGTCATGCTAACACCACTCAAAACCTGGAACTTCCCAAACTTCCCAAAGACGCTTGAGGAGTTAGGAGGGAAGATGTGGAATTCCCTCAGAGGAGGTTACAGTTTGTTTTTGCCAGCCTTTTCCCGAGTTGTTTAGGCGTCAACCACCGCGAGACCACTGAGTGGACATCTACGCAGGATGGTTCTGGACAGATTGTGTCTCAGTGTGGAACAAAGCTGCTGGAAGAGGCTTGGGGGGTGCAATGGGGGTTTAAGTGGAGCACAAAAGAAAGACTATCAACTAAATGTTTGCCTATAAATAATTAAAAACGGGTTCAGCAGCATTTTAAATGGACACCTGTATTGCCAAATAAAGTATGTGTGTGTGTGTGTGGGGGGGGGGGTGCATGTGCACACGTGCATTCTTGTGCATTCTGAGCACTAGTCTACAGTGAAGCCCAGTTCTGTGCAGTGACCCAAAAGAAATCTATGCAAAACAAGAGAAAGGTGCCTCTGTTTCCCCCAACTGTGACGCTGCAAGAGCGGCCTGGGGAGGAAACAACCATGCAACCGTAAAAGTGCTTTGTCAGCAGCAGCCAGACCAACAGCTGGGCATTATGGGAGCAGGTGATGTGAGGGCTCGTGCTGTCTGCAGCCCCCACCTCTCTAATTGAGGAGTCTTCATAAATAATCTTCCAGCAATCTGCCTCTCTCTCCACCCTCTTATTAATTACTTTTACAGCCAAAATCAAACATCTGTCATGCTAGAATATACAAATTAATTATGCAGCTTCTCCCCATCGTGATCCATGCATGCTGCTGCTGAGCCGGCTGCCTGGCAGGCCAGCAAATGGACTCTTCATCTCTGTGCTCCCGTGAGAAACAGGATTTAGAAGCCTGTTTTCCTGCAGAGGGAACCTTTGGGCTCAGCGCTCCTCAGCATCGTGTGTCTAGCTGGGATTTTCAGGGGAAGTCGAGGCTCCTGATTGTGTTTCCCTGTGTGTTGGTGTTGCACCACAGACATTAGGTGCATGAAACTAACCTGTGTCACAGGATGCAGCAACAGCAACGTCAAAAGGACACGCATCCTCAAATAAGGGCAGTTGTTGGACACGTTCCACTCATCCTTCTCATCATTTCGATGCTGTATGTTTTCCTGCACAAAACTGGGTCTTTCTGTTCTTCTTCTCCACATAATAAAGATAAATAAACTGAAGGTTTAGGTGAATAAGTAGAGTTTGATGCATCTAAACAGGAATAAATCTGCACAGAATAGGTGAAATCATTTACTTCAAAAATACCGAGTTGTTTTCTGTCTCAGCTGTGGTTTTGGACCTGCTCCACTGTTAAACGAGGAAGATCATTGCACTCCATGGGCCCACTGACACAAGACAGCTGTCTGCCCGTCCTCCAACATGGCGGGGAGGCGTCCTGAGACTGGCTGTCTTCAGGTCAGGACCCTATAGAGGAAAGACCAATCGGTACCAGTTACGGACAGCAGGGTGGGTGGGGCTTTATTCAAGGTAACGTGAGCTGAACAAAGGAGCTCCTGGTTGAGTGAGTGGTGAAGTACTGAAGGACCTGGTGGCCTTGCAGACTGCAGCTGCAGTCTGTGCAGCTGCAGTCTGTGCAGTCTGTGCAGCTGCAGTCTGTGCAGCTGCAGTCTGTGCAGCTGCAGTCTGTGCAGCTGTAGTCTGTGCAGCTGCAGTCTGTGCAGCTGCAGTCTGTGCAGCTGCAGTCTGTGCAGCTGTAGTCTGTGCAGTCTGTGCAGCTGCAGTCTGTGCAGCTGCAGTCAACCCTCTCCTCTCCCTGACTGCCTGGTTTGGCTCGTGCTTTGGGTGGTGCACAGTCCCCAGCCTGGTCGTTTGGGTAAGTTTGGCAAAGCTGTCTCCTTTAGAGTGATTGATGACTCCGTTTATTTTTGCTATGGGCTTTTTATCTGTCTTCAGTCATCAAACGGAGCAGCTACCATGGTGTGGAGCACCTCGTGGCTCTCTTCTTCCAGCCAATCAGGTGCACTTCAGGTGCACCTGATTGGCTGGAAGAAGAGAGGTTCAGGGATCAGGAAGGTGACCAGTGACTCTCATTTTTACTGGAAAACATTGTGGAGCGTGCATGCTGTCTGCATGATGTAACAGAGAGGCAAGAGCTGGAGAAAGCCTGCCCCCCCACCACAAGGAGCAGAACCGTCACTCTGCTTCCAGAGGAGGAGGGTCTAAGGGCAGGGGTGCCCACTTTAGCTTAGGCTGTTTGCTTCAGTTTAGCAGCTATTTCATTGTATGACTGATTTCACGTTCTTCTACAGTATGAAGCCCATTGAGACAACTATGTTGTAATATTGGGCTACAGAAATAAAAATGAATTGAATTGCTGCTGAAATCCAGACCTCTCTTCCAAGTTGCTGGTTTCAAAGCTAAACTCAAAATGTGTTTAAAGTCGTTTTGTCTCAATATTTTCATTTGCACAGTTGGTTTTGTTCTAAAATCTGATCAAAAACACCAGTGATGCCGCTAAAAAAAGACTCACCTGCAGTCTGGAGTCCTGCGGCGTGTTCAGTAGTTTTGATGAACACGTTCTTGCTCTTTTCTTGTCATTAAGAACAGACATAGTCGGAACCACTGAGAGGAGCAGGTCAATGCAGAACACTGACGGGATGACCAACAGCTCTGATCACCGTTTGATGAGGTTTTCTTGGAGCAGCGCTGTGTGGCCCCATCAGAAAAACTGTTTTACCACGAGACACTTGAAGTCTGCTCTCAGCAGGTCGCAGTCAACAAGCTCTCTTTAGTGAGTCCGACTCTCTCCGGCTGATTTTTCACTCCTATGAAAACGCACCGCTGTGGCACTTTGAACCTGTGTGCTGATCTTGTGGTGAAAAGTCTGGCATACGTGGAACTGTTGTGGAAAGACACACATTTGTGTATGAAACCCTCGACGGACATCTGAGCACATCAACGAATGACGGACGCAGGAAATGAATGCCGTAGATCACACATGGATCAGGAAAAAACGACATTTCATAAATGGATGATGTGACACGGCCTTCAGTAATTATCATCAGGATTATGAGTCGTTTTTAAAACAGGCCGGTGGGAATTCTCCACGGAATTCAGACTGGAGACGGTTTCCCGCTCCACCACAGGAATGTTACCACCATGAACCATGTTCCGAAGAATAAATGGCATCAGCATTTATGGTAAGTCCAGTATTTGTAAATGTTTTTTTAGGGGGGGTCAGAGTGTCCTCAAACAAAACCCACATTTTCCAGGTGATTTATGACGGATGAGCGAGGCAGCACAGATGATGACAAACAGCACATGCTCCGCTGTGCCAGCTGCTGGAACCAGGAGTCCACGCTGGACTCATTAACCGCTGCATTCAGTTTACGGGGCCTTTTATGGCTGAATTAATTGATTCATACATGAATTAAAGCACAAATAACTGGAATGAAAATGCAACTGGACGTGAGGCCCTAATCAGTCGTAAATATCTCTGGTTCCGAACAGAGAGACATTCATCATGTAAATAAGTGGGAAGAAAAACAGGTCGACCCACCGCTTAGCCTCAGTTTTCAACCAGCATTTCAAAATATAGATTTTCTACTTTGATGTCTTTTTTCAGAAACACGTTTTTTATATTGATTCCACCTTCTGTTTGGATCAAATGTGTCCATCAAACGGCAGACATGTTCATGAGTCTGTGGAAACTTCCAGCAGGTGGCCTCAGACAGGAGAGGCACAGTTCCAAAAGCCTTTTCTCCAGTGGATTTTAATCCCACTCAGGTTAACGTGGAGCATTTTCTGCTGCTTAGTCACAGAAGGGAAGTTTGTTGGATTCATCTGCTTCCTTTTTTTCCAAGAATCTCATTGAGGAAAGAGGATTTTCCTTCAGCATTTGTCTAAGATTTAATCCAGCAGGAGCTTGCATGTCAGGATCAGGAAGGGTTCAGGCTCTGGCCGCAGATGACTCTCTGCCCAGACAGCAGCAACACTTCAGGCCATATGTTCAAGAGTTCTCCTTCAATCTTCCAGAAGGGATGAAGAGAGGATTTAGCTGACAGGGTGATATTTCTGTGTGACGGGGGTCACATGAATGCAACTTCCAGCCTTTATTCTGGAGGGCAAATCTCTTTGAGCCGACCTTAAAGTCATTGTTTCTGCGCTCTCCTGGTGGTGGAGAACTGCAGTACCTCCATGTGTCCATCTTCAGAGCTGCTGACGATCACATCCACGCCAGGCACTGGTTACCCTGACGCATGCTATGGGACTGTGGGAGGAAGCTGGAGGACCTGGAGGACCTGGAGGACCTGCCAGGATTCAAACCAGGACCCTCTCGCCGGCGTGCAGCCCCAGTTTCTGAAGAAGAATCCATGCGTTGTTCACAGACTGATGCTGACTTGAAGGTTCTCGTTTCCTGTCCACTGCCTGCAGAGATTTGAAAACATGCAAATATATCCAGGAACGACTTAATAAAATAAGAATGTTCCGCCCCAGGAAATATTTTATGTCAATAGTATAGATATTCTGACCCCCCCCACTGCTGTCTGAAAATACTCCTTCTTGTCAAAAAAGACACATTTAACACTTGTGTGGTTTCAGCTTTAGACTGTAAACCTTCACCTCTCTGGCCTTTCACTGTGAAACGATCAACGGGACTCAGAGAAAGCGGCATGAACACGGCTCCCTGTCTCCATGACGGGCGGTCGACCTCTGATTGGATCACAGGTTCGGTTCCCGCCTTGTGATGAAGTGTCCTTGAGCAAGACACTGAACCACACAATGTTCTTGGTGGTTAAAGGTCAGCGTCAATGTTTGGCGGTGCAACCACCATCAGTGTGTAGATGTTTGTGTGTGTGTGTGTTCTTGTGTGTGTGTTCTTGTGTTCATGTGTGTGTTTGTGTGTGAATGGCACTGACGGTGAAGTGCTTTCTGCCTCTCAGAAGCTCATGAATCCTGGCTGATGGACCTCAAACCTCAGAGAATCTCAGGCCACAGCAGTGCTGGGAAACACTTGGACCATCATTAGATTTTGCTGATTGCAGACACAACTGACACAACCGTTTCTGCGTCATGGTTTCTGGAGCAACAACTCTGGGCTCGAACCAGAGAACCAGGGAATCCAATTGATCCTCTGATTATTTGTCAGGTGATCAACATTGTTGGCCAGAACACTGAGTGGAAATGCTCCAATCCGTGAAGGTGTGAGCATGAAGCTCCACCTTTAGATTCTAGCTGCACAGAGAAGTCACTTGAATGGGAATGAAAATCCGTCCAACATTTGGATGAAGACATTCTCCAGGCGCAGGTGAAGGACTCCACTCTGCTGTTAGAGCTTGGTTTTCTGACACTGAGAGGAGAATCTGTGGGAGGATTTACGGAGTCTCATTGTTTGTGGCTCTGGAGCCGCTGAAGATTTCCTGTCTGGGCCAATCTTCATCACAGCTTGAGTCACCTCAGCGACAGATGTCATCCAAATCAGCGACAGCCGATCATGCTGATCCCCCCTGTAATCATGTGCTATGATCCTGCCGTGACATGGAGCTGTGGGAAATATGTCCACAATATCATTGCCGTGGGCAGATGCACCAGCTCCGCCCCTCCAAATCCCGCCCTCGTCTTTGTCCTTTCCTCCTCTCACTGTGTGAACTCGCTGCAGGTCGAGCTGCAGGTTTGACTCACCTGCAGCGTCTTTTAGCTGAAAAACAAGACTTTGGTTGGTTCGTTTCTGCTCGCTGGTTGTTTTTGCCCCGCCCTGCCCACAGAGCGGCGTGCAGCTGCCGTCCCTGTGCCTCAGCGGCAGCTTTGTGGAAAAGGCCAGCACACAAACCGTCTCTCTGAAACAGAATGTGGCGTATGCTGGAGCGCGCCGGCCTCATCAGTCGTTCCTGCAGCGCTCAGCTCTTTGTGTTCTCCCTTCATGAAGCCCCTCCAAGGCACAATCCTCCCAAACAAGTTCATCTCTTCATCCTGACACCTTGCAGAAAAAAGGGAAGTTTGCATATTTCCTGCATGCCGAGGGCAACAACGCTCATCACTGTTTCCACAAAAACCTTGACAAAGGACACAACACATTTGTCTTTGACAGAAATGGCGGCACATAAAGGAGGAACATTCCCAACATCAGCTGCAGCTCTTCCAGCGTACGCTCAGGAGGAGGTGGAGGAGGCCACTGGATTTTGTTGCAGGCCAGGAAGGAAAAGCGTTCCAACACAAGTCGTTCAGAGCACTTCTCGTGGTGTTTCCTGCAACATTTGTCATAAATGGAAGGCCTTATTAAATATTTCCATTATGAGGGGAACATCAGAAAATAATAAAGCCCTTTTACACTTTCTTTAGACTTCAATCTGCTGTTCCCAGCAATTTATGAATCTTTGAAAAGCTTTACGATTTCCTCCTGTTAGGGAAAGGAGATCGGTTGAGTCTTTGTCAAAGTGACTGTGGACGGCAGCAACATTTGGGCCGAACATAAAACAGACTGGAAGTCCAGTAAAAGGGAAGTGCTTCAGCCAGATGAGCCTTTTTACCGCCTCAGCCTTTTTTCACGCTTTCATGCAGAAATTATGCATCTTTCTTTCACAGTGCCGTAAAGGTTACACAGTCGTTTAAGCAGCAGTTCAGACAGATTGATGTTTGTGTCATTACAGCAGCCAATGAGGCGCCCCCCTCCCCCTCCTTACGCCAACATAAAGAAGAAATGAGCCCCATTCGCTGATGACATTGGAGATACATCCGAGTGGAAGCCGAGGAGTGACGGCAGTTATTGCCTGATAGTCCCCAGCAGAAATGACAGAGGGCCCCCCCCCCCCCTCTGCAGTCATGCTGCTGTGACGCTCACTTTCAGTTCATTGGAAGAAGTTCACAATTTCAGAGTAGAAACACTGATCAGAAATCTTTGATTTATGGGGACTTATCTCCACAATCAGGACACTGCTGCTCCTCCCTCTCTGCCATCTTTGTCCTCCTGTTGATGCCCCAAGGGGCATCTTTCAAGCACAGTGGACCTAACATGAGTGTCAACTCACTTTTTAAAAGTAACTTTCCTTCCAGTAAATTCTATCTAAACATTGGAGTGATTTGCAGAGCTGCATGCTTCTGCAGCTTGTGAGGATATTTGATTCATGCAAATCTGTGGGAGGGGGGGGGGGTGTATTAGCAAGAGTCTGGCAATACAGTCTGGCGATACACGTCATCATACACATGCCATGATACACGTCATGATACAATATGTGTCCCAAGACAATACCAGAGACAATAATTCACTAGTGTTTTTACAGAGGATGACTTAGATAAAACCCGACATTAGTAAGATTGTTAAAATCCGTTTATTTAATGATCAGAACATTAAGTACTGCAACTGTACCTCACATTCCTTTTACCGCAGAAAATTCCCGGTGCTTTTCTTTTGGTAAATGAAGAAGTATTATGTTCAAATGTACCATCGGTTTTTTTCTTTTTAAAATCGCTGAATTTCCGCATTTGCCGTTCAGATACTAAGAAGTGACGTGCGATGAGGCACCAGCCCGCTGAGCCTCACCTTGGATTGCGCAATACCTATGCAGTCAGACGGTACTGCTGTCTCTGTATGTCGGTTCAATCACTTGTACTATATGAGCTGAGTTTACATAATTTAGCAGATGTATATGATGTACAGTGTTTGTTTTTATAAATAACTGTATGTGAGGGACGTGTTTCTTGTGCTGAGCGCTAAACGCCGGCCAAAAAGCCGCTGGGGGAGGCCAGCAGTTCTCGTGCCTCATGTTAGGGGGCGCCGGTGAGCCCTGAGATTATGACGCTAAAAAGTAATAGAAGAAGTGATAACAAGCGGCAAGTCATTTTCTTCAGAAGGAGCGCCGTATGGACTTTATTTACAAGTAAAGGTAAGATGATAATAACGTTTGTGCTTTTTTCTATGCTGCAGTTTGTACAGTAACCCCTTGTTTTTCGCGGGGGTTACGTTCCAAAAAGAACCCGTGATACTAGGCAAAATCCGTGAAGTAGAAACCTTTATTTTTTTTTAAACTATTATTATACAATAAATACTGTATTATAAATTAAAAAGAAAGAACAAACATTTTGCAGGCTCAAGCATTTGTTTCACAAATAAAAGTACTTTAGAAACGTTTTTTTAGACAAATAACTTCTGTACTGTACTGTCAAATAATAATTTTAATAATCAATGTGAGCAGAAGGCTTGAAATCGCGGAGATTAGCCCCGCCCACCGCGACCCGAGTGATTAGATGAAACGGGAGAAAATGTAAAATTATTATGAAAAAAATAAAAAGTACAGTGGGACAAAAAGTGACTGAGGTGTTGCAGCCGCTGCATCCTGACTCCTCTGCAGTGTTTTCTCCTTTTGAAGCCCGCGGTGCAGCTGTGTTTGTTTGTTCGGGAGAAGAACACAGTGATAGGCAGTTGTTGTCGCTCTTTTTTCTGCTTTGCAAAAAGATCCATATACACTGACATGCCACCATCAAGAGAATTTGCTGTTTTACGTACGTGCACATATTAAACTGCAACGTTATTGACGCACAGGTAGAGAAGAAGCGGAGTGATTTTTTAGCCAATCAGAATGCAGAACACCATGCACGATGCAAATCCGTGAAGTAGCGAAACCGTGAAAAGTAAACCGTGTTATAGCAAGGGATCACTGTATATGGAAAAAAAACATGTTGAAATGATATTTTAAACAAAACACGTTAACTGTTGTCAATCAAATGGTGAATAAATTACTCAGTATGGTTCATATGTTGTAAATATGACTGATGACGTCAGTGGCCTCACCAGCCATTAACCTCAGCGCACGTCACTTATATATATATATATAAATACATATATATACATAATATATATATATATGTATATATATAGATATATATATATATATATATATATATCTATATATATATATATATATATGGGGAGTACAGGAAAGATTTGGAATTTGGTCTCTTCCTCTTAAGATTTAGTTAGGAAAAAAAGGAAAATTTTTTGTCAAATTAATGCTCAACTATCCTTTAATATGCAATTGAATCAAACACACCAATCATGTCCTCTGGTTGTACGAGTACCAGAATGTAAGACACAAACCAGCATGAACGAGTCCTGACTTTAGCTTAATCAGCTTTCTGCAGAGAACCCCCCCCCCCCCCCCCCCCCCGTTAAGAATGCTCTCAGATTTGTGTTTGTTGACATTTGAAACAATGTATGATTTGTGCACAAACGTCTGTCCACCCCCCTATAAGAAAAGATAATCCTCAAAATAAAAATGTGTCAATATGCCACAGCGTGGGCTCAGACGGTAAGACGCAGCGGCCTGACCCGATAAACCCGTCCACATCTGTCCCGCCCACAACCTCCCAAACAGATTCTAGTCCAGATCCTCTGTGGAGGATCTCTGGTTTGTGTCCATCCACTGTTTTTCAGAACCTGCTGCTCTGTTTTGGGGTCACGGCGTTGCTGGAGCCTGTCCCCGCTACTGTTGGGGGAAGGTGTGTGTGTGTGGGGGGGGGGGGGGGGGTGCCTGGACAGGTCACCACTCCTTTGCAGGGCCTAAATTAAAGCCAGTCATGAAATTTATATCCTCAAAAATTCTTGATCCTCTTTCTCAGGGGGGTCAGACCGTTGACCTGTTTGAAATGATCAGACAATATTGTAATCAATCATTTTCTTGTTTTCAAATGTTTGGTGAATGTGTAGTTATGGAGCCTGTGGGGGGGGGGGCACGCTGTGCATCACTTCTCATGGCAGATGGACAGATCTCAAGGCCTGGCAGAAGTTGCCGTAACATGGTTGATGCGGGTTCTGTGCTCTGCAGCACAAAGGCAGGAACAGCTAGAGCAGGATCACAAAAGCATCCATTTCTGGGGAAAGTCAGGAGGTTTTTAGGACTTCCTGAAAGAATACATTAGATTAGATTAGGTTAGATTTGCTTGTTCGTCCATTGTACAATGAGATTAAAGCATCACCATCAGTGCAAGAATAGCAAGGAAGGAACATCGTAATACAATATCACACAAGCAGTATGTACAAGTGTGCAAATATAAAACTGTAATGAAGAGTGCCGAAATTAGTGTGTAAAATTGCGTACTAAAATCATGTGTAAACATGTCAGAAGTGCAAGAGGTAGCAATGAGGTAGAGTGTTGACACTGTGGACAGAGTAAGTAGACAGGAATATATACATATAAATGCTCTGTCTTTGGGTTTGCCTGCAGCTCAAACAGCAGAGAGCAGCATTCAGGCCCCTCAAGGATCCTTTGTATTGTTAGCTTCAAATCCCACAAAGCAGGGTTCACTTACAACAAGACAGACGGATTACGGGCTCAAACACCCCTTTAGTAATGGGTCACCAGCTTAGTGGTTTAATCTGTTGGCCCCAAAACTGCACCATCATCATCGCCATCTTCATCAGGGGGATCAGAGCAAGGATGCAGATGTCTGACAGTCTGTAGACTGCAAAAAAACTCAGAGGAGGTGTAACCGCCTCCGTTCAGCTCTTTATACCATGTGTACCCGAACAATCTGCCCCCGACAGAAATGACTATTTTACATCATAGAGTCCAGAAAAAATGGTTTCTCAGATGTGCTCTCAGTGCCCCACCCACCCATTATAACTGCACCCTTTAGTGCTCTTACCCTTTACCCCACAACAATCTACACTCCAACACGTACAGACCCACATTACACAAGGAAGGTGGGGCTTCGGACCATCTGTCCCCTACCCCATCCCTGGTGGGGGAACCAGGCCTGTGGCTACAGGGGCCGTGTCCTTTGGGTGCTGGCTTCCTGGTTCCGGCTGCCCTCTCTCCACGCAGTGTGTCAGAAGATCCGAACCTCTGTTGTTACAGTAACATCTGTCCAACTCAAGAGGCCTTCAGCTCTCATGTGTCTGCTCAGCTGCTACAGGACAAGTTGAAACAAAAGGGTTTAGAAGAAGCGGTTGGATGGCTCGGTTGGATGGCTCAGTTGGATGCTGTGTAGGACTGCTGCATGGGAAACCAGGGTTCAAGTCTACAACTCCGCCCACCTCGCCACTGGCTCCTGCAGCGGATGATCAAAGTTCATGATTTGATGCACATTGAACCCAATAATCCAATCTAGAGACCAGACTGGTTTGGTTTTGGAAGAGCAGAGTTGATGTTAAACCTTTTTCAAAAAGTCAGTGAAGTTCATGTTTTAATATTAGAGTAGTAATAATAATAAAGAAGAAGAAGACAATTTACAATCTGTGCGGCTCAGACAGAAACCTGGAGGATTTTCAGAAAAGCTCATCAAACAGACAGATGCTGACCTGAAATCAGGACCACAGCTGGATTGGTAATCCTGCCAGTTTCATGATGAATTATTCTATTATAGATTTGGTTTCAAAGTAAATATTTTAAAGTGTGGGTGACATGGCCTATTTTAATAAGCCAATATATAGTAAATAGTCTCTATTTCATGTTGCGATTGTTTTTAATATTTTTCGAAAAAGAATAAATAACGAAAAACGCGATATAAACAACGAGGACGGCCGCCGGCTTCACACATTCCGCCGAATTCGCGCCGCCCTGTTTGTGACGTAACGAAAGGCAGACAACATGGCTAGCACCGATAGCGAAGCACAGAGTGATGCTACCGTCTTCCAGCCAAGACCACTTAAATTTGTTTTTTTTTTATCGTCTTCTCACAACTGAGGTCGTGACCACGCTCAATAATGACGATGCCCGCATTATTGATCGCAAACTCTTCAGATTTGTTTGTGAAAGTTTAGCGTGTGTCCCCAGTTTTGGTCTCTAGGGGATCCGTCACGCTGACCACGTGGTACAGACAGAGCCAATCAGAGCCGTCGACGCATCCGAAAGCAACTAAAACGTCCCGTCATTGGTCAATTAGGCCGGGTAGACGAGAGATAGCCGCGACCATAGAGGAAGCGATCCGCAGAGAAATATAGAAAATAAAGCTAAAATTCGCCGATTTAAGACAATTTTTTCATCCGGAAAGCGATTTGTCCATAGAGATCAGGTCTTTATTTCCAGGAAAGTACGTTCGGTTTGCTCAAAAACCCGGATTTCCGGGAATTCCCGGAAGACTTTCATCACTGAACGTTAAACTCACTCTCTTTTGTAATAAATACATTATGTAATAAACGTTAAACTCACTCTCTTTTGTGCCAGCTTTTCGGTCACAGATTTTCTCTTTTTGTACTGGCTCCTGCCAGTGCTGGTACTGGGCGTTTCTGTTTTTCGGACGTGCGCTGAACTTGTTTTGTCCATTGTTTCAGCAGCGTTTCTTGTTTTGGGAATTTATACACAGATACACTTTCACTAGAAGTATTGCTACATCCAGCTGCCACACAACGACTTGGCATGTTGATGATTAACAGAGAATTAACGAGAATTAACGATGATTAACGAGAGAAACGAAGACTACCTGCTTTGTTTACATGCTGTCCGAAGCGGAACTACGGAAGTCAATGCCTTTCGTGACGTCACAGGTCATATCGGGGTCACTTCCAGCCTGCGCTCTTAGCGGCAAATTCAAATCTCTGATTCCTTCGAAAGATGTCTATTATTCATATGCTTCGGATTTTTTTCGACGCGAACTATTGGTATCAATAGAATCAGCGTTTAAAGGGCTTTTTTATTTGACAAAGTTGTTCAAAGCATGGCATCCACACTTTAATGTTTCTCTCTAGTTTTACCCTCTTGTTGTACATTGAAAAGAACATTTGTGATTTGATGAAAAGTTGATGCTTTAAAGAAATCTATGTGTTTATGATAGACTCAAAGTTTAGGAGTGTCTTTTGAACAATTTCATTTTATTTCTGTAATGTTACAAAACCTGACATAAGATGACACTTTATTAGTGTTTTGTTTTAGCAAGAAAATAATCAACTGAAACTTTATTGAAAAAACGGGGAAAACTGCTTTTAAAAACACAACTTCCTTTTCCAGAGAAATGTTTGGCTGGTGGACTTTGGAGGTTACCTTCCTCCCCGGCTTGTAACCAATATTTATAAACCACAAAAGTTTATATAAACCTTAAATGTTCCTAACTATCTTCAACTTCACAATATTATGATAAAACCAACAGAGAAAACGTCTCAACTGGACCAAAGTGAAGGACTGGACTGTTGGCCAGAGGTCCACGGTCCTGGTTCTGATGAAAGGAAAGTCTTTCATTTGGGAATCAAGGGTTTGGAGGAAGACTGTAGGGGACCAGAACCCGAACTGCTGGAGGTCCAGAGTGAAATCTCCAGTCGGTCAGGATATGGACTGAAATGTCCAGCTGGTGTTGGTAAACTCTGCTGTCTTCAGTCCAGAACCACTGCAGCGGTCCAGCAGAATGTTCTGGAGGACTTCAGGATTCCTTCTGCTGAGGAACTGGTAATATTGCCTTTTGACTGATTTCATGTGATCTTAACCCTCGTGCTATCCTAGGCACGTTAACATTGGGAGTGGGGTCATCTAGACCCACTAGACAGAGCTCTGAACCTTTGTTCTTCAATGATTTGTGATCTTCACTGGTGTCCATGGATTACATGAAATCCTCTCCACCTTTGTCCACCTTTGTCATGGTAGGAGAACACCTCAATGCAAGGGGGGGGGGGGGGGGTCATCTGGACCCCATAGGATAGGACTAGGGATAATTCTGTTTTTGTGGTTTTAATAAGTTGAAACCCCAATTTATGTAAAAAAATAAACATAATCAAATGAACAGTGGGCCCCGAATCTATAATCTATTCTCTGGAGTTTATTTTTTTAATGGAATTATGGTAATTAAAGCACTTCTCTATGACACCAATTTTTTGGAATGGGTCTGCGTGTGTATATATATACAACTTTAATGTTATTTATGGTTGAAAATATAAGTCATTATTTTTTCTAATCTTTTAGTTTTCAATGCTAAGTTGTAGTTACAATGTGGCGATAAGCCGGCATCATCACAACGCCATAGTGTGATATATACAGGGCACAAGTGAAGGTCTGAGCTCCTGGCGTCTGTGTTTTCAAGGCATTGAACATTGAGGAACGGGGCCACGCCTTTTTTCTTCTGTGATTTATCACCCTTTTCCTTGACTTTGTCTGGGGAACTGACGTCGCAGTGTAATTTATCTCTCTCCACCTCTTTAGAGTGTTGAATAAACAATGAAGTTGTTTTCATGAATTCTTAGGGCTAAAGGAAGCTGTGTTAATATCAGTTAAGAGGAAAGTTAAGAACTTCAGTTTACTGTTGCTGTTTAAGTGATGCGCATTCTGCTGCCATCCATGTTTAGAAACAGCCAGAATTCTGCTTGTTGGACGGTAGTTATGCAGAGAGGTCCGGTCACCGATTCAACAGAAGCAGATTTCCGGCCTTCAGGAATCGACCCGATCAAATGGAAACATCAATGATTGAGGCAATAGGAGTGAGAGTTGAAGCCAGATGTGTGAGCGTGTTGGTGTCCGTTCCAAAAGCAGCCTTAGCTTTAGATGGATGGAGGGATTGGATGATGATGGTGGTCTCTGTCATACCTGTAAGGGTAAAGGGTTTCCTTCAAAGGAAGGCATTCCCATTTCCAATGGTTCTTCTCCAGAGCGGTCGGTCAGTAACCAATTCCTTCCATTGATCTAAAACTCTTCCTGACTTCAGAACACTTTTACAAGTGTCCTTATATCTTAGTTTTGGTCAACCACCAGGATGAGTACCATTGTCGCGTTCACCGTAGAGGAGGGTTTTAACAGGACAATTGTTATCCATTCTGGATACATGACCAAGCCAGTGCAAACGGGTTTTAACCCTTGTGCTATCTTGGATGACCCCACCCTTACTTTGACATGTTCTCCCTACTATGACAAAGGTGGATAAAGGTGGAAAATTTTCATGTAATCCATTGAACCAGTGAAGATAAAAAAAATTGGAAAAAAAAGGTTCAGAGCTCTGTCTAGTGAATCTAGATGACCCAACTCCTAACGGTAAAGTGCCTAGGATAGAACAAGGGTTAACTAAGGTGATTTCAATATCCTCAGCATTCGCTCACTGCAACACCTCTTTATTACTTACGTAGTCGCTCCACTTCATCCTCAGTATTTTCCTCAGATGACGCTGTTGGACTGTCCGAAGCTGATTTATGTTATGTCAGTACAGTGTTCAGGTTTCTGAGCCATATGTAAGTAATGGTGTTAAACATTTGGTATAAACTTTCAGCTTTGTCGAGGGTGTGAGGTCATGGGAATCGAAAACACATTGTCGTAGCCGACTGTACGCAGATGACACAGCTTGTATACATGTGACTAGTTCCTCTTTTACTGAACAGTCGCTGGTAACAATGCTCCTGAGGTTTTTAAAACGGTTTACATTTTCGATTGGCTTGCCGTCGATGACAAACTGCTCTTCCGGACCAATGCACATAGTTTCAGTCTTTTGGATATTGATAGAGAGACCCATTCATTCTGCCATGTCGTTGTATGATGTTAGCAATGTCTGCAGATTAAGTGAGGAGTCGCTAAAGATGGCGATGTCATCAGCGTACTGTGCTTCTCTGAAAAAGTTATTAAAGGTTTTAGTTTTGGCTTTCAATCTCTTTAAGTCAAAGAGATCACCATCGTAGCGGAATCTGTTTTGTTTTTTTAAGTGTAATATACCCTCATTATAAACATTTTTTTTTTCCTTGTTCTGTCCAACAGCTGGGCAGACAGATGAGAGCTGAAGCCCTCTTGTGTTGGACATATTTTACTTTTACAGCAGGGGTTATTAGTCTGGAATAACTCATCTATTTAACCTTAACTTGAACATGACAATGAGTTATCTGGACTCAAACGGCCTCCACAGTCACCAGAACCCAACAGAGAACCTTTGGGATGTGGTGGAACGGGAGATCAGCATCATGGATGTTCAGCAGACAAACCTGCAGCAACTGATGCTGTCATGACAACATGGACCAGAGTCTGAGGAATGTTTCCAGAACCTTGATGAATCAGTGCCACCAAGGATTAAGGCGGTTCTGAAGACAGAAGGGGGTCCAACCTGGTATCAGCAAGGTGGCAGGTGAGTGTAGATTTTATGAAAGTGAAAACATGCTGGGAAGAATCAGGAGGAGATAAACATACATTAGTCTGATTTATCAGTATCAACTAACAGCATTATTGCATAAAGAGCAGTAGATTATCCTTTCTGCACGTCACCTGAAAACTGAAAATGTGAATTAACCAAAAAGTGATTGAATGTTTGGTCTGTATGTAACATCCGTGTTGGATTGTGGTGAGGAATGTTCCCATCAGTTATGTCTGATGTTCAGCCCTGAACATCAGCAGCCTGCTTTAACGCAGCAGCATGAACAGTCCGCGTCCGTTCTGCCTGATTCACCGTGGACACTCAGTCACTCAGATACCAACGTCTCTGAGCTCCTCAGTCTGCCGCACATCATTTTCCTGATGAGATGCTGTGCAGATGTTTACATGCTCTGTCTGCTTTCACTGTAATCCCGCATGCAGCCAGGGTGCTTGGATGAAATTAAACAGATATGCTTATCAAATCTATTTATTAAGGAAGAGTATCCGAGATATAATCCTAATATGTTACTACTGGGATTGTAGATGTACATACATTCTGGAAATCTACTAGCAGTAACCCCCGGGGATTAGCAGGGAGGTTATTGTAATATTTTAAATAACACAAAAGCAGATTTGATTTTTAATAGACTGAAGGGCCATCTGGGAAGGGGAAGGGAGTGGGGGTGTCTGTTTCATAAGGTCTATGTGCTGAAATAACTCCATGTTAATCAAAGCTCTTTTAATTACAACCAATGAGTGTTATATTGTAATGTGCAATAATGATTACTGAAAGGGTTAAATTACAACCAATAAGCTATTGATTTTGTTTACTTGATCTGCAATGTGTAACAATAATTACTGGTTTAATGTGATAATGTGTTCTAAAGATAATCAATTATTATTACATATCGTTATCGTTACTGTTTACTGAAATCATGAATGAATGTTTTCTGAAGATCATCAATCATTACTAGGCACTGGATTCTGTTACTTCAAGAGAATCTATCGGATCAGAACCGGAGTTAAAACACTGTAAAACTATCAAATGAATTAACTCAGTAGGGGTGGGATTATATAAGCTTGCTTCTTCCCACTCCTTTTCAAGCAATAAATCAAACTCTACTTATACTTCAGTTAATGATCACTGTATTTAATTAAGCAAATGTGATTTAAGTGACATTTTTGTTTTGTTTTCTGTCTTTTTAATCTATGCATTTCATCATTTATGTAATGAGTTTGATAAATATGTGTAATTTCTTTATTGCTTTGACTACAATGCTTGAAATAAATCAATAAATCAAATCAAAATCAAATCAAATGTTTCAGTGATTTCTTTAGAGTTTGGGCCGTTCCAAAAGGTTTGCTCAAAAAAAACCTTCACATCTGATCAAACGTGGCTCTCAGGACGAGGACGCCACATTCTCTGGGAGTCGTGTACCAGACAGCAGCTTAACCTGTTCAGAGGGCCCATGTGGTATTAAGCTTTTGACAATTCTCTGAATGTGAACAATACATTTGTTGACCTTTAGATAAATAGAAAGTCGAGAACAGAACCTCTCCTGGAACACTGGCATCAGCAGACAGTTCAGCAGAAGAAATGTGCTTCTATAAATTCATCCATGATAGATTCCTCTGCTTTTTTCCTCAGACATCTCCATTTTTCAGATATCCATCTTTGTTCGTCCTGATTCCAGCTCAGTCCCTTCATGAGCAGATGGTTGCAGCTGAGAGTTCACAGTAAACTACACACTGTGCAGAGGTTGGTCTGTTTTACCGTATTCTTCATCATCTGTCATGTCCCTCTCTCATCCCATGATCCTTTCCACCCACTGGATGCTGTTTGATTTGTGCAGAGGCTGTGACCACCTTTGCGGTGCTGCAGAAGGTAAAGACACACTTCTGTGGTTCCGTCACACAGAACAGTGAGTCAGGATCCAGCGATCACGGCATCTGAACGCCTTTGAACGACCGCTGGATCTTTATGGTCTTCTCTATTCAATCCTGTTTGAGAATTGCATCATTCCTTGTTTTCCAACACAATCTCACTTGCAAACAACATCAGACAACTAAACTGGCAGAGGGAGTTTTCCTGTAGTTGTGTTACAGTTGTGTTGTTGGCCATTGTCTGGACTTCTTTGTGTTCTTTTGTCAGAAATGTCGAACTGCTCTTTTGCCTCATTTAAAGATGGCAGAAAATGATTGTTCATGAAAGTTACTTGAGCACATTTCCTCACTCTATTCTTTCAAACTGTTGTACTGCAGCCTGTGAAATTCTCCAGTTGGGATTGAAAGCCTCGAGACAAACGTGAAGCCCAGCGATCGGCCTGAGTGTGTGGGCTGAGATGTAAGCCTCACTTCCAGCGTGTTTTAGTGGAAAAGCTTCTTCAGAAACATCACGACTGAAGGCAGATCAGGACAAAGCGCACACAACCTGGAAATCAAATCAGGACCTTGCAGCCTTCCTGAAACAGAACGAAGAAACGGTGAGGAGAGAGGAAAGTGCTGACAGGTGAAGAGCGCCGCTGTGCTCATGTTCATCACCGACTCCCCCAGCAGACCCGTGTGACACCAGCCACCTCCTTTTTGAACTTGGCTTGCAGCTTTCAGTGACAGGTACGCCAGCCAGCATCAACATATTCAGCCCCAACAGCCGCAGCTCAAGGCCCACAGGTTGATGCCTTCTGACAGATTTTCTCTGTTTGTTGCCCCAGGGATTACAGGCCCAACGAGACAAAGGAACAAACATCAGGCTTCGTGTTGGAGCCGCTTCTATCTGCTCTCTCAGATAAACTCAGATGTTTAGCTCCATCTGTTTTTGCTGCCTTGTTTTGGTTTGGATCTTGAGTTTCTTGCTGATATTTGACTTTAGAAGGTTTTCCTGTTTTTCTACCTTTACAGCAGAAGTGCATTCTTCAGCTGTAACATAGAAAACAGATGCTTTTTGAACAGAAGTATGAAACCCAGGTATTTTATTTAGGCACATGCATGTGTTCACCTTCATGGGTAGGTCAAGACTTTCATAAACATAGCAAATCATATCCAACATGAAATGATTTCCCTGCATTGGTACCTTTATTTGAAAAATCAAAGTGTTAACCCTTGTTCTATCCTAGGCACGTTAACATTGGGAGTGGGGTCATCTAGACCCACTAGACAGAGCTCTGAACCTTTGTTCTTCAATGATTTGTGATCTTCACTGGTGTCCATGGATTACATGAAATCCTCTCCACCTTTATCCACCTTTGTCATGGTAGGAGAACACCTCAATGGAAGGGGGGGTCATCTGGACCCCATAGGTTAGCACAAGGGTAAACTGTAACAAAATGAGGCCGCATAATATTGCAAACATGTAGCTTTTGTTTTTGAAAAGTCATGAACAAATTGAACACAAAGGTGCATCTTCAGGACTTTCAGAGTCAACCCTGATTTTCATGCCAAGCCAATCAGGCGAGTGACCTTCTGCTGAAAGGACACGCCCCTTAACAGTCTGGCCAAAGCCGCCACCTCCCAACACATCTCTCATCCTGCTCATTTCAGCGCCGTGCAGACTGCTGGTATTTACAGCTGATGAGCGCGCTCAGTGGGGGCCTGTGCGTTGAGGGGGCCGATTCAGAGTGCGGCACAGCAGGAGCCTCTGCATCCTCGGTTTGTGCAGAAGATCAGCGGCCGTCTACACAACATTGTGTGTCCACATTTATGCGGGTGTGTTTGCTGAGAGTGCTGAATTAAAAACCCATAAGAGTTCACAAACAGCTGATGACACACAAAGACACACCAATGCATGAACTGATTGACTTTTTTACTTTTACTAAAAACATCTTAAGGTGGAGCTTTCAATATCTAAAGAATATTCTTTTCCTACTTTGGTTTGATTATTAATGTGTCTTTTTTTATTTGTTTACAAATGTTGTACATTCTGTGCCCCCTTCCTAATACGATGAGTTTGACTTCTACTTTTTTGTCTTTATGCTGTGTATTGCTTAGCATTTTAGATTTTGCTAAACTGTTTTGTTTCATTATTGTACTGTCCTTATTGCATTTCCTTTTTTATTCTCTCACATCAGAATATTTCCTCTCTCTAGCGTTGGTCGTCTCTCTTGTTGCTTTGTGGAAAATAAACTTTCAAAATAAAGAAAATGTCATCAAAGCTCTTTGCCAGCTGAGATCTGCCAACCCACCATAAAGCACGGCAGTGGTGGAATGATGATTTGGATTTATACAGTCAGTCATTAACTCTTCTGTGGCCGGCTGTTCAGAGGTAAATGTGAGGTTCTCTGCTTTAATCTTGGTCAGACTGGAAACTGTTGAAAGGTTTTACATACAAATAGATGTAAATGTCTTTAAACATGAGTACTGACTTTGAGTGCATGCTCATATATGTCTAACACACATACTTTAAATACTGAGCTTAACCCTTGTGCTATCCTCTGACCCCCCCCCCCCCCCTTCCATTGAGGTGTTCTCCTACCATGACAAAGGTGGATGAAGGTGGAGAGGATTTCATGTAATCCATGGACACCAGTGAAGATCACAAATCATTGAAGAACAAAGGTTCAGAGCTCTGTCTAGTGGGTCTAGATGACCCCACTCCCAGTGTTAAAGTGTCTAGGATAGAACAAGGGTTAAATAAACATTTTAATCTAATTTTACACACTGCATAGAAGAGGCTTTTGGAACATCAGGATCTAAAGTTCTGTGATTATTAAAGTTTCCCTTGAAAACACAAAGTGAGATTTTAGATGAAATCGTCTTTTGCAGTGAGACAGACACGTCTTTTGTCGCAGAGAAAAAAGTGAATAAATTATCACCACACAAGTGTCTGCAGTCTTTGTCTGTGGGTGTAAGTGATCCTAACAGGGACGGTGTTCTTCTTCAAAGCACTTTTACAAATTTGGTGCGAGCACACTTTGCAAAGTGAGGCTTTCATGAATCCACTGAATTCCTGACTCCGTGTCTAAATTGTTCCATTAAATGTGTTGAATATGTCTTTGTTATTGGCCACGGCGAGACAAGTGAGGCTTTACTGGCTGCACAGATGCTGACTGACGCTCTGCTGCTCCAACATCATTCAGCAGCCTATCACATGCACTCATCAGGAAACTGCACATAGGGTGTAGTGGTCTGCACTGTCGCCTTAGAGGAGGGGTCAGCAACCTGATGCCAGAGCCACACGTGGCGCTTTTATCCCTCCATTGTGGCTCTTTGACACTAAAGAAAATGCTAACAAATAAATCAATATTGCACTGAACATAATTATGAATGCAACACTTTTGTTTTTGCATCCATTTGTCACCATGGCATGTACTAGCGTAGCGCTTTTTTGCCTGCGCTTTACAGTCCCATTCACCCATTAACACACGATCGCTGGCGCCAACCTATGACCACCAGGAGAAATGTGGGGTTCAGTGTTTTGCCCAAGGGCACTTTAAAACAAAGGCAGGCAGAGTGGGAACCGAACCTGCGTTCTTCCAATCAGAGGTTTACCGCCCTACCGTTGTACATACAAGACTGATTATTTTCTACCCGTAGTAACCATTTCTCTAAAAAAATGTGTCTAAATCTGTGACATTGAGCATTTCAACTTTGCTGAGAGAATCATCCCACCTCAAAGGTGTGCCTCACCAGGATGCTAATCAGACAACATGATTATTGCACAGGTGTGCCTTAGACTGGCCAAGATAAAAGCCCCCCCCCCGAAACTTGCTGTTTTGTGTCATTAGGGGAGCGTCTGGGGACTCAGAACCGGTCAGTATGCGGTGTGACCACCATTTACCTCATGCAGTGTAACACGGTGGGAGGGGTCGTTTCTATATTTTTTAAAGATTTTTATCACAAAGGTCGGACAGAAGACATGTTCCTTAGACTAACAATGGAAATTTCTACACTGGAAATTTCTACACATCGGTTTTATTTTCAGTCAAGATGAAAACAACATGAACTTTCCTGAGTTTTTTTTTTTTTAGAGCTGAAAAAAAGTCCACTCACTTGGCTCAGTTTTTAATATTTCAATCCCAACTTTTCAGCACAGACTGCTGAAACAGCGGAAGCCTCTGAACCAAAAAATGCTGATTCTGGTGGATTGCCAAACCTCAGCAGATGTTTTGCTGCAGCTTATGAGCAGCACTGTTTAATTAAAAGAATTTGTATAATTTCACCTAATAGTCTTTTTTGTTTAGAGAAGTGTATGCACAATGACGCAAAAGGCAGAAAGAGTGAAGCGTTTTGCTGTGTATGTCTGTCCAAACCTCTTTTCTTGCTCTTCACTGATCACCAGCAGCTCCTCAGCCAAACCTCACGCTGATGATGTAATTATTTCCCAGCAGCACCTGGGAGCTGCCATCCCTGTTTGGAGGCAACTCTCACAGCCAAGTATGCAGATGTTTCTAATTGCTTTCCATTACCAAGAACAACAGCTGTTTATATCTATCAGCAGATGATTCACAAGAGTTCCCGACTGCTAGGATAACATATCCCACCTGGTCACCATCACCAGGAGAGAACGGAGCTTTCAAGGCCTCTTGTTCATGAATCTTCAATAGGCTTTAGTTTGCAGTCACCTTCACGCTTTGTAATGCTGAGTTAGTATATTCAAGCACTCTACACTGTTTTTCTGGGATTAAGGGGAAGGGAAGAATGTCTTCTTTGTTTTCAACACTAATCACAAACAAATGGGGTCCTCATTTAACCCTTGTGCTATCCTATGACCCCACCCTAACATTGACGTGTTTTCCCTGCCTAGGATAGCACAAGGGATAAGCAACTGCACTGAGAAATTCAGTCTATAAAATTACAAACAACATGGGTAAAAAAACAGCATCTGACTCACATTGGAGTCTATTCAAACCAAACTTGTGTTTGGTTAAGGCTAGTTACAATCGTGTTGCTCATTGCCATGAACCTACACTCTGATGGTGTAGCATAGCAACTGGACTTAAAATCTTCTTCCTTGAAACCTTTTGCCATTCATCCAGGTGGCGGCATCAGTCTTAGTGGTGCAGCGTTTGGATGCTCTAGGTGGGACCTCCCACATTCCTGCAGATGATTGGCTCCTTCAGGGAAACAACGGAACAAAACCAGAGTACCATGCACGCATCTCCTCTAGCCCCATCGTAGGCTTGTTAGGTGTGGTTGCGCTGGAGTTTGCCCTAATTTGGGACTAATGAAAGAGTAGTAAGTAAGTAAGTTTTATTTATATAGCAGCTTTCACAGATAAAATCACAAAGCGCTGAACAATAAAAAAACATACAGTACAGTAAAAGCAGAAAAATAAAAAGTTTGTGGAGTTCTGAGTCAGTGAAGGAGCAGTACAGCTGTATATCGTCAGCATAGAAATGGTATGACACATTTTTAAAGTTATTCAAAAACTTTCCAAGTGGGTAGATGTACATTAAAAACAACAGTGGTCCTAAAACAGATCCCTGGGGCACACCATGTAGGAGTGGAGAGGTATCAGAAAGCATACCATTTATATAAACAGAGAAAGTTCTGTTAGTCAGATAGGAGGTAAACCACTTTAAAACAAACCCAGCAATACCAAACTCATTTTCTAATCTGCCCAACAGTATTTTATGATCTACAATGTCAAATGCTGAGGATAAGTCTAAAAGAACCAAAACTGGATATTTTCCAGAGTCAGCAGCCATCTGTATATCATTTGAGACTTTGAGTAAAGTGGTCTCAGTGGAATGCATCTTTCTAAAACCAGATTGGTATTTATCGAAGAGTTCATAGTTCTTTTAAAAGTATGTTAACTGTTCGGCCACTATCTTATCCAAGACTTTTGAGAGTAAATGTAATTTTGAAATTGGCCTATAAGGGGTGAAACAATGTTTTGAATGGTATCAAAGACAATTTTGGGATTTCCCTTGTTATTTACTAGATCAGAAAAACACTTAGATCTGGCGAGCTTAATCATATTATTTAGTGTCCCAGTCATCTCCTTTAAATGCAGTCTGTGTACTTCCAGGTTAGTGAACTTCCACAAGCGTTCTACCTGGCAAAATGTTCTTCTGAAAGCAGCAATCTCTTCATTTAACCAAGGACGAGGAGAGTTAGAAGATGTTTTAGTTTTAAGCTTCATATGAGTCACTATGTCTAAAAGTGTCAGGCAAAGACCATTGAAGTGATTGATAAGAATTTCTACATTGTCACAATCATCAATGAGATTAAGATGAAACAGTTTATAAAACTGTTCAACAACAGTTTGATTTATAATAAACCTTTGAGATACCACTTTAACCCTTGTTCTATCCTAGGTACATTAACATTGGGAGTGGGGTCATCTAGACCCACTAGACAGAGCCCTGAACCTTTGTTCTTCAATGATTTGTGATCTTCACTGGTGTCCATGGATTACATGAAATCCTCTCCACCTTTATCCACCTTTGTCATGGTAGGAGAACACTTCAATGGAAGGGGGGGGGGGGGGGTCATCTAAGATAGCACAAGGGTTAAGAGAGTTATGGGGCACATGACTGAATATTTTCAAATATACACAAAAATGGTCAGTCGCATGAACATCCACCACATTCAGAGACTGTATATCTAGGCCAAAGGAAAAAATAAGATCTAAGGTGTGACCTTTATTGTGTGTAGGACTAGAAACATGTTTAGGCTAAAAGAATCAGTGACTGATAAAAATTCAGAAGCTACTTTACAAGATGGGTCATCAACATGCAAATTAAAATCACAGAGAATTAAAATCTTTTCAAATTTGAAAAGAGTGGATAAAAATTCAGAAAATTCATTTAAAAATTCTCTAGCAGCACCAGAGGGACGATAAACTAAAATACAATAAAAGAAGTCTAAATTTCCAACCTTAGTCATTTGGAGCTCAAATGAGTTGAAATGATCCAGCTTCATCTGTCTGCAATGGAAGGAATGACGGTGGATGAGCGCAAGGCCTCCTCCATCATGGTAAATGGGGCCCCCCACCCCCATTGGGTTGTTGACATGTACATGTCCTGCTCCTGTGCAGGGTGAAGTGGCTATTTAGTCTATCCAATCAATTAACAGCTCTGACCATTCTTCACTACATTCCCATGCAGAGCCCCCCCAGAAGGAATCCAGAGAGCTACAGGAAGTTTTTTCTCCAAGTCCACAGAACATATGAACATAAGATGTGCAAATGTCCAAGCTCTGTCACGATTTCACATGAAAGTAGGGGTGTGACGATAAATCGATAAATTATTTAATCAATTTATCCAACTTGTCTGAGGAAAGTCATTAATTGAATCAAAACAACCCATACCATAATTAGATCGTTTCAAAATGAAATGAATCTATCTACAATCGAGCCTGGAAAATACCATTTGGATCGAGATATTGTAGGTTTATTTTACCATGAGGGACAAAGGACCAAGTTCATGACAGCGGACAACACATGATGCAGCAGAAATGGATCAGTTCATCATTCCAGTCCACTGAGGGGAAACACTGAATTTAGCAAAGACATGTGACCATCCAGTGTCCAGAGAGGATGTCTGGAGTGACGGCAAGTATGTTAGAACAGTGCATGTATGAGGGCTGTAAGATGGTGGGGAGGTGTGCAGTAGGCGTGACATGTCCAGAGGAGAGACGGTGAATCTATTGTCTCTAGAGCTGCCAGAGGTCTAGAGGAAGACCAGTGAGGAGGATTCTGGATGCAGAAAAGGACGACATGAAGGTAGCTGCTGTTGGAGGATGCAGGAGACAAACGGAGGAAGCTGATTGGCTGTGGAGACCCTGAAGGGAAAAAAACGAAAGCCAAAGAAGAAGAAGCTGACAAGACTGAGATCTGCACTACCTCACAAATAAAGTCTTTCAAATGTTGCTTCTGTCGTGCTCCTTTTTGTGGCATTGCAGTGCAGCCCAGCATTGTGTGTGTGCCTGTCCGACTTGCTGGCTGTCAGGAATGAGCCATCTGACGGGGAGTGACTGCCAACAAGAGCAGAATGTCATTATGAGTGGAGGCTGCTGCTGGCCTGCCACCATCAAAGGGAATTCATCACCACCAGTGATGATGGTAATGGACTTTGCTGTAAATGACTTTGGATGAGCAGTGTTTCTGGAGAGCAGCACTGCTTCGGATGGAAATTATTTTCCTCCATACCTTTGGGAAAAGGTCTTTTCGAAATCTGGTGAGGATGAAACGTGTAAATGATCAGTGATTCTTTTGATCTCTATGGTTTCTGGTTTTCAGATTAATTGTTATAGATCTTAATAGTCATTGGAAATGTAAAAAAAAAAAACAACTAACCTAATTTCATTTATTTTGTGAAAACAGATAACAAAGAAGGAAAAACTAAAGACAAGCATCAAGTAGAAATTTAAATTCGCCATCACACCGCCAGCAGCGTGGATGTGCTGCAGCCGCCACCCACAGCTGCCCTCTGGACCCTCTTTCTACTTGCCCTCACTGGCTAAGTGGCTGTTGATGCCCCTTGATACCAACATTCACTTCAGCTAAAAATGCTAATTATGCTAAGTATGTAAACAATCCTTATCTTGCTAAAACTGCTAGTATTGCTGTTACGTGGTGACCATTTGTTTCATCTGGTTGCCCTGCAACACATGAAAAATTCTAATCAGCGTCTGATGTGTTGGTGCCTGGTTTTTGCAAGGTTTCGATTTGGACATCCATGCTATCCTTGCGGATGCCCTTTCCAGGTCGTGAGTAGCCGAAAATGTTGTGCATGTTGGCGACCAACATTCTTATGGGAGGGGATGTTATGTGGTGACCATTTCTTGTCTTTTCAGTTTCTTTATTCCAGCTCCAGGTTTCCCAGCCTGCCCCAGAAGCACCTGATTGAGGAGGGTTTAACCCTTGTGCTATCCTTAGCATTGGGAGGAGGGTCATCTAGACCCGCTAGACACCCTTTTTCTTCAATGATTTGTGATCTTCACTGGTGTCCGTGGATTACATGAAATCCTCTCCACCTTTATCCACCTTTGTCATGGTAGGAGAACACCTCCATGGTCATTTTGACCCAATAGGATAGCTCAAGGGTTACAAGGCCCTTTTGGGTTCCTCCTATGGCTGGCAGCCACACCAGCAGGATGACTCATGCTTGTCACAGCAGCCTTTTTCCCTCCCCAGATATTTGTTGTTAGTGTTTCCACATTAGTGGGAATAAACATGGTTGCTTTGTACTTAAAGCCCTTGGTTGTGTCTTTTATGTTGCACCCACTGAGCCTGGATGTAACATATGCATTCATCATCATCATCATCACCATCAACTATCTTATAAAAACACATAGAAAAAATGCAAATTATGGTAATGCTGCTGATTTTGCTAAAGGTGCTAGCCCTGCACTCAGCATCATCAACTGTCTCAGGAAGACCCATTGTTAACTATGCTAACAGCGCCAACAGTCATTGCCACATGGTGGCGCTACTGTGGGGTCACATCACCAAGAAGCTGACTCCTGACTGACTCCTCCCCTTCTTCCTCTGCCAGGATGGTCATAGCTGCATGTGACAAATTCAAGAAAAAAACCTTTTTGTCAAAATCACTGCTGTTGTTTTGGTTTTATAGCCATAGCAACACCCCTGCAGGGGGGGACACAGGTCTGTGCAATTTTCAAAAGAATTAACAGTAAACCTTTTGGATTTCTTTGGCAATGGAGGGTTTTTGCTATCCACAACAAAATTCCTAGTATCTACATTACATTTGTCGAATGGTTTTGTTCGCTTGAGTTCATTCATACCTTGAATTTTCACAATATTATGGTAAAATATGTGCGAACAATAGATAAACGCCATGCTCGCCATGCCAACAGAAAGTCTGATGGAGGGACAAAATGTGTCAGGAGAAGATCCAGCAGGTAAAGACACGATCATCAAAAAGATTCCAGAACCTGCAGACTGGAACCAGGAGGAGGAACAGCTTCAAGAACCACATTCAGGCTTCAACTGCCGGGTTCCTCGGGTCAAACCACTTCTGAGTCCAACAGAGAAAACGTCTTAACTGGACCAAAGTGAAGGACTGGACTGTTGGCCAGAGGTCCACGGTCCTGGTTCTGATGAAAGGAAAGTCTTTCATTTGGGAATCAAGGGTTTGGAGGAAGACTGTAGGGGAGCAGAATCCGAGCTGCTGGAGGTCCAGAGTGAAATCTCCACAGTCAGTTAGGATCTGGACTGAAATGTCCAGCTGGTGTTGGTAAACTCTGCTGTCTTCAGGCCAGAATCCCTGCAGCGGTCCAGCAGAATGTTCTGGAGGACTTCAGGATTCCTTCTGCTGAGGAACTGGATGGAGATGCAGGTTTCATCTTCCAGCAGGATCTGGACTCTGTCCATAGCTCCGGATGCTCATGTCATCACAGTGCTTGACTAGCCTCCCATCTCGCTGGACCTAAACTCAACTGAAAATGTATGGAGTGTTATTAAGAGGAAAACAAGGAGAACGCGACCACACAACAAAGACGAGCCGACAGCACACATCAAGAAAATCTGGGCTTTCATGACTCCTTCACAATTCCGTAATCATTAGACAATCAGAGTGTAGTTTATGTGGTCATCCTACAGGAATCCTACACACACTAACATGTTACCTGCACAGCCCCTGCACGCCACAGTGAGGAGCCAGTAGTCACACCTTACTCACGACTAGAGTGTGCTGTTAGATCCCCATATGACAGCTTCACTCGTATGTCATTAGTGAGTGCAACTTACATTAGCCTTACGAATACTTCACAACACGCTTAGCACACGCATGACAATGGTACATTTCATGTTCATGACGTTCCTCCAGATGGAACTGCAAGACCCACCTGTCGCTCCACCACAGGCCCAGACTACCCAAAACCCCAAACCCCTCCATAAGTAAACCCCCGGCACGTGACTTAGGCTGCAGTTGGTGGGGGGGGGTCCTTTGACTCTGGTGATGATAGACTTTTTTAATGTGAAAGGTAAAAAGGAGCTGAAATCTGCTTCATGCTGTTCTGTTGGTGGAAGTTTCAGCCAACTGCAGGCAGGGGGGGCTCCCCGAGAGACCCGTCCATCAAAGGATCTTTCAGGGCTTGTTTAGCAGACATCCCGGGAAGGGGAGGATGTTCTCTGGCTGCTGATGTGACACTGTGGCCCTCAGTTCACAAAACATGTTGTTTTGGAGGGAAAGCATGAGGACGGCTCCCAACTTATCTGATTACAGACGATGTACATCACTCGCCGGCACACTTTGCAGTGAAGCAAGAAGAAAAGGATGCTGGGTATCTGTGGATGATCCCCAACTGACATGACAGCAGATAATTTGTGAGGCTCAGCTGAAGATCTGCACGATGCTGAGCAAACAGATGCAGTGAACTTAAGAGCATTCATCTGAAACCAAATTATTAACTCCAAGTTGAGCAACATGGCAATTTCTGAATGCTTTATTCTGATCAAAGGCATGTGACATGAATCTCCCCAAGACCATTCTGGATGAATATTGCTTAACCATTTATCAAACAAGCATTGGGAAAATATCAAATAAATAAATGTATCTTTTAGATGCACTGCTACAACTCTCTTGTTTTCAAAATCTATCTAGAGACAAAATCCTCAATGAGTCAGACTCTGTTCATCCATTTTGAAACTCAAACCTTTGGCTTTGGTCAACTGTTTTTCAGGTTTTTGCTCTTTCTAAAGGATTCTTCCTCCATGTTTCTTTCAAAAAATTGTTCATATTTTCCTCATTTTTTCTACAAACTAAAGAGAACTATGAACAGTAAAGTACATCAATCTATGGGCCTGAATGCACTGGACTGCAATCGTGGAAGAAAGTTCATTTCAGTTTAATGAGTTTATTTATGAAATGCCAAAAACCAACTAATGTGGTCTTAAGGAACTTATTCAAAAAGTATCAAACTGAGCTAAATTCATAATGAATCCAGTTTAGTCCAAATTATTTTAATGAAGATAATCTTCCTTATTTTCACAATAGTTTATCTTTATAACGAGTTATTCAAGTGACAAACTGACCAATCAGATTCCTCAGTAGAAGTACAGGGTGCCCGCTGGCCCCCACCTCAAACGTTTGATTGACAGATTCTCCTAAGCCACTTTCAGTGGAAAGCTTCAAATGTTCTCACTACCGATTGGCAGCAGTGGTTGCCATAGAAACATCGACTCACAGGACTCGGTCTGGCTCTAACATGGCGATGACCATATTGTGGAAAAATGGCGACTGAATAGGCTTCAGGGTCGCTGGAGCCAGAAGTAAGGCATTTAAGGCAGCTGTGGTGCAAAGGGTAGAGCGGTCGACCTCTGATATGGCCTGTGACTGTAAAGCACTTTGAGGCTTTAAGGAAGGCAGAAAAGCGCTCTACAAGTAGACGTCTTTTATCGTTTTCTATGGGTGATGTCACAGGGACTCAGTCCAGTTCTCTTACACCGTCAATGGCGCCAACAGGAATGGTCGTTTCCTCTGCTTCCTTTAGCATCATGTCGAATGTGTTTCTTTGATTTGCATTTGCAATGCATATGTTTTAAAAAACAGCCCCACATTGGGTACCCACCCCCCCTCCTTTCACCGTGACTGTAGAGCGAGCGACTGCTCTGGACGAGCCTCATTACTATGCATGGCTTTGCTAAAAGCTCCAAAGTGACCTACATGACAAGGTTTAGTACACACTCCAGCCGTGTGCTGTGCTTGTGGGACGTAGCTGACCGTGTTACCTTAATTACTGACTTCTTGCCACTGACAGTTTTTTTCTGGAGAGGCTGTTGAACTTAGGTTGAGGTCTCTTCAGGTGACCCGGGTCACTCTGAGTACCTGGTCCTCGACAGCTTGGACACCTCTTTTCAGCTGAGAAAATGGTTGCTATTAGCTGTGGAGAACGGCTGCTAATAGCCCCATTAGCTGCACTTGAAACTCTTGCAGCGTTTCATGGCTGCGCAGCCACGGCACTCCTGCTCTGCCAGGTAATCCCAGAGGCCCTTCATGACAGCATGTATCAATTAACAGATTTGTTTGCTCTCTCCTCCTCTGACCTCATTTGCATTGCTGCCTCTTAACACACAGGAGCACCAGCTTTTTTCCTGTGGTCTTCAAAACAGACTGAAGATGAGAAACGATCCCGTATAAATTACAGCGGCGTCTGTGGACCCAGGAGACTGAAACAGAAATGGTTTAGAGCACAAAGTTTCAAGATGGCAGCGTCCTCTCAGGCTGAGCCTTGTTGACACTTACTCCTGTTGAGTCTTCATCACTTTAGCACTCCCAAAGCTGAAGGGCGGCAGTGGCTGCCAGGCCTCTCTCACTTACAGGCTGCGTTCTGTCGGCCGCTCTGCCCCTCGGTGGGAGCACGGAAACGTGGCTCGCAGCGCTCAGCGCAGCCAGACAAGCCAGATGTGAAGATCCGATGGTTTCTGTGGACTACATCCATTCCCATGATGCAGCACTACTGCACAGCTACAGCGCTGCTGTTTGACCAGGGGCCTTTAGCCTGATGTGACCATGAAAACACATATTTGGTTGAATAAAAACACAAAAGGAGCATTATCCCTGCTTTTATCAGGTTATGAGTCAAATGGAGTTTTCAGTGTTCTTTTTTCTTTATGATTAGTAAATTCTTTGCCTTTACCTGAAAGTTTATTTTTTCTGTAATTTTGCAACATTTAGATTTCAACTCTGCAGATACGCTTGAGTTTCTGCTGATTAGATGAATAAAGTTTACCTAATCTCATCGTTTTATTGTTTGGAATTGTTTTGTTTTGTTTAGTTTAAAAACATGAGTGCAGGTTAAAAACAGTCTGCCAGCCAACAGTCACCTGTCAATCAAAAGACTCTCATTTGAGCAGCAATCTCAGTTGTTCTTAAAAATTGTCATTGCACATTTGTAAAAGTATTTTTGCATTTTTGTGCGTCGTTCACCTGCAGCATGTTGGTGAAATGTTTCAACCAAAGACCGGTCTGCGCCTCCGACGTTAACAAGAATTTGCCATCAAGTTCTTGATTAGTGTTCCCATTCAAGTACTAAAAGCAGCCAATACCTGTAGAAATGCATGTGGTGACGTGCACGTCTGCCTCCATGGAAGCAACAAATCAAGAAGAAAAGCTGCAGACTTTGGCCAAACATGAAATGATGAAGAAATGACCTTTCACTGAAACATTTATTACCATTACTCCCACATTAATGCAGATACTAGATTACTCTGCTTGTTATCAGGAACTGAGGACTGATATTGGAGTCATTTTAAACCGGCACATCCCCCTCCCCCAGCCCAAGATGATGAACACTTCTGCTGTTGTAATTTGTAACGAGCGAGAAAGAGCCCCGACAGAGACTCCTTATAATTCCACATCCCCATCTCTGGGATGATTATCTGAAAGACTTTCATATTGTTTTCATGATTAAGTGTCAAAGTTCAGCAGCAGATAATGATCGCTTCACATCGTTTTCCGTTAGTTGGGAATCAGCACATTCCCAAATTTAAAAATGTCAATCACACTGAATGTCAGAGGCCCACGAATGTAAACACGGTGAGGGAGCATGTGCACCCCCCACAAAGCCCTGAGCGGCAAATGAGCGGATAATGACCGAAAAGGCAGTGGGTCTTACCGCTCCAACTTCTACTACACAGGGAAGTTTCCTCTTTATATGGGGAAAAGAGACGTCATCTGTACTACAGAAGGAAACAGAGAAAAGATTATACTTCCTTTTACCACTTTTCATTTCTAATAATTACATTTACAATTACTTCATATTCATAAAAATAACATCCATTCATCCAGCTTCTGTGGCGCTCAATCCCTTTCAGGGTCAGAAGGTTGCTGGAGCCAACCCCGCTGCTGTTGGGCAAAGGTGGGGGTCACCAGTCAGTAGCAGGGCCACAAACACACATAGGGACACTTTAGAGACACCAATCAATGTATGAAGCATTTCTTTGGACGGTGGGAGGAAGCCAGAGTGCTCAGAGAAAGACCACACATGCACGAGGGGAACATGCAGACTCCACACAGAAAGGTCCCAGCTGGGATTCAAACCAAGGCCTTCTCGCAGTGAGGTGAGAGTGCTAACAGGGACGTGCAGTTAGGGGAAAATGTGGCTTTAAAAATACACGCATAAAGTAAAATAATAAAAGTTAAAATGTTATTTTTCAGACATGTCCATTCTATGATAACTTTTGTCTGTGTGGGTTTTCAACGTTTCATTAGGAAAAAAGTATATTCACGCATTTCCTGTTCAAATACTGGAGAGAGCTTCAGCTGAGGCTCCGCCCCCATGCCTCACCTGTGCACACACTGACTGAGCTGCAGCAGACACATGCACTTTACTGTTCTGGTCTTTCTATCGTCATCATTCATTCCTTCATTCATCTTTTTATTTCGTTCTAATCGTCTGATTCCACTGGTGTCGGTGTGTGACTCATTTAATTCTTTTCTCTACTAAAAATGCACATTAGAAATACGCTAAGTGAGGCCCGCAGTACACCTGCCTGAAGGCAGAGGGCGCTGGGGATCCCAGAGAATGTGACGCTGGCTCAAGAATAATGGAATTCATGGTAGCGAGTCCAGTGCAGCCGTCCAGCTCTTTAATGCTGTTTAGCATCATTTTCTAAACTGAAGACTACGCGTCTAAAGGCTGTGGTGCAGCGGTAGGCGGTCGACCCATGATCGTAAGATTGCAGGTTCGACTCCCGCCTTGCACGCCCATGAGTCAAAGTGTCCTTGGGCAAGACACTGAACCCCACCTTGCCTCTGGTGGCAGGCAGGCACCTGTGTTTGGCAGTGGAGCGGCCGCCAGTGTGTGAATGTGTGTGACTGTGACTGTAAAGCGCTTTGTCCTTTGTCCAAGGTCCTATCTGCACTTTCCTTTCTTTTCCTTCCTTTATTTTTAAGTCAATTTTCAATTTTTTTTCTTTTCTTTTAAAGTAAATTTTACGTTGATTATTTCTCTGATGTATTGTGATTTGAATGCATTTTTCTGTTTTGTGAAGCACCTTGAATTACTTTGTGTACGAATTGTGCTATACAAATAAACTTACCTTGCCTTGTCGGTAGAAAAGCGCCATACAAGTATACACCATTACCATTTACCAACTAGTGGAGACCCGTCCCTGGCAGTGGTCTCCATTGAAACAGAGAGACTTTTAAAACTGGAGAAAGAAAAGGAAAACTTCAACAAACAGGTTATCCAGGTGAAGAAGTGGAGCCAGACTTTATTTAGAAGGAAAATTAAGTCAATGACAACAATTTTGGAGATTTTATTATCTATCAGTTTGTAAACTGAAGAAACTGTTAAAATGACATTTTAGACAACACACTTTACTGCTGCCAATCAAATGGTGAATATGCTCCTCTGTAGGCTTTATATGTTTTAAAGATGACTGATGATGTCAGCGCCTCAGCAGCTGTGAGCCTCATGACATCATCGTAGAGCCAGGTTCAGTGAGGACCTGCTCATTATCGTGGATTGGGAGGGGTGATGCTCATGGAGCAGGTTTATAGAGGAATACTCATGAATCTCTGTCAGCTTATCCCATCAGGGGTCGCCACAGCGAACAAGTCACATGGGAAGCTTGGCAATGTTTTACGCCGGATGCCCTTCCTGATGCAACTCTCTCAAGGCAGCCGGGCTTGGGACCGGCACAGGGGTGGAGAAGGGAACAGGGAGCAGCCCGGATTTGAACCCTGGTTACACGGATGGAAGGTGCCGCAAACCAGCACGAGCTAAACCGGCTCCCAGAGCAACACTCATGAATGATACTCATGAATTCAATTCAATTTTATTTGTATAGCCCAAAATCACAACAACAGTCGTCTCGATGGGCTTTGAAGTAAAACATGAACTCAAAAGGATCATGAATACAAAGAGTCAATAGGAAAATACTAAAATAAACTAACAAACTGACTAAGCTATACTGGCATCCCTGCCCTTAGACCCCCCTTCTCTGTAAGGAAAAACTCCTAAAAAAACGGATTTCTGAAAAAAATGAAGAAACCTCAGGGGTGCCCGCATGAAGGAGGGATCCTCCCCCAGGACGGACAGGCGATTTACCAGAACTCATAGAGAAGAATTAACTTATCTAACTCTACATCTACATATTTAAAGTCCAGCAGACGAGCTTCATCCAGCCGGGGTTGGGGACAGTCAGGGGCGCGAGTCGAGCCAGAGACAGGAACCACAGCCAGGTTTAGGAGCAGGAGCAGAGAGGAGGTACACAGTCAGATACCACTATGAGGGTGTTAATAGTGATGAATAAACATTAAACACAGCTCAAACGTTGATTTTGCATGAAATGGTACATTCCTAAGATCGATTGTGGCATGAAATAGAACCTTTAAATCCTGAAAGGAAGAACCAGGAACAATTGAGCAACTTGGAAGAACCTTTTGTTCAATGTTTTATGGTAAAAAATGTATTAAAGATTTTCAACCCGGCTGAGCTCATTCAGGAACCTTTAGGCTGTTCATCTCTACATCTTGGCTGAATCCCCAAAAGCTAGTTTTATGGTGCATGTGACACAGAATGTGCTTTCAAGCCTCTTATCAACACTTCAGATCAGCAGGCCTGCACTTCACACATTTTAGTTCTTGGCCTGCTCAGATCCTCGCAAACATGCTCCTTTGGACATGGTCACCCCACCAACAGATGGTGGGAGCATCTTTAGGCTTTGCAGATGAAGAAAGACAGCAGATAGCTGATGCTCTGCTGAGACCAACCCCTCCCCACCAACACTAACTCTCCAATATGGTGAAGGAGAATGTAGGATCGCCCGGGGAAAATTACTGCCGCTTTTTTATCATGATTTTATTATCATAGGAGCTTCCACCAAAGCAAGAGAAGGAAATATTTGTGAACTACAGCTTTGAGTCCAAGAGGAAATTCTGGATGAACACAAACAGAACAGACTGAAGTCAGCAGTGTGTCTTTGTGTTAGTGCTCATTCAGTTGTGTGTACGCTGATATCTTTTTTCAAGAAATGGATTTCCACAAGTTTTTTTATTTAAAAAAAAATACATTTTCCAGCAGTTTGAGTGCCTCCCCACACCCTTCTGCAGCCCCCCACACCAGATTTAGGTTTGTTTGGCAGGGCAACAAACCAATTACTGATTGTGTTCAGAAAACCAGCATCTTTTTAGAAACAGAGCAGGTTCATACTGGACCCCCTCCCAAAGAAAAGATGGAGGCAACAGACAGACGATAACAGGAGACGCAGCACAGAGGAGGATACACACACACACACACTCACACCCACGCACACACATGCACACACACACACACATGCATGCACACGCACACATGCATGCACACACACATGCACGCTTTCACACATGCACACACAAATTCGCACACTATGCTGCCACTTCTGTAGAAAATCTCGGTGACTTTAGCGTGACATTCTTCGTATTTTCTTGTAGCCTCTGCGCTCCGTGAAGACGTGATGGTCCAGCATTGGTCGTTCATTATTTATTCACGTTCAGGTTGAAAGTCGAAGTTTGAGACGTGTCACACATTACAAACACCACTTTTGTTGTCAGTCAGAGCAAAACAAAACATGGACTTCTGCTGAACTTTATTAGCAGCAACAAACGTGAGTTCACGAACGTCCTCATCATCCTCCAGCTCACTTGTCAGTGAACTGATCATTCTGATCATACTATTGATCACATTTGATCTATGATTGCTTTTTTACCATTTCACAGCTCTGCCTGTTGACTTATGGATGAAGGCAGAGGGAATTTCTCTCTTGTTGTGGTTTGTTGCTGCTCTGCAGCTTCCTGTGAACGTCTGCAGACGTGGGACCTGATTGGTTAGCTCTCTTTCTCATTTCATTCTGTGTGCTGATAATAAAACATTTTATTCCATTTCAGCTCATCTGTCCTTGTAAAGGCAGTTTAGCAGCTGATTAGAAGCAGGTTAGCTCTGAGCAAAGGAAAGCAGCTGAACACAGGAGCCTCAGAGATTCCCAACACGTCTAACGAGGCATCAGGATGAAGTAGTTTGTTGTCTCTTGTAAGCAGATGGATGTAAGCTGTGATTAAAACCTATTAGCTCTCCCCCAGCTCAAAATAACTTTTTGTCATTAATGCACATATTTTACACCTCATTAGAAGCAAAGTGATTAGACGGGAGGGGAAAAACGCCGAACAGTGAGAAGAGGGGGACCATGAATTCATTTGCATGTGAGATTTACAATATGCCGGACTGGAATGGAGGAGAGATGCTGCTGAGCGTCCTCAAACAGAGCAGGTCACATCTGTGTGCTGCACGCCAGTCACACGTCTCCCCCTAATTAACTGCAGGATTTGTGATTTTCCAGGGCGGCGCCGTTCTGTGAAGCCGCGTTCTGATTGGTCCACGTCTCCCCTCCTGCGCTAAAATGTGCATCGTGGGGTGAAACGGGCAAGATGTTAGCTAATTTCATTTTTAATCTTTCCTTTTGCTGCTGAGCGTGTCGCTGAAGCATCTTCTGAAATTTCCTCGCCTCTTTCATGGAAACATATTGGGGCAGAATTCGCCAGCTGTCGGCCTCCTCTCCCGTCTGCTGCCATTATCCTCAGGCCACGCCCCGCCTTATGGCCGGCCAGCCTGCCAGGAACAGGCCCTGCTCAACAGCAAAAGGTGGCTCTGCTCAAATCAGGCCATCATCACATGCCCCCCCCCTTCCCCTCCCTCCACCCGTGCGTTCAACTTAGAGGCTCCAGAAACACGGCTGCCATGTTTGTTGCCATGATTTGTGTCACACAGGGGGCGGGACTTTGGCTCCTTCGCTCATAACAGAGTCTTTGATGTGACCCCCCGCCCCCCCCTTCTCTACAATGTGTTTTGCTGTGCAGAGATGCAGAAGCTGCTCTCTGCAGGAACCCCGTCTCTGTGGCAGGTCTTGCACCCCCCCAGTATCAGATATCAGTTAATAAAACATCGACTGCACTCGCCGGTCATTAATGTTATTAGTCTTGGCTGTGCTGATCTCCTGTGGAAGCTGAGGCAGAGGATTAGGTTGGGGTAAGTGGCTCCTCTGCCCCCAGGCCCTGTGTCATATGCTGCTTTAAAAGCTGAGGGACTGGGAGGGCCGTCCCTGTTGTTGTCTAATGGAATCCAGCTTTCACAAAGATCTTTCAAGCTTCGTGCCTCCTCCTGAACCCAGAGAGCCTCATCTGAGGAATGCTGAGGGTTTGATGGGCCCAAGATGGGAGGGCCGGGGTCTTCGGGGGCTCCTGGGGTGACTCAAAGGGGGACATTTCATGTGAAGTACCAACGCCAGCAAAGGTCCGCTGGAACCTGCACTGTCACATTCATTTCATTTCATTCAGCTTGTAAGTCATGTATTTGCTGCTCTGATTGTTGTGCTGCATTGGAAATGATGGAGCTCAGATCCTGCCTTTCTATCTGGATGACCTTTCTACAGACAGGCAGTCTTTTTTTAATCAAATATCTGGATGAGCTTATTTCACACAGTTTGATCAGCAAAACGTTAAAACAAAATCTAAACATTTGGACAAAGTCTATGTGTTTACACAGCCTTCCAACGAAAACCTACAGCTGAGAATCTATTTCCTCCTGATGGCATGAGTCTGCTCTGTAAAGGAAGAATCCACTGCCTTCATTTCTGACAAGCTGAATCTCCAGGAGGTGACGGAGCTGCTGGTGCCCCAGAGGTTTTCCGTCCAGAACTCAGGGAATCCCGCTGGTTTGTCTGCAGAGCCAACAGGAACACACAAAATAAAGACACGTGAAAGGTGTGAGTGCACGTTGTGCGCACGGATGAAGAGTTTTTGTCCAGTGCAGGCACAATGTTTCAAACCTAAAAGTGAGAGTATTCTTTCTCAAGCCGGCCTGAGCTTTGACTGCACTGCAAAAACTGAAACTTGAAAAAAAAAAAACGTTTTCTGTAGCAGTTTGAGAAAATGTGTTGAGACTGAATTCAGACCATCGTTCTTATCTCAGTGGCAGGTTTTATTTTTGTATTAATTTAAAGTATTTTTTTTTACCTTAGGGATTTTGACTACTTTGGTTTTTGCTGTGTATCCGAGACGTTTCAGGCTCTGCGATTCTCTCCGTTTCCGTCTCAAACGTCAGTCCTGGAAGAGATTTCTCTCCCGTCTGTTCCTGCCGTTCAGTCCTGATTGTTTCAATGTGTCAAGGAAAATGCAGTCCTGGTTCTGTTCTGCCTTAGGAACAGAACCAGCAGCATCAGCGGCTCGGCATGCTGCCCAATACCCTGACAGCATCATGCTGCTCTGGTTTTGCATTCTGTCTGACAAACATCAAAGTTAAAACATATGACGTCGGGTAGCAGAGCAGCTTCATGCTGGTGTCGTCGTATCTTTAATGAATACGAGCGTCAGGAAAACCGGTAGAGCTTCAATATGGAAGGTAAAATGTAAGTTCATGAGAAACAAATAGGCTGCTGAGTGAAGGAGAGACGTTTGAAGCCGCTCCACTTCCTGTCTACCTTCAGCCAGATATGTGGTGTGCTAGGATCACATGTGTCGTTTCCTCATTAGGGTTTGTTAGCCTCATTTCAGTGCTGTCACAGCCAATATCTGTTCCTCATCTCCCCACCCAGACCACCGTCATTCCACGGTCAGAGGATCCTTCGGAATATCTCAATAAAGCTTCTCTCCTCATTTCCAGGGATCACGGCTCATTAGTGGTCAGAGGAAGGCTCAGGTGGTTCAGCTGGATGGGGGCAGCGAGAAGACATTCCAGGTATCAAGCAAAATGTGACCAAGACTAGAACAAATGATGCATTTGCATATGAGATCTCCTGTCAGCGGGACTTCCCTTTACTCTCTACAGTAAATTCCTGCTGTGTTAGAATCTGTTGGGTTTGACAAATGGAACATGTTGAGGTGACAACTCGTCTTCAGGTTGTGTCTGGATCATCGCCTCAGCCAGTCAAGGGTGTCACCAAACAAATGCTATGCTCAGACTGTTTACTCTTCTTCTCGGTGCTGGGGTTAATTCGCTCTAACGAAAGTGCTCATTAGTTCTAATAAATCCTGCAACTTTGCCTTGTTCCACTGGAGCCTGACCTTTCTCCACGCACTGCCCACTAAATCTCTTGCTAGGCTTTTCACCGTTTGATGCCTCCGTTAATTGGGAATCGTTTGCGCTTTTTCTTCTGCTTTTGTCGCCGATTGAATTCAGCATGGAACTAATGGCAAATGTCACTGTGAATTGGCTTCTGCATTAGCTGGGAGAGTTTTTTCCTCCCAGACGATGTGTGTACGTCCCTAAAACAGATCTTCAGAAGGCCACGGTCCTCATTACCGCGGGGCTTTGTAGAAAGACGCAACAGTTGAGCGCATCGCAAACAACAGGGTTATTCGGCCTCACTAACTCTTGTCATTAAACTGCATCCCGCATTTAAAATCATCAAACAACAGGAAACAATGCAGACAAAAAGATTAGAAGGCAACAAGAGGATCAAGTCTAATTATGCTGATACACCTCAAACAGCCTGGCATTTGGCTGAAAGGTCAGGAAAAGGCTCAGCTTGAGCAACCGAACCTGTGCGTCTTCGTCTTTTACAGTTGGACTCGATGGCAGAAGAGATGAGACTGAAAGTGCTGAAGGACAGAAGAGCTCCGAGATTCTGCTGCTTTCTGAGGAAACAGAGACGGTGAGCGTGTCTTTGTGACAAATGCACTCTGATGTTTAGGTTGATTAACTTAAAGGTCACTGATGTGTTAGAAGCTGCGCTTTTTATGAACTCCTCAGTGCTTCACGTCAACGTTAGCACCCTGATTTGCAGCATCGGTGCGAAAGAAACTGACAGCAGGCAAAGTCACCTGATCCTAAACTCCCAACGCCAGTGGCACGCTGTCCTTCTGCTGCTCTCAGCCCTCTGAAGCTGTGTGTTGTTGATGTGGTCTTCCATCCCAGAGGCTGTTTTTGCAGATTGAGGATCGCCAAACGCCACTCTCACACATCCTGTACCAAAAGCGCTCCGTCATAAAGACTATCACAGTTTGGGCCATTAATGGTTTTTGTGGGGGAAAAGGGGAGCTTGATTAAAGTGAGCTTTGCTCCTCTGTGAATCAGGACAAAAACCCAAATAAAGAGTCAGTGCAGCTAAGTGGAGCTCAGCAGGCAGCAGGGAAACAGCCCATTAGATTTTACAGAGCATCATCACGCTCCATAGTGCTTCTCTTCCCTCACGTTTCACAAAAGATTTCCTCTCTGATGTCTTCATGCTCCAGCGGATTGTCTTTCTGCTTAACTCCCACAAATATTTCTGGAGTTTCCTGGGGAGAGAACCCCTCAGCCTGACAGACTGTTTACTGACTGAGGGGAAGTCTGTGCTGGGTGTCTCTGTGGTGCCGTGTTGCCTTTAACATGATTCAACAGAGCAATAACGGGGCACTTGGGCGTGCTCGGCTTTCTGCCGCTGCACACATCATCTTCTTGCACGGCTTTATCATCTCTGCTGCACATTGAGCACCAGGGCGGCAAAGGTCTGTTCCAGCCGCTGCAGCAGCTGGATGACGCAGATGCACGCCGCACACAGGAGAAGCAGCAGAAAGCATGTGGCAGAAAATATGTGGGAATGGGGAAAGGATGTGCCATGGGGGCATCTCTGCTGCTTGTCTCGGCTCGTCCAGCCGCATCCTCATCCTTTGCTTCTTACAGGCAGCAGCTGAGCCAGTCGCAGTGGGGTCTGTGCACTACCCGCTCCACTCAGCCTGGCATCCGCCAGCTCGGGGGCTGACATTTCCAGAGGTGCTAAGTCACTCAGCATCTTGTTACTCCCTCTGACAAGTGGAGCTGGATCATAGCGAGCGCCAGCAGACTTGAACCAGGGCCAGATGGGGAGCCGCTGTCACACTGGTCACTGATCTTCCCTCCAGGAAGTGCTGAGATCTCAAGGTGTTTACAGAAGATTGGGCAAAGTGTCAATCTCACATTTGGTCTTGCACGCTCCCCCTGGTGTCAGTCAGGTGTGAGGAGTGGTGCAAGGTCAAGGGGGGGGGGGGCTTGATGAAGGGGAAGGGTATCGCAGTGACAGCTCTGCGGTGTCAGCGGTCAGATTGCCCAAAACCAAACTTCATGGCCAATTTTCTTGGGTGCCGCGGTCGGGAGTGACACGAGTCGCCCCACCCCGAGGTAAAAATAGGAGCTTGATGCACTTGTCATTTTGCACTGTGTGCAGTTGCTGCACACCATGAAGGAGTCTGGGAGCATCCGCTTATTCAGCCTGTCAGCTGGAGACTTATTGGAAGCTTTAGAGAAAAGGTCAGTCTGCAGAACTGACGGCCCCCCACCCCCACACTAACCACACTTTGGGCTTTATTTGGTCATTGCATCGTACTGTTTTAACACAGCAGACCTAAAACGTCACACACAACCGAAGGAAGAAAAATGTGAGTAGATTTTTACCAA